>OZ014441.1:4983970-5323857 GCA_963966035.1 Acleris laterana
ATGTGTACCCGTGTGTACCCGAGCGGCGTTCATTTATTATATCTTCCGACATGTTGCGTAATTGTTTTACATACTTATTCACTTGCCGGTTAGAATTGCGATGAGCCGGCTGCCGTACAAACGATTGAAGAAACACATTGATTACAAACATAGACTTACTTTAAGAAAACTATAGTTGGAGGTCATACTTTACATACTTTTCTATCAACGGATAATTAATTTTACCAGCGATTGTGAGTGTTAGAGATCCCGTGTTGTGCCGTCAGAGCGTACAAACAATTTTGAGAGCGTGTATTCTGAATTAGGTAGATTAATACTCGCTCGCACGTGCTCGCTCACGACCGGTTTAAAAGAAGTCGATTTTAAGAGAATCACAGCTCTTTTGACATTATCATTACGTCAGTAAGTACTACATCAACTAAAATAAATGTATGTTTTTACAGTATTCAAATCAAATGTTATAAAAAGAATATTGTTATAGTACTAATTGGATAACAAAAAAAAATACATTTATTGATTTCCGTCCATTCTATACAATTCATAGTTTTACTTCCTAGTATTACACATGCAGATCCATACAAAAATTATATATGACTTCTACTTTATAATATTATTTCTACTAAAACTATAAATTATTAATCTACCATCTAAACAATGCTTTAAACCGACACGGGATAGGGGGATTCCGGCTTTAAAAAAAAATGAAACAGTTTTTATTTACATTTGAAGTCGTGTGGCAGCCGGCCTCGAATAGGCCCCTTCAGATGCAATAAACTACGCTTCCGTGCAGCCTCTTGACCCGCACTTGGCTCGTTTTTACATCACGTAATTTAACTCCCTGCCGCCTAATTACCCGTTTATAGAAGACGAATCGATCCGCTTTTAATTCATTAGATAATTATGTTTATTTGCCGTGATTCATAGAGAGGCGTGTTTTGTTTGAATGTGATTTACTGTATTCAATAATAGTGAGCTTCAAAGTTTATTTTGATTTTGATGATTTATTTCATAGGTACTTATTTAAATTTATATTTATCGTAGAATTAATTTTAAGTTTAGTGTAGGTTTGGATCGCTACCGCCATCTAATCCTTAACCTATCTCCAAGCAGCAGTGTTCACATTGTTGTGTTCCGGTATGGAGATATGTTAACCGGTGAAGTTAATATCACAGAGGCATCCCAGCTTAGTTCTCAGGGTTGGCAACGCATTTGTGGTCTTAGGATTGTAATCTTAAGATTGTAGTTGAATGCAAATGTCTATGGTTCACAGATGCCACTTGCTTGGGTGGCATGTGTGCTCGTTTGCCTTCTCTAAGACAGTAAATAAAAGTGCAGTGAGGTTATTATGACGTCCCTGTGCAATTCATTTTACGCTGAGAGAAAAGGACAGAGTTATGTAATTACATAACTCCGTCCTTTTCTCTCAGCGTAAAATGAACTGCATAGCCATGTCATAATATCCCCACAGTAGTAGAGTCGATAAGTTAAAATACAATTACTTCAATTCACAAACCAAAAGCTATCGTACTGAAGCAGGAGTTACTTAGTGGAACCGGCGGATTTTAGTTCGGTCACAACCATACATAGTTATAAACATTACAGACATTACGGCGAGGGTTGTGATTCACTGAAAAACGCTGACGGACGAACGAACGAGTGAATGTCGCAGCGGCGAGCTTAAGTAGTCCCGTCAGAGCGAACAAAACACATTTTAGCGCGTGGATTTTCAATTTGGCAGCATGTCTTTTGTCGATAAGATCGAACGTCTGCCTAATTGACAATGCACGCGCTAAAATGTGTTTTGTTTGCTCTGACGGGACTACTAACCGTTCATCCGACCGCGTTTTTAAGAGAATCACACCCCAGCACGCCGCTGCTACCGCTCTTAGTGTGTCCAGCTTCAATCTAGGTATAGGTACTAATATTGTATAGCTGAAGAGTTTGTTTGTTTGTTTACTTGAACGCGCTAATCTCAGGAACTACTGGTCCGATTTGAAAAATCATTTTAGTGTTAGATAGCCCATTTATTGAGGAAGGCTATAGGCTATATCACACTCACATAAACCAAAGCGAAGCGAGGGCGGGTCGCTAGTAATAGCATAAAACCAGCCCAGTATATACCGCTTAGTAAAATCAGTCCAACGATCTAACACAAAAGTTCGCTACTCCCACGCCACCTTCCGAAATGGAGATGAAAAACAATAATTTAGTATCCTAATTAAAGAAAACATAACGGTATGTTAATGAGTGCAGAAACCGGCCGAGCGCCGTTAGCGCGAATACTTGACTTTGGATAATTAGCACAAATTATAATATAGCTTGTATATTCTGACAGTGGTTACAGTGGTGACAGTGGGTTGGTAGTGGTTTTTGCGTATTTTCAAGTTTACTTTTCTTGATTTAGGTTTTATATGTATTCAGGCGAATAACAAAAGTACTTCTATACTGCCATGTTTATATTTTTAATAAAACCCGACTGACAAATATACTGTTATTTGCGAGTGCATGTGTGATATCGATAGTTATAGCCGAATTCAGTTAAGAAGGTAAGAGTAAGTATTTTTAAAATAAGTATAGAGTATAGAGGGTTATTTTTATCGAGTATAGGTATGTATGTATGTATGTATATACCCCAACGAAAATGTAAAGCACTTTAGTACGTTGTCATAGTAAATTTCAAACAGAACATCAAATGCACACATTACAATGACAATGACATTCACAATGACAAGGTTCTAAGTTTGCTCAACATTTTTATTGGGGATTGTACGTATGTCTTTCTGTGGCACGCTGTGCAGCCTTAACGGCTTGTCAGATTTTAACACATGAGGTAGTAAATACGTACTTTTGTAAACAAACATAACAAACACATAGATACCTAGTATATTTTAATTAATTTCAACTTCTTTAACTATAAGTAATCTATTTAAGCGTGAATTCAAACTAAAACTTAACGAAAGTCTGCTGCTAATTGCGCTATGTACGCATAGCACACGTTATTACACTATTATGTTGGTATTACATAGTTACGTGCGCAATAATAACGAAGAGGCATCTATTGTTCTAAAGGTCAGCGTTGGACTGGCAGGTTCATTTTGCGACGAGGTAATTAGATGCTTTCTTTTAACAAATGTTAAGATTGACAAAATTCAATGGCAATTTTTATAAAGAGATCGGATAATCAGTGTTATGTAAGCGGACTTTTTATTTTACTAGCTCTTGCGCGTGATTCGGACCTCGTAGAAATCGTTTATCGTCATTCTCTCGGGGAATCTCCATTAATCCAAGATAAAAAATAGACTACGTGCTATTTCAGACTATAATCTATCTCTGTGCCATAGTTTATCCAGATCCGATAAGCCAAAAGATTAGATAAGATAAGATAAAATTTTCGATCGAATAATAAGGTGTATGGCTACTAGGTAACGAAAAACATGCTTATATTGAGCAATATATACTTAAACTAGCGACCCGCCCTCGCTTCGCTTCGGTTTATGTGAGTTTTCTGTAACACCCGTACATAAACCAAAATCTATTATACACATAAACCTTCCTCTTGAATCACTCTATCTATTAAAAAAACCCGCATCAAAATCCGTTGCGTTGTTTTAAAGATCTAAGCATACATAGGGACAGACAGCGAGAAGCGACTTTGTTTTATACTATGTAGTGATATATAGAAAACATCGACGACTCAAGAACAAATTCCTACTCGCGCTCATTCCACAAGCATTTTTTTTATGCCCTGAATCGGACCTGGGACCACGGGTCATAGGCAGCCATTATGTTTAAATACGTTGTATTTTAAAACGCATGTTATACTTTATAATTGAATAACTGAAACAGATAAATAATTATGCAATTCATAATGCACTTGAAGGCTGCATTCACCGCTGACATTTCATTATCATTATTATTGCAAATTATAATTATCGTGATAACACCAACCTTGGCACAATCACTGTTTCATAATATTATTGGATCATGTCGATTAAGTCATATCAGTGTGTACCATGAGCTCCTAAAACCTGCCAAGTCCCTGTCAAAGAAAGAGATAGAGCTATAGGAGTCATATTACTCTATCTCTTTCACTGTTTGGAATTTTTCAGCTCGTGACAAATCATAATCACTACATAGTATAAAACAAAGTCGCTTTCCGCTGTCTGTCCCTATGTATGCTTAGATCTTTAAAACTACGCAACTGATTTTGATGCGGTTTTTTTTAATAGATAGAGTGATTTAAGAGGAAGGGTTACATGTATAATATTTTTTTATTTTATGTACTGGTTTTACAGAAAACTCATATAAACCGAAGCGAAGCGAGGGCGGGTCGCTAGTACGTTATAAGACGGTTAATGCTGTTTCGTGGTGTAACGATCTACCACCATTTAACCCTTTAACCTGCCGGCAATAGCAACCGGTGACATTACTAGCACAGAAGCAGCCCTGAGTCTTGAGACTGTCATCGTAAGGTTACAATCTTCAGATGGCAAATGTCTATGGGATGCAGAGTCCACTTAGTATCAGCTGGCATGTGTGTGCGTTTCCCTTATTCATGCTGTAAAACTAAAGGAATTTTCAATGCTCTAGAAAGTGCAGTTTGCCAATAGCAACCTAGTGCAGTCGGTTCTGAATGCTTAAAGCAGTCCAGTGTATGGCGGGTTTTAGTCAGATTTTCAGTCAGAGAAGTAATAGAATGAACTTTTCTAAGCCCTCACAGTGCATATAAATAACATTTTCGTGTTCTTGTTATGACTGGTTTTAGAAGATTTAACTCAGCCTTATAATCTTATAAAGATCATCTGATTATTATTATTAGCGCCAACAATCTCGCTAGCAAATGGTTTACTTAATTAAATGTCACATTAAATTTAAGTACATAGGCGAACTTAACCCATATATGGGATCTCTTCCATTTAACCTTGGAATGAAATAAGTAAGGACCAATACATGGGGACAATGCAAAGTCACTAGAGTTGATTTTGCTCATACATGTACGCCAAATAATATAATACAATTAAAAATACTTACTAAACCATAGCTTAAAACTGTTTTTACATCTTTAAAACAGTAAACGTGACTGCGAAATGCATAACACTCTAACTGAGCCATTAAAACCAAACAAATCGCCTAACACATAACACTTACGCGTAACTTATCTAAATTAAAACAAAGATTCGCCATATTTCGTCCAAGCTGTTATGAAACCTCTTCCGTTTAGCCGTGGGGTTATTGTCGGTTGGTCTCGTGATGGATTTAGGTCTTCTTGGTGTGACCTGGTTGTTAAGGCTTGCACGCAAATTCTGAAAGGTTGATTGATGAGTGTAGCGTACCGTGCTTAGATCGCGCGGTATAAAACCTATATGGTGTAATAGAGTAAATTACTGGCTACTTTCTGCAGTGATCGCCATTAGCCACCGCTTTATAAGAAAGTGAGCAATTTTCAATTATGGAACGATGTTCGAATATTAAATTTAAATGCTGGCCACAGACTCACAGTGAAATAGCTCTTAAAAGTCAGGAAAGACTAGCATTAGAGCTTAAGGGAGCGAGTAAAAGAGGATCATAAACCTGAAGATCTTTTTAAGAGCTACGTAGGTCTGTGGTTCTGGCTGATCTCTTCAACACATGCATATTATTAGTTTCACCAGTAGTACCTACCTATTCGAGTTATTAGAAGAAAATGTTACGATCTATAACAATAATGTAATTAATGTAAAAGTTTGCAAAGGAAAGTATTTTTATGGCAATCAATCAATCAATCAATTGGCTTCAGCGTATGTGAGTTTTCTATATCACAGGTATATAATCCAGAATTGATTATACATGAAAACATTCCTATTACCTATCTATTTATGAAAAGCGCATTAAGACACACAAAAAATGATTCACCTAGGAGTTTTCTCAAGCTTCTGTCTAAAATATTACATTTTAACCTTTTTATAAATTGGTTAAATGCTTATGGCAGTTAATTGCGGAAGGGACGGCATTGCTCGGAAAATATGATAAATTATAACAAGATACGTCAATTTCGAGACATAATGGCTATAAAGCACCGGATTACTACGCCTATAAAATCAGGGCTAAAATGAATATATCCTGTGAGGTACGGATACTTCAACGGTAATGAGACGACTTACGACCATGAATCGAATAAAATCTAGCCAGTTGAGACGTAGTTTGAGAGAAAATGATCGGTTAATTGGCAAGTAGTCGAACCTGCTTATGTTTGTATTGCTATCGCTTTTTATTAAACAGTTACGTGCGTTTTCGAATACCCGAAACAAATTCAAAGCTTTGAAAAACTTACAAGTTAACAAAATGTAAAAGACTTAAATCTGGTGATTCTACATAAATGTAGGTCCCATTGCCAAACCCATTTTGTATGATGCATCCCAAATAGACTTAATATGGAATAATAGCCCTGGAGTGTTATGTCCAACAACTCACTTATCCATTCGTTGCCAAAGTACTAACTGTGAAAATAAGTAGCTTTCTCATAGGCACATAAGGCAGAGTTATGGGTATCACAGATTAACAGTCCGACGGTTGTTTTTAGTCTGTCAGTTCATCGTATCGCAAAAACGTACCTATATAACTTTCTCATTGTAGCACATAGCTGCGTATCTTTGGCCTGTTAGTCTTAGGATAAAAACTATAAATGGGGAGTTCGTCAAGACACACTTCCTCACTTACACTTACTGATGATTGAATTCCACGTAGTCGATAGCCTGTACCTACCCATAGTCCCTGTTCAAATTTCGACGCTTGCTGACGTGGATTTAGTTCTTATTTAAAGTTATAATATGAGTAAAAGGGCCATTCTACTTTTCAGTGTACATTTTTGCTATCGTCCGATAAAAAGTATAACAAATGATGAATCCGCGAATAAACAAATAACGTGAACTTAGAATGTTTACGTTTAACGATTTAAAAAAAAAAATATCCTATATTACTCAATTATCGCTGAAGAATCTTGGTAACTCAGTGGTAAATTGCACATTTTCCATAGAAAAGGCGGGGACATCAACGTCCACTGCGTTACTCACTTTATAGTTATTACAAATAACTTTTTATGAATTAGGTTAATTCTATATATAAGCTTATTGGCGTCCCTTTTCTAGTTTTAAGTTAGAAAAAGCAGCACTTTACCGTTTGTTGAAATAAAAATAGTTTAGTGAGAGCGTGGCTAAAACTTATCTACAACGAAAAGTAGAATGGCCCAAAAGTCGTGTTAGTTTTAAGCAAGTTAGTCGTAGGACTGTTAGTCGGGGACGCCAATTAGGTATTTGCCGCTTTGGCCGAGCTGATAAATCCTTAACTCGTTCAGCGCAATTTAACAAGTAGGTTCAATCTACCTTTTAACTCATACGTGATGAAAGCCAGTATCCTCTTAATACGAATTCCCTCGATAGCAATCTTGGAGTGGAAAACTATTGTTACATACACTTGTATGGCCATTGTATGACTCCTCTCCCAGGCAAACAACCTCGTGAGAACTATTGTATGTAAAGCGGTAACAGGACTTGGTTTTTATTCTAATTTTAATAGCCGGTGTATGAGTCTGTTACATATGTTAATTTGGACGTAATTTTTAGGAAGTAGGTTTTTGGAGTGTGCGATTCGGATTTCGTTTTTATTGTATGGTTAATTGGGCCAATTAAGTTTTTGCTTGATATTTTTTATCAAGATTAAATGAGGCTTTAGGCAGTGCGATGACTGATGGCTGTACGATAGTAAAGAACACAAATTTCATACCCAACATAGTAAAATTTAAAACTGATGCTGCATACGTTTATGACGATAAAGATAAAATGATGTGGAACCAATGACAAGACTTCTATGTAGGTATGTGCGAAAAGCACTACATGACGGGGATTGGTAATAGGTAATATTTTTACATTTAAAATATTTTTACCGGTCTGTAGAGTAGGTGTGGTAAGATCATCTGTGACAACGCTATCGTTATCGAAAACGTACAAACGTACGTTAAGTAAGCTGCCGTACGGACACGTCGAGCGCTTATATCAATTCCATAAAATTATACAGTTTTCGAAAATTTATCACGTTAGCGTTAAGCATTAGAGTAGTAGTATTTTGCGTTCCAAAGTGTAGCGTTGTAATTTCATCCGCAGACTCGTAAACATGATTTAAAACCAGAGAATATTCGTGGTAATTAGTATATTTGTCCCACGGTAGTTTGATTACAATTACTTCAAGTACAAGTGTAAAATAACTTGAAATACTCAAATATATTAGTTTCCACCATTTGAAAACCTGTCCCATAGACAACACACCTCAGCCAATAAACCACAGACGGCGTTTGATTACCCCCGCGACATCCGTCGCTATCAATAAGGTCTGTAACGTTTATTAATACAATTTTCACCGCCGACTGCCATTACTCTTACGCATAACGAGCGATTCATGTCTGTCTGTCCGCGACAAGTTGTTATAGGACACACGGATACAGGGAATGTATTGGTTAGGTCATTGGATTGAAAATGTTCCGGCGTCGGCAATATATTAGCTTGCGGCCGTCAAAATTAATAAATATAACTCTTAATTATCACTGATCCAAATATATAAAAGTAAGTAAGTAAAACGTTTATTCACAACAATCACAAACAACCAAAATAAAAAGAAATAACAATAAAAATTAAGAAAATAGAAGACATGTGCTGGCAGTGAAGCCAACGCTGGTCTTCCTTTGAAAACACGGAAGGTGACACACAGATTATACCTAAACATCAAATTAATAATACAAACCATTTACAAACAACACGAAACAAAAGCAAAATAGAAACAAAAATAAAACCACAATAATAACGAAAACTAACGAGTGTGTCGTAGCCCGTAGGTTCATAAGGAAAGAAGAAACTGACTGAGTGACTGACTGAAATATCAACGCACAGCCCAAACCACTGGGTCTTGACATTCCAAATTTGGGTTGTGGGTTCCTTATGAGGTCTAATAACAGTCTTCCTCAAGAATTTAAAATATTCTAGGGACAAAAATTCAAGGTTAAACTGAAGAAATCTCAACCTCAAAAATCCTTAAGGAGCACTGCAATTAACTATCTTGTTCAGCTTCTGTCTATC
The DNA here is from genome assembly GCA_963966035.1 of Acleris laterana. Lineage (NCBI taxonomy): Eukaryota > Metazoa > Arthropoda > Insecta > Lepidoptera > Tortricidae > Acleris > Acleris laterana. Next base: position 4,993,072 of record OZ014441.1, read on the forward strand.
ACTATCACTACATATTATAAAACAAAGTCGCTTCCCGCTGTCTGTCCCTATGTATGCTTAGATCTTTAAAACTACGCAACGGATTTTGATGCGGTTTTTTTTAATAGATAGGATAATTCAAGAGGAAGGTTTTCATGTATAATAAACTTTGTTTCACGTACGGGTATTACAGAAAACTCACATAAACCGAAGCGAAGCGAGGGCGGGTCGCTAGTTGAATTTAAGTTAGTTATTTAAACTACACGCTCCTCAGATCGTCGTGCGCCATCTCAGTGTGTCACGCTTATAATTCCCATAAAACGGAAACACTAATAAATCATAAACAGTCGGTTATACATAAATTATCCTTTTTCATGTAACCAGTATCGACCTGTCTTCTGTGAAATATTGTTGCAACGAGATAGCAAAATGTCGTGTCAAGGATTTTAAACATGCAGGTGCTTTGCTTTGAAAGCTCAAGACGAATTTGTTTGTGACCTCTGACATGGAAGGTGTTTGGGTTCTTTATCTGTCCGTGTATATCTATCTTGCCAATTTATAGATTGATATTAAATGTAACAAAATGGGACCTTAAAAACTCTGGAACCTTAAAGGGACCTTAAAAACTCTGGAACCTTAAAGGGACCTTAAAAACTCTGGAACCTTAAATGTAACAAAAAGGGACCTTAAAATGCCTCATGGATGGAGATCGACCTGTTTATTTATATTTAAGTGGCAACCACCTCATTTAGAAATTTAGAGAAATATTGAAAAAAAATATATATATTTGGCCTATATAAACTCAAAGACACCATAATTTTTTTGAACTCATATTAGTAGAAAACTAAGTCATATTTTAAAAGATACATAAACGACTATATTATTGAAAACTCAAAATATTTTTTGCGAATAAAACTAGCTCGAACGGTCAGCGACCGTCCGTGCAAATAGGCCGGCATCCCACGCTCCAAGGACGCGCCTTTCTACATAGCCATATCGTAGATATTGCGGCTGCTTATTACAGTAATGTACAGTGAGGTTATTTTAAAGTGCGTCATCATTCTCTCTCTCTCTCGCTTTAGACTTAAATTGGCAGAATATCTAATAATGCACATTATGTATTGCACATATTTTTCCATATTGATATCAAATCAAACACGGTTTGAATTCACGATTTTCTTATTTTTGTCAATTTTGTCTTCATTGGTCTAAATCTTTTATAATACCTGAGTAGCTGGGGTTTATTTATATTATTTCGCATACTTTCATTACTGCACCTGGTAACTAGACATGTCGGGTCAAGTTACCCCCAAGGCTCAAGATAAAAGTTATCGTACTAATATTATAAATGCGCAAGTTCGTGCTGCAACAGCTCAATGGATGTGAATGAAATTTGACACTGAATACACATAGGTTACTTTTCATCCTGGAAAATTTATAAGTCCCGAGGGAATAAAGACAACTAATTGAAATCTACGACGCGAGAAAAGCTGGTTTTCTTACTAAAATGAATAAGAACATTGTTAAATACCTTACTTAATAGGTAATTTTTGATCAGAAAACATTGGCAGGACTACTGCAGCACTGCCAATATTACAATTGCAAAACGAACTAAAACCACTTTACCCTTAAAACCAGTCGGAGCCTTACCCTCCCTAACGTTAATACCGTCTAGCCAACCGACATTACGACTACCTCTTCCTCCAGGGAATAACCGTTTTGGGAAATTATCTAGCAAACACATTAAGGAGGAAATTGTTAAATTCAAACACTTTGCAAATTTTCTACTGGATATAAGATTATAAGGGGTAAGTAGAAGAGCAAAAGCAATTAGGTTTTACCGAGTAGAATAAAAGCTCTAGCGGGCCTAATACGGCTGCGTTTATCGTGTGACAAAATGTGGATAAAACATCTGTCACTTTTTGACACGTATGTACGAGAGTGACGGATGCTTTATCCACATTTTGTCACGCGATAAAGGCAACCCTAACTTAGGCCTGCAGGTTGCCATGATGTAATCGCCTCGGGTGATGTATTCAAGTTAGAATAAAGGCGTGTAGTACTGTTAGGCGATGGGCTTGCAACCTGTCACTAATACACTGGTAAACATCGTCGCCTAAGTGTGCAAAATGTGGTTACAGAATTATCAATAAGTTTTTAGAGTTGTTGGAAATTCTGTAGCTCTGCCTACCCCACTCTGGGAATAAAGGCGTGAGTTAATGTATGTATGTATGTATGTAGAATAACTTGTACGTACCTACTGTCACCCCTTAGTTATTTATTTTTTATTATTTACTAGATTTATGCCGGGAAGTAGATTCTTTTAAAATAGGTATTATTTTCAATCGTTTACTTCAATGTCCTATTATTGCTTTGCGAAGAAAAAAAACGAAGTAAGCCAACTAAATAGACACGGAAAGATGTTAAATAAGATGAATATAAAATTATATTTAACAAATAACACAAATGAGAACATATTATTAACTAGGCTAAATAAGAAAAAATTGCGTCTTGCGTAAAATAAGTCTCTGGATTGATATTAAATTACTACCTATACTAAGGGCGGATTCGACTAAAATAGAACAAAGTCTTATACCTAGATTAAACGCTGAATTTGTATAGACTAATCTCAGATTAAGTCTTATTCCAGTTTGGTAAAATCGACACTAAGAACAACGAAAACAATCACGGGCCCAGTGTAACAAAACCAACTAAGTCAATTGCAACCCTTAATTTCAAAACACGATATCCCCATATATGAACTAGATTAAGCTCCAAGAAAACTCCCACGATTAACAAAGCAAATTAAGGAAAGCTACGGCGCGCCATTGCGCCGTTTTATGATGTCACAGTTCAGAAGATTGTGTGCAATTAAGTGTTTATGCAGTGTGCGCAATTTATTGTGTTTCCCTTGTCGTGACTCGCCGCGCTTTCTACGGCCGGCACAATACCTGGTACCTAGGTTATGGCTGGAAATGGAGATAGCTATTGTCCACGCTATGAACGCATTTGACGTGATACAAAGTTGGAAGCAGATGTTTGTCACAGGGCTGTGATGAGACTTGTACGCGCACAGCGTATTACTTGTTTCAATCGAAAGTATACATAAATCAAAAATCTATGACATTAGCTTTAAAAAACATATTTATGATGCCACGTGCCGTTACGATACCAGAACGTTGGATGGAGATAGTGCGAAGCCAAGTCACATAATTGCTTTGTACACCACTGAATTAAATACAAAAAAAGTTAACCAGAATTAAGAAATTATCTCTAGTCAGATATTAAATCAAAAATCGTCACAAAGACTGTATAGTGTAGAGTTCTTTTTCTAGTAGCGAAAAACGTGCGAAAAGTATATTTTTTTGATTACTGCTCGTATTTATCACGTTCCAAAGTTTCACCAAAGTTTAAGTTTAATAAATCCAAAGAACATACAGAGTCGTTACGTTACACTTATTGAGTTTCAGATCGCCAAGCTATTACAACTTCAGCATTAAATATGAGCTTAATCTCTTTTCTGAGGGATAAAACTTCGTTATCAATCAAGTCCTAACTTATAGGTCGATTAGTTTTCAGACGGAAAATACATAAAGGGTTTTCGGTCGGTTTACGTATATAATGCAGTATTTTCGTGCATTAAATTAGTTTAGCTGTAAAATTCTTCAAATTTAAACCTCTTCAATGACAATATATCACTCGAGCTCCGTCTGCACGCTACCCGTTATAGTTCATTAACTTACCTTTCTGTCTGCACTTAAACAGTTACTGAGTGTCAGTACCATGTTAAAGTCTAAACCTACCCATTATTTAAAACACCTTTCAACGTATGCAGGATTTTCATTTCATCGAAAGGCACTTTTTGCAAAATGAAATAAATCTCTATTGGTCTAAAATTACACTTATTCTTGCCGTAAAAATACAAGTCATATGACCACAGAATATACAGGATGTCCGAGATGTTGACGTTTCCAGAATAAGGTTTTAACTTTTCATTCTGTTAATCTGTTTAAGCACTCTACCTTGAGCCAAGATAGGCAAACCGCTAGGTAAAGTTCTTTACCAGTCATTAAAACCTTAATAACTCCTAAACTAATTATCGTACAGAAAAGATAAAACTATAATCTGAACCGGTAAAGAAAGGTCTTTCTTATGTCACAACATTAACTTCAAAATCTGGGACACCCTGTATAATAGTTAAAGTAATGAATGCGCTTTTCCTATCAAAACAGCGTATAGTTCAAACGTGCTTATTCTGTGATTCTCTTTCGTTCTCTAAACGTTCGTACGTCTGTATTCATCCACAAGCCAAAGCCGATACAAAAATATATGTACCCATGCAGGCCGATATACTTGTAGCTTCTAGTGCTGGCTTGACATGACACCCGGCTAAGTGACCTATCCGGAAGCGTGTTACAGCCTGAGCGCTCTCTGCTCTCATTTGCTCCGTTTCATAACACCATACATCACGGCAACATTTGGATGCGCCAGCGTCGTTATGGTTGAGCCGCGGGCGCGTGGAAAGGTTAACAACGAAAGTTGAGCTAATGCTTGAGGTAATTAGTGCTGAGAAAGTTAGGGTCCAGAGTGGATTTTTTTAAGTCAGTGGGAATATAGTTTTTCTCAAACATGCTCGGAAAGAACGGTTTTTCGATTGAAACCCAAGGACGGAAAATGCCTCATTTTACTCCTAGGAGTAAAAAAACCATATGAAAACACTTTCCGTCCATGTCCATATTGTTTATTAAAAGTGCTCTCTATTGCATACAAAATCGAAAGGAACGTGAAAAAAATCCCGCACACCCGACTTGTGGTTGCAGTGTGGGCCGGTGGCGGTGCAGTGTGGGCCGGCGGCGGCGGCGCGTTGTGCGTGGAACTATCTTCACTAATACTCGTAGTTTTCAAACAAACATTATCTCCGAATTTGTCAGGGGTTTTTAAAAATACTTGTAATTATGTATTTGTATCATTTCCTCGCATTATTTGAGAAAAGCATTATGTATGCCGCGGCGGAAACGAGGATTTCCTGACTCGTATTTTAGCAGGCCTCGCTGTTGCTCGGCCAGCTAACCACCTCGTCAGGAAAACCCTTACTTTGCGCGCCTAGGCATTACTATTAGTGGCTTGAGGTGTTGAATTGTGGCCAGGCACCAAGGTCAGTTCCCAGTAGACGCCTCTGCATGACTCTGAGCCGGTATTCTAGGCGGTAAAAACCATATCGTCTTTCACTTGCATCGCTATTGCCTAACGCACTCGCAATCTCAATTGGCTTCAAAGCGGAACAATTGTTTTCAATTGTTTTACTTTGGAAAATAAATATCATTCATTCATTCATTCATTCATTTTGTATGCACACAAGCCTTTGATTTTTTAAATGAAAAAATTGCGATTGCGGTAAGCAATAGCCCCTCTGTTATCGTATGGTCAACGTTTTGATACCTCTTATTTACTTGATGGCGGCCAAGTTAAGAACAATTCCATAACTGGTCAAATCCGATATCGTTTTTAGCGCCTATAGTAGAGACCTGGTAGCTGGTGCTCTTTCGGTGAAGGCAAGATATTTTGAGAAAACCTGCCTCATCACTTGTTTGTGTAAGATGGATCGTGCACACTTTAGGGGTCGGCTAAGCGTGCAATATTTTCACGGTAGTGTGTGGCTGGCTGGGATACCTTTGTTAGTCATAAACTTATTGCATCGAGCTTTGAAAGTCAGAAATTGATTTCCGTATATTATTTATGCTCATATCATAAGTGACAGTCCTAAAAATTGGAAAGCATAACGCTTAATAATTCTAACGTTAACGATCCATAATAAACATTATAATTTTCGAAGTTTTTAAATTTGATATGTATGCCGTTCGTGTAAGGCGTCGTGTAAGTCGGTAATTATTTAGAAAAAAATTAGGGCACATATAATAAGTACTAAAGTAATTATTTTTAGTTCGTTAGATATTTTTCATGTGTCTACAAAATATTGATACTATTACATCCTTGCAAACGTTAGGCACTTAAAATAAAAAACCTATAAGTAACCACTTTAGACCTTATAAATGCTATGACAAATAAGATTAACCCTTTAACAATATGAAAAGTTATGTAAATATTTTTTGCGACTTTCGACAAAATTAAATATGACCCGCGAAAATCGGAACTGCTAATTATACTTTCTAATTACATGACTTTCAATATTATTATCAAAAACTTTATGGACTCTAATAAACGGAACTTTAATTTTATGGCAAAGAATATAGACCCAGACTGCGGCTACCATGAAACTAACATTTAAAGTAGGTACGTCATTTTGTATTGTACATCTTTATATATTTTATATTTCTTATAAATTTCTACATCGTCTGTATGTAAATAATAACATGACCACTAAATTTAGAGTAAGTAGATTGTATTATTTACAGAAGTTATATAGGAATTGATCTGCAATATCCGCAAACGAATTATGCCTGTTGAAACCCATTTAAATTGGGCCCTGTAACACAGGGAATCCTAACCCCACCTGTACGAGCACGCTCGACAATTAGTATTTTAAGCTTACGGTGCAACAAGTGCGCGTCACAATCGCATACCTACGTGTGTCATTTCATTTATTCATTATTATATTACTTTAGAACAATAAAAGACTTCAACCGAACTGGTCGCGTCTTTCACTGAACATCAACATAACCACCCAACATTATAACATCGTGCATGTAAGGTGTAATGAACCATTGCATCCTACATTTTGGTCCTTCGAACCGGATCAAGGATCCAAAACGGATATTAGCGAAGCGTCATTTCGCCAGCTTCGACGGCTGCACCGCTCCGACAGCATGAGCGAGGTGATTGCACATGCCCCAATACGTGTAGATAAGGCAACCACGCCTTGATAAGTTTACTCTTCCTTCCTTCTTAAATTGGGCAGCATGTACGAGCACGCTCGACAATTAGTATTTTAAGCTTACGGTGCAACAAGTGCGCGTCACAATCGCATACCTACGTGTGTCATTTCATTTATTCATTATTATATTACTTTAGAACAATAAAAGACTTCAACCGAACTGGTCGCGTCTTTCACTGAACATCAACATAACCACCCAACATTATAACATCGTGCATGTAAGGTGTAATGAACCATTGCATCCTACACCACCCCAAACCCAAAACTATTGTTACGCCTTAAGTTAAGTTTATTGAATTAACATTTCATTTTCATTTTTAAATTATGATCGTTTTATAGCCGCAGACTACTACACAGATTATTAACGCTCTTGATTGTATAACCTTCATTACGCCCTCAGAATAACAAATGAACTCCAGTTTTACAGCAATAAACCATTTCTACGCAAGCGCTAATTAAAACATTTGCTCTTATAAATGGTCTAACTTTTTGCTAGCCTCCAAGTAAACCTGCGATTACGAGCAGGTCCTAATTGAACCATCAGACAGCACTGGCCGCCCACCGGGGCTGTAAACAGCAATTATATCGCTTATCTGCTAACTGTGGCGTTTATTTCTTTGCTTACCGCACTAATGGGTCTGGGGCATTCTAGAGCGTCTCGTCTAGTAACAAAGTTTAAAAAAGTTTAAATTCATCAAAATGGTGGCGCCGAATGCAAACGAAGGCTGTATTCCACTCGGTAAAAAATATTTCTTTTGGCATATTATCGTGTTGTGTGTAACTCGGTGGCCATTACTGTCAAGTAACTAAGATGTCTTCCTTCCTTCCTTGAATGAAAGAATGGTGAATGAGTAAGCTAGTCTTTGGCTTATGACTTAACGTCAGGCTATTAACTGATGTTTTAAATTACAAGTTGAATTCATAATTGGTTATTGATGATTTATATATATTTTTTTATTATATTATATTTAAACCTCTATTTATTTATTTATTATTTTATATGTACCTATATGTATTTAGGTATTTTATATTTTATTTGTGTAGGTATATGATGTTTAGTTATTATAAGTGTAGTTTATGGCTTTAGGTGTAGAATTATTAGAATATTGGTTTATTTACTTTTTGTGCACTTCTTGTAATTTTGCCATGTTAACTGGAAGAGATCCCTTAAAGGGATAAGTTCGCCAATGTACACTTTATCTTAAGTTTATGTACGTACTTACTTGTAATTGATTTTTTTTGTGCAATAAAGAGTTTACATACATGCATACATACATACATTAACAACAAGTTTTAAGAGTGGTTGGTAATCCTCTAGCTCTGCTTACCCCACTCTGGGAATAAAGGCGTGAGTGTATGTATGTAACTAAGATTTATCATAACTTTGACAATATGATAGCTTGCCAAAAGTAATACGCTTTTACCGATTAAAAATAAGCCTCTGGTGATTTATTTTTGTCGTGACATCTCGCTAGACAGCTTCTATCTTATTCTACCTATATCGGTCATCTATAGAATAGTCACGTCTACTTATTTCTGTTTGATGTGAAATAAACATACAAAATGACTTTCTAAATTAGTTACGAAAACCTAGTTGTACTTAAAAATATACTAAAACTTTTCAAATGAAGTACCTATAACAAAAATACTTTACTGGCAGATATTTAAGTAAACGCACATAGACTGCATAGTAGGTACGATAATACGCCTTATAATAAGAATATTATGAAGTTTCTAATTTGCATAGTAACTGCCCCGAGCGTATGACTTCACGGCATTTTGACAGCTAACTTGCAAAGTTGCGAATATGCCTTAAAAATAACGCTATAAAAAGTCTATTTCTATATAAAGTGTAGTTATTAACCTGTCCAGCTTGAGATCTATTAAAATTACAATTGCTAAAGGGCTCCTATCTATATTAATATTATAATGCTGAAGAGTTTGTTTGTTTGTTAGTTTGTTTGCTTGGACGCGCTAATCTCAGGAAGTAATGGTCCGATTTGAAAAAATATTTCAGTGTAAGATAGCCCATTTGTCGAGGAAGGCTATAGGCTAGTCTTTACATATTTAAGGCATACTTAATACAAAGTAGCTTACCGTCACCTGTCCTTCTGTATGTAGGTACGCTTAATATAAATCTTTCAGACTACGCAAGGGTGCCAGCTTCGGCAGCATGGTTTCTGTCAATAAGATCGAACATATAAGGCTGCCTAATTGAGAATGCACGCGCTAAAATGTGTTTTGTTCGCTCGGACGGGATTACTTAAACTCTCCGTTGCGACATTCACTCGTATTATGTTCGTCTGACTGCGTTTTTTAAAGAACACCACCCCAGAGTCCTTAGCCATCCCTAGCCAAGATGCATTACGCTAACTAGATTTCTATTCGTTTCGTTTTAATCCAATCGCGTCACTGGTAGATCACGTGACTTTTCGTATCACGTGATCTACCAGTGACGCGATTGGTTTAAAATCTTGGCACGGGTCTCTAGACAACGGCTTCCCCTAGTTCTTCTGTTATGTGGATGAAATAAACAGAGCAAAAGTTAACTGTCCGTCTTTCCGAGAATGGAAAAATAGATTTAACGAAACTGTAAAATTCAGCGTAATAAAACTCAGATGCCACTAACCAATTTTATTTCCAAGCGAAAACCCCATCAATTCCGGAACCTCTAAAACTTTCCGACGTCGCTTGTAAACACTGTACAGACAGCGGCAAGTACCATTTTATGTACAAGCAGCTCAAGCTTTAAACTGGACTCTATTGTCAAGAGTGTTAGAGATTGAATGTATTTTGACGATATTGATTACTCCGGTAGTCGTGCTGCTGACTGTACCATACTGTACGTTGCCAGACCGAAAATATTGAGTTTAAAGTTAACTTAACAAACTTTCGCCATTGTTATTAAAATATTTCTATTATAAGTAATTAATATTTATGCTGCCTTTTATTAAACAAAAATAAATACAACAATATGCAGATAATTATTTTTTGTTCGTGTTATTGAAAGTAATTTTTTATTTTATTTTATTTATTTATTATTATAAACACGTTTATACGGCATTACAGTAAATACTAGTGCACCGAATAAATTAACAAAAGCAACCAAACCAACCAAAAGCAGCATTAAAAAATGCAACCATAAACGCGTTAACTGCCCACTGCGTCAAAATAGCACTTAAAATAAATTTAATTTTCACGTAACACGCAATTTATTTTAAACTCATTCTAATAAACTACGAAGTTAACAGTTAGTTAAGCCTTGTAATGATAGTGGAGAAGTTACAAGAGTTTCGCGTGCCTGTCGGCCGTCAGTCACCTTGCAAGCCCTATCGCAAATCTAAATGCATGCATTAGAACTATATTTCAATATAAATTCGCTGAATGGTTATTTAAGCATGCCTAACTGTTTATTGAGACGATGCATGGAATGCAAAAGGCATTGAATCAATTTTCTATATTGCTTGCGTTTGTTATTATGGACAATGTTCTTATTTATTAATAATGTACTTATAACACAAAGACAAAAATAATCAATCCTGAATTAATATGTAAAAGACAGCAAATAGAAAAGAAAAACCAATACTAACTCTGTAAACTAAGTTTGTTTAGACAGAGTTCTCGTAGTAGCCAAATCAATCAAATCGAATTGACATTTAAAATTCCATTATTTTTAAAGTTTATAATGTTGTAAATACTTAACCTCAAAATTATCGTTACTGTAGCAGGCCAATATGCTTTACCTTATAATCATGCAATCAGCCAGCGTTCAGACAGAGTCATAAAAGGGTAAGCTCTTAAAGCTGTGAAATTAAATTAGTTTTTACAACCCTTTATGCTCGCACCCTTCATGGAAGTTGACATTTTGTCGACTGTTATTAAGAATGACTTGAGAAAATTTCAACTTGCATACTTGATGTGAACTAAGTGACAAGTAATTGGAGGTTAAGTATTTGATAAATTTGATAATGAACTGCTTTAATAGATGTTACCTGTTGTAATGATGTTACACTAACACACAACTTTTGGTTAGTACACAAGTTCCATACTTTGTGGTTAAAAAAAATATTCCCCCGTGTGGTTGCCGGGTTAGAATAGTGCCCCTCCATGTCTTCCGGTGGATGTCGTAAGAAGCGATTAAGGGAATAAAGGCTTGTAGTACTGTTGGGCGATGGGCTTGCAACCTGTTACTAATACACTGGTTTGGCTAAGATGTTTATCTTAGCCTAATTTTGAAGATACGTATGTAGACTTGACAGAAGTACGTGGAGACCCCATGTGCTTCTGTTAAGTCCACAAGAGAAAATACTCTTTTATTGAACAAAATGCTCTCGCGTGTGTAATCCATGAACTAACTTCTCTAATAACTCCAAGGGAGTGTCTGTAAAAAACTCGACATTGGCGAAATACACGTTAACAGGAGTGAAAGCCATTAATTAAAATTAATATTAGAGCAATATTCGTATAGTTTCAAAAGCTAGAAGGTAAGTAAATTTAAACCCGCTCAACGCTTTATTTTCAGACGTCTCGACATCTCCCCTTAGCCGTCACTCTGACTTGTCAGAATTCCTGATAATTGCGACGGAGGCAGAATTAGGGTTAACGTTTCTAATCACTAGGCGCGGGATTAAAAGTCAAGACTGGCTGGTGCTGACACGCGTGACGGGTTCTATTCCCGGAGGAAACAATTCGCATTGTGTTTATTTGAGCAGGTAACTCCTCCATTACCCCGGTTCTTAATTCAACTTAGTATTTAATAATTGAAAAAATCCGGCCCAGTGCGAGTCGGACTCGAGCACGAAGGGTACGTACCGTTATTTATAAAAATCACGTTTGTTGAATGGGAATTAGTTATTTATTTTCAAAGTGAACATATAACTTAATATTCCGTGAATCAACGGAAAAAACGGCCAAAAAAGTCAGTTTGTTGTATGAGGGACCGCCTTAAATATATTTTTTTTTAGTATTTTATGTTACAGCGGCAACAGAAATACATTATCTGTGAAAACTTCAACTGTCTCGCTATCCTGGTTCATGAGATACGGCAACGCAACGGATTTTAATGCAGTTTTCGTCAATAGATAAAGTGATAGAAAGATTTCTATGAAGACTAAAATCTGGGTTTATGTACGGGTGTTAAAGTAAACTCACATAAACGGAAGCGAAGCGCAGGAGGTCCGCTAGTAAATTAATAAAATAAATCGCACTGCTAGATGAAAACAGTTCTAACTCAAAATACAACTGTATTTAAAAATCAACTTCTATAAACTTGAAATAAAACTAGCAAGGATTTTGAGTTGATACTGTTTTTATCTAGCAGTGCGAAATTTTGGGGGATAATTGACCTAGTCTCAAACGAAGGGGTAGTCTTTTACTATGGGTACTAGATAATGATAAACGTAGTTACATAGAGAAATACATCGGATATAGCCAAGACTCAGGTATTATCACAAACTGCTCATACCGGGAATCGAACACAGGACCACTAGCTTAGGCTAAGTACCTACTAGGCTAACCGTGTCATATTTTAATGTTTTTTTCAATCAATGTTTTTATACCATCTGAAAAATTATGGTTTAATTATTAAATGAATAATTCATTATTAGCTATATATAATATATATTTCGTCTTGTTAATTATTGGTTGAAAATTAAATTCAAGCCTTTTAATTTTTCGTGTGACGCCTTTCCTAAAGACAAATCTGTTTATTATGGCCTCGTAGTCAATAGCCTCGAAAGGCCCAACGTCCTAAATTCAGGACATTTGTCAAATTGACTTTTGACTTTAGTTGACCGAATCAAGATTTTTCGAACTAACGAAATTTGACGTGGGCTTACGAAGTTATTGTTGTCGGTGTTACTGCTAAACCGCTTACCTAACAAATTTATTATAAAGTAAAATAAAGGTTTATTTTACTTTGACTTTGACTAACGTATCAAAAAGGTGCATGTTGCCCCTTATTTAAAATGTTACTTACGCTGTTTTGCAGCTGGCAATATAACTTACGAACGTACTATTTGTTTTATAGCACCAAAGAATCGCTGCCAAACCAAAAGTCTCAACTATTTCAAAATCTCATATCTTTGTTCACACCAATTTGAACTTTTCAATAACACCGTCGCTTTCCGGAGCTCCGTGAATCATCTGAAGCGAGGAAAGCTCCATTCCTCTTGCGTCGAGCTTGAGCTTTCATTCTGGAAGCTTTCAGCTCTGTTTACTTTGAGCAAACTAGCAGATTATAGCTTTAATGTTGGAATGTTATTGAAGTTTGTTATTGGAGTATCTGTTATTGATTCGACATTTATGCTCAAGCTCAAGTTAGTTTTTTTACCCAACTGCCGAATTAGGAAGGTAATGTTTTATGACGGTATGTATGTATGCTTCTTTATTCCCTTGTAAAGGCTGAACGGATGGGCCGATTTCGACAAGCAAGGTGTCGTTAGATTCGTCCTAGCGTCGTCGCGGGTGTCACTGGATACTTTTTTTTTTTAATGTGTCATTAGTGATATCCTTATTCTTACTAATATTATAAACGTGAAAGTTTGTATGTATGGATGTATGGATGTTTGTTACTCTTTCACGCTGCAACGGCTGTACTGAATCGGATGAAATTTGGAATAGGGATACTTAGTACATAGAACATTTTATCCGGGTAAATTTAAAAGATCCCGAGGGAGCAACGATAATCGGTTGAGAATTTAATAATTTAGACAGAGATAACGAACAGTGAGATATCAAAAAAACATGATTCAGCCCAACATCCGTTAGAAGTAATTGTGCAACCGCAAAAATAATTAATGTTAATTTTAAAATATCATATTTAATTTGCCACTGCTTTCCCGGGCAGGATGACGTCTGCCGAGTCCGCTAGTCTATAATATATAAATGATAACTAACTTATATTGACGACATTATCCAAACAGCAATTGGGTTTTTTAAACTTTGCTTTTGGTTAGATTTGTGGCGATTCAGTCTTTTGCGTTTTCATTTGTTTGTTAATTAACCCATTTCGTGGTATTTTTATGAAAATTAAAGTGAGTTACAAATTAAAATGACACATTCAAATCAAAAAATCAGGTAGACGCACGAATTACCTATAAAGAGATAATAAATAGATCTGTGAAGAATGTACCAATAAAAATAAAAAAAGCTTGCACAAAGTTACCCGCTTCCCAAAACTATCCGTTGGATTAATACTTTTAGGTGTTAAAAAGCAAACAACACCTTAATCCTACCCTTTCAGAGTAAATCGCTACTTAGGATCCGTCGAAGCATCCGTCAATACTTAAACACACGTAAAACCTCACTAAACAAAACGACACTCTTAAAGTAGGGTAAATTTGGACACAACTCAAAAATAAATGCTGTAGTATTAAAAATCATAACGCTATCAACATAAAGTGTTAAATTGGACGTTTGATTTTGAGTTGTGCCCTTTTTCTATGGAAATAAAGTGATATGTGCAAACACCTCTCCGTAATCCGAGGGTCCAGTACATTACTCACTTACAAAGAGCCTGCGCTTGACAGATAGGGTGCAACCCTAAATTCGACCAGTATTGGTAGACCCTTGAAAAGCTCAATACATGCCCGTTAAATACCTGTGCTCCCAACACATGCACGTGGGGCATGGGAGGTCAATTTGGAACGGTCGGCTATCTCCGTACTTGAGTGAAGTCCGTACGATGGCTGCGGACGCTGCGGTGGATATGACTCTTTTATTTATTGGTAATTGAACGTATTTTAAAAATGTGATGTAAACGGTGCCACAATTAAAGTTTTGTTGATTTATGAAACTCGGTATGTTTTTTTTTTATGGATGACTTAATATCATGACGTGTATATTGTAGTTAGTAGTAATACTTTATTGATTTCTCAGACAAGTTAAAATGGTTGTATATTATACCTAATATTGCTATTTAAAAAGCTGAATTTTATAATACAAGAACGTACCCATACATTTTCAGATGCCTTTGTTTCATTATAGGTAAAGATTTGACCATAAGGCAAATTCAGGCTCTAACCGGTTGGTGCGAGAGAGACAGGACTACTGTGCCCTTTGTTGGATGAAATACAAAATTTAATACCTCACCTAAAAGTCAGCGTATAAATTACTTTGATCCTGACGCCTAAAAACCAAAGTTGTTGTAACTTGTAACCATATCACTGGTAGGTCCTCAACAAGATTTCATCTCATCTATCGGATCTCTCAGTTAATAAAGTTAGCCGGCTTTTAGGACAGCCCTGTGCCACGTAATTGGCTTCTGTTTTCTATTAACAACATACGTTTCTGTTGTGGGTTGTGTCACGTTACAAGGCATTAGTGACTATAATGATATTATGAACGCCAAAGTGTTTTTTTTAATAATTCACTATTTTTTTTTAGTTAAACTGAGAAAAAAAACGGACGTAGGATACGTTTTATCAAATCAGTTTCCAAAGGAGTAGCGGTGAACTTGTTTACTAGGAAAAACAAGTGTAGATGTATGGCATTAGAATCAGTTATTTGCATAAAATAGGCCCATAAAAATGTTAGGTCCCTTACGAATTTTATGAAAACGGTGCTTTTCATACATTCAATTTTGCGGATTACTTAGTAACGTTAAATGAAAACCAAACAAAAGTCAATCAGGAATATTGGACACTTCTAAGCTATATTATACATATCTTAATTACTTAAAAATAGTCAGCTTCATAAAAATCTGCGTAAGTAATTAAAACACTTGAACTCGCAGCACATAAAATGAGTTGAGTTCTCACTTTAATTTTAAACATTAAGCAAGAAATTTAACCATAATATTTGTATCTAAAACCTTTGTAACATAGTGTGTTAATGAAATTTAAAAAGAATTTGGAAAATAATATACGTAAAAAAAACGCCAATTACATAGGTAAGGACCCAATGTTAGGAACATCAAGTAATAAAAAAACACTATTCAAGGTTCGAGTAGAACCTTGAAGTTACGTCCATACCCGAGTTTATGATACTTCTTCAAGAGGCACACCTAAGCGTGCTAGTTTCCATGCAGAATTCCGATTTCCAGATAAGGTACACTAAGTTGTATCAGCATACACCTTAGTCCTCAATAACAAACGCCATAAAGATGACGAATATGGGCCGCTAGTGTTAAATGAAGCGGCTCTTCTGACCACCTTTAGTACTTAATAAAACATGCCCACGTCCTCCAGAATGTGAAATTCCTCAATCGGCCGCGTTTCTATCAGCCTCCGACCCGATGTTAATCTCACGGAGTCGTTTGTGCCAATTGCCTTTTTGTTAGAGGCTATTAGAGCGAAGACGTGTAGTGCAATCCGCTTGCCCTGTAAATTCGGATTGGGGATGCAATTTAGCTTAACGGCCTCGTTATTAATTAATGTAGGAACAAGTTTTATCAAACTCTACAACTCTTTTAAGTTAACTAAGGGGCTGGGAGGAGCTTGGGAATGGTAGGATCATTTTATCGAACGCTATTTTCTGCTGAAATCAAGATGTTATCTTAAACTTTAATTACGTAGGTTAGGTTAGGTTAGACTTGTGACTACAAAAAAAAAAAAATCGGTGAGAAATGCCTTTCGATAAAATGAAATTTCTTCATAATAATACGTTCTTTGAAAGGTGTTTCGATAAAATAATAGTTAAGCTTGAGAATATATCGGTAGACCTCTTTTAAGGCTCACTGAATATTCATCAAATAACATTTGATAACAACTACATGTAATTTATCTTATCAGGTTCAATAAAATTATTATTCTCGCCCAACTATAAAAAAACTGCATAAGAAGGTATTTTAATTGAAAGCGTACCATACTGTAAAAGAATCAGAATTTCGTCACAGTTCCTCATTGCATCACGATTACATATTTCACTGTAATAAATGACATAAATATCCAATCAGTGTCTAATAAAATATCAATTTAAAATATTTAATAAATCACCAATCAAGATGCGATCCAATCTAGACAACCGTCAATGCAGTGTCATTCACCTACGATAGGTCTTGATTGCGACAAGTCGTATATCGCCATTTTAAAATCCATTACAGGCTACAGTTGAGATGCAATAAAGTTGACCCAGTTTGGGGTCATTCGAATCATCAAACAGTTTTAAAGTTTGCCGTAAACTTGTCAATGTAATCACGGCCTTAACTTTCTCGATTCTCCATTAGATAGAAATCTGATTGACAAGCAACTAAACTTGATCCTCGAACCGACATGTTTTTTTTTTGTTTACCCTCAGCACGTCAACGAAATTTAGAAGATACCTTGTTTCCGGGTTCAGATCTCTCTTGATAATAATATCATATCAAATAATATCATGAGACAATGTCACACCAATTGACCTAGTCCCAAACTAAGCTCAAGGCTTGTATTATGGGTACTAGACAACGATATAAATAGAGAAATAAATACTTAAATACATAGAAAACATCCATGACTCAGGAACAAACATTCGCGCTCATCACACAAATATCTGCCCTTACCGGGATTTGAACCCAGGACCGCTAGCTTCGTAGGCAGGGTCACTACCCACTAGGCCAGCGCGTCGTCAATAAAATAGTTCAAACTAAGATTCAAAGTTTTTTTTACTTTTCAAAATATTTCAAAAACTGCTGGTCCGTTTCATTTGCAATTAACGTATGTTGTTAATAATTCGAAGAGGAATAATTTTGAAAAAAACCAGACTAGGTCACCATTAACGGGGTGTTTTTGATGTCAAATATTTCAAACATTTTTTTTTGACACTTGTGAGTCAGCGACACCTTCCATTTTTTTACACTAATATGACATGTCTTTCTTCTCGTACGTGACATTTCTAGAAGCTGTCAAGAATTATGACATAAAACTTGGCAGATTAATAACGAGCATCATGAGTATCATGACCAATACATAGGATAAAATCATTGCCTAATATCGTCAGAGGTATTTTTTGTTCCCGTACCCGGCTATATACAGCCTTTGTCAAATAAAAACCCTTTTAAAATTCGGGAAATATTATTTACATGGAAGTAAAGTGAAAAGCTTTTGTTTCTACAACTCGCTTATTAAACATTTTAACTGACAAAGGAAGTAACCAGTGAAACCGATCATTATTTAACTAACAAGATTGATTGTTTCAAGTCATATTATTACATCGTCACTTGTTTAAATCAATTCCGTTTAAATCGGTCAATAGGTACATTTGTACAACGGATCAAAACTATTTCAACACGTGCCAAAAATGGCTTGTTGAACATACATTATAAACAGCCATCAATCAAACACGTATCTTTATATTTCGCCGTTGTATAATGAATTATACAACCTGTCCTTTGACCTATCGATTACAATAAGAATCAATTACCTACACTAGAAGGAAGTACAAATAGCGTATTATGTTTGCGATGTTACGATAGTGTCGACGGTTTGTGATACAGATACTCAAAAACAAATCGTGATTTATGCAAGATCATTTTCCGTTTAGTAATCCGCCTAATATTATATACTTGTCGAAACGTCAGATTGAGCAAGATACACAAAAATCATACGCATGTCCGAATTTAAGAGGCCATTGACAGTAAAAACCGTAACAATATAAGATCATAAAACTGCCAGTTAACCGATTTGTAGCATTAAATATAATAAAACATAAGTAAAGAAAAATAAAATTAAATGTCCGCGAAGTACTACTTACCAAAAATGCTTTGAAGAAATTTTCTAACAGTTAATGGTTTAAAAGTATCTTTGTTAGATAGACATACTCGTATTGTATTATAGTTGGCAGAGGAGGGGTGTAAAAATGTACCACTTTAAAGCCCTGCAGATGCGAGAGTCCCATGACCCCTAGCTAACAATCAGGCTGATTACGATTTACGATGCTTGCGCAAGCGCAACCGTCCACTTATTTAACCAGCTGTATATTATGTTATGTCTTTACGTGACCCTTCGGCCAATTAAGATTTATATTGTCCTGTAATGTAAATAAATTATTGTTCATTGTGTTTGTTTATCAGTTCAATCTGATTTATCAAATTGATTGTATAATAGAATAAACTTATTATTTTAGGCTTCTGTTTGCCTCTGCATGGTATTGTTGTTAAATCAGTATACTTGTTAAATGCCAACACGTATCGTAAGTGGTACTAATGGCAGAAATTGGTCATGAAAATGTTATAAAAACTCGTATGTCGAGATTTCCGATCGCAAGTATTTATGTGAAAGTTATTTTTATATTTTATGGCAGCCTGTGTAAACCAGATAGATTTTATTTAACAAAATAAGGTGTGAACGAGGTTTTTCTGTTCTATAACCTTGGCAGCTCTTCCTTTCTTTGGCACAAATAGTAAAAACACATACCAGTATGCTGGTTTGTATGAAATAAGATATCGAAACGTGTTCTAAGCAGTGAAAACCCTCAGAAAGTAGATAAAATAAGTATGTGTGTATGTCTCGACAATAGGTACAGTCGACTACGAAGAGATGTATTCACGTTTGGACCTCTTTACAATGCAATATGCTGAAAAAGTGGATACACCTCTTCTAGGGTGTTTAAATTTCCATACTTTGCAATTTTTAATGAATTTGCTCGAATTCTCGCTCCTATTTGTCTAAAAGAAAGTTTTGATTTTGGAAAAATAATAAACGTACTGTATGGTTTAGGATTAAAAAGCCCCGATGACCATGTCAAAGGATTTTTTTAATGTGTTTTCGGTTGATGACCTGCGGGCCTATTGCCTAACGCAGTCGCAATTGCAATCGACTTCAAAGTGAAACCATTGTTTTCATTTTGTATGCAGACTCGCCTTAGACCTGTCAAAATGAAAACGATTGCGATTGCGAGTTCGTTAGGCAATAAGCCTGGTGGCTGGAACTAAGGAGTGGAAAATCGTAAAGAGGGTGCATGCCTTATTGCCCGAAAAAAACTCATTTAATTGCAGAATTGAAAGGATTTTTTTTATGTGTTGTCGGACGATGACCTGGCTGGAACTAAGGAGTGGAAAATCGAAAAGAGGTGCTTGCCTTATTGCCCAAAAAAAACTTATTTAATTGCAGAATTTGTTCTAATACTGACGTATAACAATGGAAACCTTTGTTTCCCAACAAAATCATAAAAACAACGTTACGATTAATGATACGTACCTCTAAAGATACAATGAATTTTCTGAATCCGGCTAATTGAATACTATCAACAAGAGAGAATATTATCTCTAAACAAGTCGAAAGTGAACAAGAGGCTGTGAATGGCGGAGTGGATACAAACCTGAGCACTGTCCATAAACTATGAAAGGGCGACATTCTCGGGCACTGTACAAGATCGGAAACGGTTTCTCCTCTTATACGGACAGGTCAGGAGCGATGAATGGAGCTGGGCTGGATCATTCACCTCGAATTAGTCCGGTTTATTGCTATTTACTAGTATTTGTATTATTTACTTAATATTTTTTACGATAATGCACCATCCACAATTCTGGTTAACCAAACGGCCAGTGAAGAGAAGGTCATCATGCATTCAGGTCCACATGTGTACCTGCTTTATTTGGATATTATTGTTCAATTTTGAGTTCAAGTTTCCTGAAGATCAGGAGCAGTGGCGTGCATTGGGAGAGGCCTTTGTCCAGTGGAATAATACTGGCTGATAGTGATGATGATACGTTTTCCCTTTCTGTGATATTCAAATGCTATAATGACAGATAAGGCCGGATCATATTTCGGTATTTGGTTCGTTTATGAATAAGAGGGTTAGTTAATAAATAAGTTGTGTATTCAATACGAGAATAATGTGATAGTTATTGTAAATCTTTAAAATACGGTCAATATTAAGTCATCACTAGTCGCTTCAGAAAAAAACATTACAAGAACTACATGGTAGATTTTTCAGTTCTTAAATTCCAAAAGCAAAAGTTATGTAATATGAATATTTTGTTATGTATTTTTCCCTCATTACTTATTTAATTCTAAGAACTTTGTAGATTTTATACGGGCGTACGTCAGATCCTTGAAATTCTTAGAAACGTTCTCGAGGTTTACCTCCACTCACGTTGAAATCAAGTTTTGAATCTTAGCAATGACTTGTTAAAAATCCGTTAAATGATGTCATACGTCCTTTGAGTCTTGCGCAAATTTATGGCTGATGACAAAATGTATCAGTTGAAGTATTCAATGTTGTCAATTCAAGTTTGTGACTACATACTAATTACATCTATCTGACTTCTACAAAGCCTAGAAGTTTTCTGAGATCGAGAATCAAATGTTGAAGTAGTAATTTTAATGATTATTATAATGTCACTTATAAAGAACAGTGCCAAATCAAGTTAGATCAGACTGAGCTTGTCTTGATCATTTAGTTTAATACTTGGAACCTTCTTCTTGCTAGACAGGATCTAATTAAAACCTTGTTTTTCTAAAGACTACCAGAAAAGAGGCTAAAATTCAAGAAAAATTAAAGTAAGAAAATTAGTTTTTCGCTACTTCACCTATATCTTCCTATTGGAGATAGATTTTTGAAAAATCCTTTCTCAGTTCACTCCTTGTGGTACCGGTAGTACAGGAGGTTAAGGTAGAGTAGCCACGAAGAGGTTTATATGTAAATGTTATCATATTGACCACCTTCATACGTTATTTTGCTAACTTAGGATTTATAAACCACAGGATGACATCAAGCGAACCTGAGGATGACGTCACTGATTGCATAATGATGATCAACGTTTGACATTTAGGAGTCGTAGTTGTGGTCAACTATACTTAAGTAAACGATGCGGTTAGGAACGACCAAAACGTAATTAGGGGTCAAGAAACTTCGAGATGATACGAAGATAATATATTTCGCAGAAGTTATTTTAGTTGTGGAGTTGCTTGTGGCTAGTTAAGGTAGTTAGGAAGAGACTTTTTTTGGACTTAATTTTAAGTTGTTTTAAATAGTGATTAAGATTGAAGTTAAAGATGAACTTGATAAATACATTATTGTCAATATATTTTTCTGGTTAAATTGTTGAAATAGACGTCGATTTGTAACTTAAGAATAACAAAGCAACAAAAAACACTGTCGATAAAAAAACAACAATTGCGGTTCGATTTAGATATGGAAAACATGCAGTAAGCTGAGTAAAGCATATATTTAGTGAAACTACTCATTAACTAACATTCGGACAACTATTACTTGCTTAATTAATTAAAATATTGCAAGTTACATGCATAATTCGATTTGCCAAGGTTGTATTTATACTTAGATATTCAATCATGCGTTTGCAAATGCTTATTAAGACAACATAAGCGTTTAAGAAGGTTATAATCGAATCAAAGGTGCCGTTAATGCGTTGAGTGCCGAATCCTCATTACCATACAAAATTAGATCGATGTGGAGTCAATAGGAAATATTAATGTCGTTTGTAATGTTGGTGTACAAGGCTACGAGTACGGAAGTTTATTTGGATGACACAATGATGCGGCATTGGTAAATGATAATTAATCAAAGGACGTAATGATGTCAAAAGATGACAACAACGATGATGATAAGTACACACGTCATGACTTAATGTCAGAAACAAACTTAGTAAAGTATATAGAACTGCAAGAAGAGGGCTGGCTAGCAATGGACTTGGATATATTGTAGGTAATGGATGATGATAGAAAATAGAAAGGGGCAACTTCCTGGGTTAATATCCAACGTGTGTAGGAATTTTCCTGACATCTCCAGGATTTTTTTCCTCTGAGAGGATAAAAAAAGGTCGTTTTAAATTAAAATCGCTGCCTCCTCGTGTTGCAAATATGAAATTGACACCAAATGACTGAAATTATGTTTTTGGATCGATTTTACTCGCCGCCCATCTCTAAAAGCAAACGCCCTCTCAGTTTTTTACCACTTATCAAGAAATGAACCGTACACATACATCACATAAAACCACAACTATATAGATGAACTTGCGAATAACAGATACTTCATACCTCTTTTTCAACAAAGAAACGGTTCTCCTTACACAACAATGCTACGATGATAGTAGCATAATCCGCGAATCGTCGCAAGCGCAGGAGCCCCGCACTCACACGGGAATCGCCGCCCGAGCGTGACACTGCGCAACTTCGCAATGCCCATATTAAAAACAGTAACTACCTACAAGTATGTGTGGGATGAGCGCGAGTATTTGTTTGTGAGCCTTAGATGCTTTCTATGTAGTTCTCTATCTATGCAAGTAAGTTTTTCGTTATCTAGCACCCATAGTACAAGCCTAGAGCTTAGTTTGGGACTAGGTCAATTTGTGTGAAATTATCCACTGATAGTTGTTAGTATTATTATATAGGTGTGTCATACGAAAATTGCAGTCATAATTACTTACTAAAAAGTCGTTTTTCCCCTTTTCTGTATTTCACCATGACAGTCTCCCATTCAATATTATGATATGAATGTAGGTTCTTTTATACATTACAGAATGAGCAAGCATTTGGCCTCAATCTCACCTAAATATTTAGGTAAGTGACGGTTAACTCAAAAATTAAACGTGCTTATGAATGGTCCGCCGAAATACAAAACAAATACGTATATTTTTTCGAAATACAATACATATTATATTCATGGCTTCGTTCCTTAAAAACCAACACCATTACCTGATTTTTTCTGTTGCATATTAAAACAGGAATATTGCTTGATAGACGGACAAAAATACAAACGGTTGTATAAAAGCCGCATGCAAAAACTAATTTATTTACTGTTTATTCATGGCTTAGTAACTTAAAAACCAACACCGTTACCTGAAATTTTTCTGTTACATATTAAAACAGGATTATTGCTTGTTAGACGGACAAAAATACAAACGGTTGTATAAAAGCCGCGTGCAAAAACTCATTTATTTACTGTTTACTGCTTCACATATTTATACTGTGATGTCGCATTATGTACGTACGTCCGCACATTGCGAACTTAAAGATAAAGATTGTCGGTTTCTCACATTAAAGTTCCTAGTTCTTATGCTTAATTAAGTTATTGTAATGTAATGAGTTGTGATGGCGCTTATGTAAGGGCAACATCATTATTATGCACTCTATTTTCACATGTAGGTATGTTAAATTATTATGAATTAAACATAACAATGCTGGTTCTATTTACAATAGTCATATAATACGATTATTTCATGCGATAACTGTTTCAAACCCATTTCTATTAAGATCTTTATCAACTTTGCAAATAATAACTTTTAAACTTTTTTATTTCAAGCAATCACAATCGTCTATAAGATTCTGTAACTACTCCCTTGTTACTAAGGAACCCTTTCAACTGCCCACGTGTCTCTAAAAACATTTTTCGTGTAGTGTTTTTTTGGAACACTTAAAAGTTTAACGTCCGTTGGGATTTACGAGGGGTTTTCTTTGCCGAACAATCGTCAAAAGCAGGAAGCGGTTTCTATTTCTATAAAACTAACTTTAAAAATGAATGAAAAAATTGTTTATAGGCCAATTTTAATCGTTAAAATTGTATTTCTAAACTGTTATTCTGGGACGGTTACTTAACCATATAGTTTTCTAATTCACTTTATGGATAATGGAAGGATATTATGGTATAATTGTATTGATGATCTTTAAGATTAGAAGTAGTTATTGTAATCCTACAAGATGTCCATAGATTTCTTCTACGGAAATCGCTGAAATTTTTAAAAAGAGATCTTATAATGGTTCGGTTGTTGTACTACATTTATTTCTCTAATTTTTACATACTTTTTCGAATCAAATCAGAGAAATTCTGGAAAAGGGCCGAAACAGAAGTACCCGAAACCGACGTGACTCGATGTATGAATGTGGAAGAAGCGAAAGAGATTTGACAGAATAGTAGCAAGTTTAAGAAGTGGTAACAGGCGTGATTGAATGTATGTACTTATAAAGACGAATTTATCTCTTCCAATAAAAAATTATGAGACAAACACTTGATACAATGTAATTAAATACTAGACCTAGACCTCATAAATAAATCGCTCATTAACGAAATGCGAGTTAAACTCAAATTTATTTCCCTATCAACAGATATTTACTCCGTTTTCTACCCGTAACCAGAAAACAACGCTTAATTTTCATTTACCGGTAA
The DNA here is from genome assembly GCA_963966035.1 of Acleris laterana. Classification (NCBI taxonomy): domain Eukaryota; kingdom Metazoa; phylum Arthropoda; class Insecta; order Lepidoptera; family Tortricidae; genus Acleris; species Acleris laterana. The sequence goes on from OZ014441.1 coordinate 5,017,985, forward strand.
TAATATTTTACGGCACTATTATAATAAAGTACATAAACGCTAGTAATTATGGGTTCCTCCGATCTAAAATATCCGGAGGCCTTGGGAGCTTTCACGAGTGAGACACTTGACACTAAAGAAAATTCCTATTCAGCATAATGGCTTGTGTTCGCCGGGTAATTGACTATGTAGACGGGTTTTCTCCTGCGTTAACTCTTTTATTGGGAGTTGGGTTTATGGCTAGCGTCTGGCTAGTTACAAGTCTAGGGCGTATTATAATTATAGTGCTTTGGTCGGTTAATGTGTTATGATAGTTCTAGCGGTTACTTGTTGGGATTAAGTTGTTTTTCACCTTGTTAGGTGTTCAGTACAGTGCAAATTACGCTGTTAACAACTGATTTTCTTTTTAACACTACACAATCGACTAATTAAAGCAGAGATGGACAGTAAAACTTCAAATTTCCACTTTGAAATCATTAATTTATCCTGAACCCGACAAAACCTATATAATGAATAACCCCCTTGTCCCTCATAACTGTTTTGGGAAATAAAAATGTCTTTTTACACTTTGGCTACACATTTTTTTTTCTGAATTTCTGAAAACTTTTCATAATGTAACGTGTAGAAGGTTTGATTTATGAAAATGCTTTATAAGTTTTTTTTTTTATTATGACCTATTTTTACTAAAAATAAGACAATACATATCCCCAATACATGCCTACTCCTTAATACTTTGTTTTATGTTTCACAAATTAATATTGAGTACCTAGGTATAATCAGGGTAAAAAAGTTTCGTCACTTTTGGATGTTCAAATATAGTCGAAAAGTGACGAACCTTTTTTTACCCTGACCATACTAATTTCTGAAAACTACAACTTTAAAATCCGATTTTAAGAGATATTTTAATCCCAACATTACCAGTTACCCGTATCAAATAAGTTTCCAAATCCTTATAATAACTCCTAACAATGGCAGGTTAATCCTAAGAACTCTGGTTCAACCCGTTTACAGTCCTTGACTCTTACGACTGGCATTTAGTTACAGCAAGTGTTAAGTGTCGCAATGCTCACTTCGTCCTGTTGCTAAGGTTACGGGGACAGGGTTAATATTGAGAGCGTTTAATTATACAACCATTGATATTTATTTATCGATGTTTAAAATTGTGTTAATTTCCCCACCTCGTTATCATTGGCAAATAAGACTGGAGGATCACTTTGATTTGGTACGAGGTAATTTGATTAATGTACCTAGCGACATTTACTATTTATTTATTTAAACTTTATTGCCCAATACACTAAGTACAATATTGAGGGACTTAATGCGTTGAGACATTTTCTAACTGTCAACCATTGGGTCAAACATAGACAAGTTGAGGTTGGTGCTATATTTGATGAAATGTTGAGTACCTACAGTAGTACGGACGGACAGACGGACAGACATGACGAAACTATAAGGGTTTAGTTTTTTGTCATTTTGGCTAAGGACATCACGCTCTAATGGCTTCCAAGCTTCCAATCTGATAGATATTTTCGTGCATGATTTTTGACTAAGATGGCTAGTATCTGTACCTACTTTATTATTGTTATATCACCCGTAAGAACCCTATTACAGGATTTACAGGGCCCAAATTGTGGTCACCTTTATCGCGGTGGATAAAGCATCCGTCACTCTCGCACTTACGTAGTGATCAGAAAGTGACAGATGCTTTAGAACATGTCTATTCAAACCAATTACTTATCACGACCATAATAGGCCATAGGCTAGGCTTAAATGAAGTTTAAGTTTCAATAAAAATGCAGAAGTTGACTGCTGTCTTATACTCTACCTTTTGAGTTAGAGAAAGACAGCCAATTTGAGCTTCTGCTCTAGAACTGAAGTTAGAGTAAGTCAGCAATCAGCTTCTGCCATTTTGTTGCCAGTCTAATAAGCGCTTTAATCCCGGCTTAAGAATTCAGCTAGAACTCGGGTAGAACCTTTATACGCTCAAACGAGAACGACAAAGTCCATCTTTATTTAAGGGTGTCGAGCTACAAAATTGCATATGTATGAATTTGTTAGCTCACTCAACTCAGCTTACTCAACTGCAATTCACTCACTGCTTATCAATTTCTTATACAATGGCGTATAAGGAAATAACAATAACAATAATAGGGAAAAGCCGCGACGTCGGGGATCGAGAGCGCCTTATCGATAGCATGCGGTCGGATCAATATTAATTAACTCAATTACCTACGGTTAGATGCCTGATTATTAGAGGTATTTCTGGATATTTAACGATACGTTGTGGCAGAAAATTGGATAGATTAGAATTTAACAATACTAACTATTACGTAGGTACTCTGTCAGACGTCAGATTTTTAAAGTAGTAAGATTCTATCATCACAGGAATATTATAGTTGAAGCTTTATTTGCAAACTCTTTATTTTGATTAAAATCAAGGATATGACCAACTCAATACTCATACTTAACTTAAAAGCTGATCTTAATGAAGCCAGAAATAGATCATAAACTGTAGTTAACAAGCATTAATTAAGCTTTCGAAAACCAGCGAGGCAAGAAAAAAAAAATCGGTAAAATAGCAAATCTAAAAAAAAATTGGACAAGTAGTCCATGTTTATTATTAAGCCAAAGTCATCCATCACATCACAGGACTAGTGTTAAGATTGAAAATGGCAATGGTCCTCAGAGCCCACTTTTGGTCTCGTTTATCGCTGTAGATAACACGTGCGTCACTGTCTGACAAATATGTAAGTGCGAGTGTCACATATGCTTTATCTACATCGATAAACGCAACCATAGTAAACCCGCTGTATGCTTGTTTGCATTCTCCTTGATATAAAAAACATTTTACACTCTTAAATTTTTTTAAACTTCCTAAAGAAGTTAGTTTAAAATATTGTTTAGCGAAATTTGTGCCGATCAGACCAGAAATCGAGGTGATAAAAACTGGAGGAACTCCAAGTTATTCCACAAAGACCATCCTAATTGTGCCTCTCTTGTTGCAGAGTTTTCTGGCGGCGAATGCGAAGTGTTGGTGGGCGGGCGCGCTGGCGGCGGCGACGGCGGAGCTCCGGTATGCTGGCTACGTGTGCCCGGGAGTGCTGCTGGTGGGCGGGGCGCCCCGGGCCCTGGAAACTGTCCGGGGGGCTTACTCACGCTCTGTCCTGAAGCCGCCGCCGACGTACCTCATCTGCGGACTGGGTAAGTGTCTTTCTGTATATTTATCTTCTATTAAGTGATAACAACCAATGTCGGAAGTCTGAGCGTCGGTAGCGTAATGGCTCAGGGGGTCGTAAGTGATCGTAAGGTACCAAGTTCGAACCCCCATAATCTCGATTATCCCGCGTAGCATTTTTACCAGTCGCCATTTTTTTCTCTCGTGATTTTTTTACCCACTTCCATTTTTTGCCATTACCATTTTTCCTCATTTCTCGTAGGTAGGCAGCTTTAGGTCATGTTAGTCTGGCAGCAGGCCCGCCCGAAGGGCCAAACCACCCAGAAGTCAGAGCTCCACGCTAGCAGAATTCCGTCGACTCTCAAATGATATAAGTAATCAGATTAGGAAATTATGATAGAGTAATTACTTCTTCTGAAAAACATAATTTCAGCAAAATGAGGCACTGGTAAATTTTGCAAATGGAAGGCTTGCTGCCAGAAAAAAAATATTCTGGGAAAATTTCACCATACACACAGAACTTACGAGTATTTAATAAATTGTACCTACCTTACATCGGGACACAGCGCTTTGCTTTAACTAAACACCGCTTCGCAACAGGTGCAATTATTCAAAGCCCACTTTGCATACCTTATATAACCATTATTCAGGTGCTAATGTGTTCCCACGGAGCAGTGCGCCGCACGCGCATCTCCTACGCACTCCCGCGCGCCCTTGCAAGGACGACCGGTCTAATAATACACACAATAAACCTCGTAATGAGGTCGTATAAACGTTCCATCGTGACCGGTATACGGATATATCTTGACTTTCAGTGTGAAGTGGACAAGCGGAGGATATTTTGGAAAATTATTTGGGATGGACTTAAAAGTAAAAGTTTTTAGTTTTAAATTGAATTAAGATTTATGGATGATATCCCTTTTTTAGGGTTCCGTAGTCAAACTACGAACCCTTATAGTTTCGCCATGTTCGTCCGTCCATCCCCAGCCTAGCTCAGATACTCTTAGTACTAGAAAGCTGTAATTTGCCATGAATATACATATTAGTCACGCCAACAAAGCGGTTTTATTTTTTAGGGTACCTCCCCTACACGTAACGTGGGGATGTATTTTTTGTTCTCGTCTACACCATATTGTGGAGTGTCGTTGGATAGATCTTTCAAAAATGTCGCGTTTTTTTTTGTTTTTTTATTAAATTGTTCGGATAAGTAATCCGTTTATGAAATATTTAGATTTAAAGCGCAAATTTTTGTTAGAGTCAACCTATTCTAGTTAAAGTATGCTTTGTCACTTTCTGTCAGATGCAAATGTCACAACGTCAGATTAAGACAAAGCCTATTTTAAGCATATTGTGCGTTTATGAATAAGAGTGTTTCAATTTACCTGCAGTCCCAAATCTGTCAGGCTACCTAACAGTTCATAATCTGTGGAGATATTAATGAAACCTGACGAGAAGAAGATTCCTTTAAATGGTTATCTACCTAGTTAGGGCAGGTAGGTAAAATATGAGGAATCCCAACTGCGGTATTTAGGTAAAATTGAAGAGCTAGAGTCGTCCATGAGAATGATGTGGCAATGGTGAGAATCTTTGTAAGGGTGAGGAAACTTGTGTCATCACCGTCCTAGCGCTTTCCCGTTTTTCAGGGCATGCAACGTACATTGCTCAATATTGTAATAAGGTTTTTTAAAGTGGCGTTTTTATGGTACACGAGCAACATTTCACGGTGATTTGTGGCCGGCAACAATAGCTGTCATGGTTTAACTTCGTATGCTAGACGTCCAGTGGCTATTAAATTGTGCTAATTAAGCTGTAATTGATGTACCAACTCAATTTTATTAATCAAATCGAGTTGATTACTTTAGTGTGTATTATATAATATTATTATCTGTTTCCTTATATTGGTTCAGAGCTGCCATGCAGCAGATACCTACTCGTAGCTATTTCAAATCAAAATGTTATGTTAAAGCAGCACGTAAACATTAAGGAAATATAGTAGGAAGCCCTTTTTAACTTTTGTACAGGATATAGGATGTGATTTTTATAGGATGCCAATGTTAAGCCTATGAACTTGTTCAATTCAAATTATTTAATAGAAGTTTTTACGGGAATAGTCATATCTACTTCCACAAATAATAAGTAGTATCAAGATCGTTCTGCGACAAACTAATAAACTACACGTAAAAATAAACTTTTTAAGCCGTTGATAAAATAAATGATTAAACGTTAAGATGAATAATATAGTCCACCTAGAATAATAGATGCAAACTGAAAGGTATCACATTTATTACCTTATCTATTTACTGTTAATTCAGTCGCAGTAAAGTATTCAAGTAAGAGTGACGACGTCGATATCTGCGACAAGGTGCTAAAATGTTACTACTTCTAAACTCGCACGTACCTATACCGAAGTACAGACTCGTACATGTACATTACGCAGCAAACGCCGATAGTTCAGAGTAGAAATCTCTCGAGAGGTCATCGAAGTATATTAGCATATGCAAAATAATACGTTTTGCGACAAACGTGCTCCAATGCGCTAATAAATATCTAACAACTGTATACTTGCTATTTACATGTAAATGATCTGAAGGTAACTTAGGGCGTTTATGACGCGAAGAAAGTCTAATAATGTCGTAAAATACAAATCAATATTTATGATTTCCAATAGAAATCTTTACTCAGTGTATAGTTGAAATAACATTTAGATATAGCCAAGATCATACTACTTCAATTTAACGGCGAAACCTTTTTTTAAGTAAGCGTTAGATAGTAGACGCTTAGATGGTAATGTTACGAAAAATCATCTCTCACGTCGTTATTTGTGAAACTTCAGTACCTATTTAATACTTTTCACTATGTTACGAGTATAGTATTTTAAATTTCGTCACCGATTGATTAAGTACCAGTTTATCGTGTAAGTTTCAGTTTATGGTGAATAATTGTGTATATTCGTATTTCAGGCGATAAACACATAATTACTTAAATTACTGTTATCATACTGTTACATATTTCTGTAGTACTCGGGGATCCGGTTAGTATTCGATGGTTTTGCAATACCAGGTATTTTGAATCGCGATTAAGTCATTTTCGACATTTTGTGGTCCCGTCATTTGACTTTCCCTTGATCGATGTAATTGGTAAATAACGTTTAAGTGTTGCCATTGACAAGCGCTTTGCATAATATATTATGAAGACATGTATGGGACGCGCATATGAGATCGAGCTAAGTGGATCGAAACTTTACCGAGCAGTAATTGTACTGACGTTAACCAAAGTAAGGGCTGTCTTAAGAAGAAGGGATGATCAATTTTTTTTTAGTTAAACTAGGAACCTTCAGCTAAAATCAGAGCAATAGTGACGTGGTGACTGGTAAACTCACTAACTGACTGTTCTGAAGTTTCGAATCGATTGCTCGCATGGAGACTTGAAGTGATCTAATGGCACCAAAAGTCTATAGTTCAGAATACTACACCTTTTATGATATTCGATTATTGGTAAAAAATAAATAAGAATGTACTAGTGACTTAATAACTTAAGTACAATATCCTATGCTCTTACAGTAAAGGAAACTGCAGTGAGTAATCCTTCACATTCTAATGGAGGTACTTCACTCTGTTTTTATATGCGGGTGGTAGGACCTTGTGCAGGGTCCGTCCGGATCGCTACCACCATCTTATCCATTAACCTAACCAAACAGCAGTGTTCGCATTGTTGTGTTCCGGTTTGGGGATAAGACAGCCGGTGAAATGACTAGCATAGAGGCATTCCGTCTTAGTCCTCAGGGTTGGCAACGCATTTGCAGTCTTAGGATTGCATTGCAGTCTTGTGAATGCGAATATCTATGGGTCAGAGTTTCCACTTACCATCAGGTGGCCTGTGTGCTCGTTTGTCTTGCCATAAAAAAAAAAACAAATTTAATACCTTCGCTACATCTCTTTCATTTGGTATATCAAATGTAAGATCAGTACTTAGCAACTATGGCCACGAGAAGTGCTACCATATCAGCAGTATGTAAAATAGTAAATACAAAATGTTCTCAAGAATCAAAGTACAACCAAAAGGGTTTTTCCAGGTAAGAAAAATTCATGCAATTGGCAGTGGTTTTATTAAATATTTGATCGTTTAAAACAACTTCCTCTAGAAAATCTTCTTTTATTTTATAGACTGTTTTTAACTCGTATTGTGTAATTCAATTGAGTTCTCTCGACGTTCTCACGCGGCCACTAATCGACTGATCATTTTCGCCATTTCCAAGCGAACGTATAATTTATTTTTATTTGAACTGGTTGTGAAATGGTTTCTACTTTTACTTTTAAGCCCTTCGGTTTTGATGCAGTTGTAAAAGAAATTAACTTGTTCTGATTTGGCTTGAGTGTTTTTTTTAATTTATGGCTCACGAATTTAAATACTCATTACTCGTGCTGTTTATATTTGGAAGATTGATCGTCTGATACAAATTAATAAGCTGTAGACTGTATTCGTCATTAAATTATTTATTAATGACTTAAAATAATATACACCAGATAAGACAACAACTGAAATACTTACAAGTGAAAATTAAAACTAAATATAAACTAATGCGTTGATCGAGGAATCTGCCAGCTCTTCGATCTCTTGTGACGTCAATGAGCCTCTTGTTTTTTTTTGTCTTTTAGGGGCACATTAGTTATAAACTCATCTTGGTTGAGATGCCCGCATTAGATTCGACGAAGTAACCGTCAACGCATCTTTAGTCGAGCATTACAGTATTTACAGTCGAGATAAATTTATAAAATACAACTCTTAGCTATTTACCTTAGCGATTAGTTTGATATTGAATTAGTCTTGGATATGACAGGCCTAACTCATAAAAAGCAGCCTTGGTGCTATTTCAAACTAAAATCTGAAATCTAAAGCTCTATGCCACATTTCATTCAGATCCGTTCAGCCCTCCTAGAGCAACAAATCAATCCATCCAAACATTCGCATTTATAATAGTAAGATTAGTATGGATAAGGCATAAGGCATACATTTTAATGCAACCCTACATAAACATAACCAATAATTTAACCTTACATCAATCTTAACACCGCTGCACCGCAAAGATTTAGTAACTTCACGACTAGTAAATAGAAAACGGTGCGCGTCATATTTTAATTTACGATATTGTATTAAAAGCTATCAATATGCATGAAATCAGCGGGAGACGGAACAGGTCCAGCACCCAAGCGCGCCAGCTCCAAGAGCTAGTGCTAAATTGACTTTATTTATTGGTGAATATAGTTTCACGGCTTGTACGAGTATAACGAACTTGCTGAAGAAAGATGATGGCCGTGTGTGTGTGTGTGTGTGTGTGTGAGTGTGTGTGTGCGTGCGTGTGTGTGTGTGTGTGCGTGTGTGTGTGTGTGTGTTTGTACCCTTCCTATAAATCTAACTGATCCGCGATTGATTCGGTATGGGCAAATAATTGTGTGATGTGCGAGAGTATATAAGTATGTTTATCTTTGTCCAGTACACATAGTACTCGTACAAGCCTAGAGCTTCGTTTGATATGTTACTTCTATATTGTACTCATTAACGATAGTAGCTCTTACTGTTTTGTGTCATTTTTTTTTATTAAATATGGCCTAAATTGGAGTGGAACGCTGTGTAGTTGAACTCTTTCCTCTTAATAACAATTCCGCAAATGTCAAAGTAGTTTAAGACGTTGTGTTGGTAACTACATTGAGAATCACAACAAACTAGTCCCCTTAAATCTAAACTTGTTAATGATTGCGAATTCCTAATCCCATTCTCTATTTTGACCCGTGTCGTCACATCAAGTCAAATGAAATATGTTTACAGGTAATTCATATATCATAAGTTAAAGTTTCGGTCAATAACAATATAGAGATGTTAAAAATAGACATCTGCTCCCAATTTCAAACCAGTAATAAAAAATATACATTTTAATACGTACCGCCTAATAAAACGTTTTAGAAAACTAAACTTTTACAACAGCTGCATTTCACTCTCTAACAGAGGAACGTGTTTGAAAAACATAGATCTAAATCATGAGACAACGGGCAATTGGTACCGGGTTCGGTTCCGGGACATGCAAATGCGAAAGCGACTCGATCCGTCAGGATGTCCGACACAATAAATAATATTATGGAACCTTAGTTGATAAATCAAGCGGTGGCAGATTTCAGATGTTGAAGTCGCAGGTCAGACAAAGTAGGTATTATTTACAGCGGAATAAATTGAAAAAGTGTAAACATATCTTTAACGTCGACTGTACATTATGTTAAGAGTTTCATGCGGCGCTTCTTCTCCGCAATTATGGTCTTGTCCGAAGCGCTGGTAGACTCACCTCACTCACCGTATATTACCGACGTGTAAAAGAGCCCTCATGTGGCCTATTTACTGAATAAATATTTCGAATTTTGAATTTTAAATTGTCTAACTACCACTGAAAACTTTCTAGGACCAAAACTTCTTAATAACTGGGTCAAAATCTTTTTTGATGCATTGAAATTGGTCCCTGGGAAATGGACAGAGTGGTTGTTTTTACAGGAAGTAATATTTTATTTTGTTTGACGATGCTTGACAATACTTTACTGATTCAAATAAAATAAACATTTATTAGATTAAAAAAACGTTACTACTTAAAGAGAAAAATTACAATTGAGACAGAGTGGAGAATTTCAGTGCATCGAAAAAGATTTTGACCCAACTATTAGGAACTTTAGAAATCTCGGTAAGGTAAACCTTTTAAAAGCATTTAAGAATATAAATTATGTTGTTAAGACCACCGGTAACATTACTGGCATAGAGGTATTCCACCTTAGTCTTCCAGGGTTTGCAACGCATTTGGAGTCTTAGGATTGCATTCTTAAGACTAAACTTCAAATGCCTATGGGTCTTGGATCCCACTTACCATCAGCTGGTCTGAGTGCTCGTGTGCATTCTCCTTACCAAAAAAACTGGAATAAGTATCGTCAAGGTAAGAGGGTCGTCACTTCTGGACCTTAATGCGTTGAAATAGAGTCGAAAAGTAACGAACCTTTTCTTACCGTGACTATACCTAGATCTAACTTGGATCAAAGTACATTTTATTATCAATGATAGTATGATAACTTCTATTAGGCTTTATAATGAGTTAACAGTGTTAACACACATACACTACCACCACCTACCTACCACCTACCACCCACCACCTACCACCACCTTAAAGGGATAAGTTCGCCTTTGTTATCTCTTGTTTGTACAATAAAGCGTTTACATACATACTCGTACATACATACTACATTATTTAAAAAAATCTACATAATTATGATGTATAAAATAAATCATGCAAGAAGACGGTATGTTTTACGGCGATACTTAGGTCGCGTCGCTTTATGTAAATTTTAGGCTTTGACTTACCGCAACATCGCCCTTTGACTTGATTTCTGATCATGCTTGCGTGTATGAATGATTTATAGTTTATCCAAATACTTTACTTTATCATAGAGCCGTCCGCGCCATCATAAACACTTCAAATGCCACGTTCACTAATTCCCTTGCAAAATTGATGCTATATCGAGTTATGAGCACTTAACTTCATCCATCCAGAACAGAAGCTCACGAACGCAGGCGTTTACGCTGTTTTGATTACTATTGCAATGTTATTTGTATAATACGCACGACAAGAACGACTTAACCACCATCTCCTGTAAGGCTGTTTGACTTGGACAGCTTATGCAAAGAACAGAGACCGCGTCCGTCAATCCCCGGACGTATTAATCAAACTGCTTGTTGGATGCAGACGTTTTCTAAAGGCCAGACGGTTGCGTAAAGTGCATTGCGGAAAAACCATGGGATATCCATCGTGAATATATAAGGAGATAGATGATGGAAAGCCATCGGGTAATGTTTATTTTTTTCGTTTGATCTGTTTGAAAAACTGATAAAGCGGTTGATACAAATCATATATTAACGAAAGTCATAAACAGTTGATTAATTATATGATAGGATAGATATACATCTTAGCCTGTATGTGCAAAATGTGGTTACAGAATTAACAACTGGCTGTTAAAGTTGTTGGTAATTCTGTAGCTCTGCCTACCCCACTCTGGGATGAAGGCGTGACGGTATGTATGTATGTATGTATGTCATAAACAGTTGATTAATTTTGTATCGTCACTATCATTAGAGCACTTTTTTCAACATACAATTATTTTACTCTAATTTTTGGCAAATCTATTGCAATTTTGTAATTATTACATACATTCATACAATTATTGAAATTGAAAATATAGTAAATAAAGTGTTGAAATAAATTGAATACAATTTTTTGTTTTCTTGACACATTCCGTACTTGCTTCATTACATTGGCGTCCATCTAAAATTAGGTCCAATGATTTTTTGGTGCTAAAAGTATAGTTTGTGCATCAGCAATCCCACCATCATCATTATAATCATTATTATCATTGAATTCAGAAGTATGTTCTTGACACTCGAATTCCATCCTATCCTATCCTTTTTAACGCACTGATACAGCATGATGCTTCTTTTTCTTGATCCAGGTTCTCAAAACTATGTACAATCACTGGACCTAGACCTCGATCGGTTGACAGCCATTTTAATTTTACGCTTACCATTCAAATTGACGACCATTGTCAACAAAGCGCTCTCAAGCCTAAGCCAAAGAGCGTATTAAATCGCACACTCGTTTAACGCACTAAGTCGTCGTGGACGTTGTGGTGTTATTCTTTAACACGATAATGTAGACCTCTTCGCTGAAATCAGTAACAATTCAAAAATAAACTGTCAAATTAGAGATAAAGTAAGTTTACCTACTACCAGATAATGAACAATCAATCAACATGCCTGATGAAGCGGAAACCAGGAAAAACGTTTTCGGATTGCTAAATGGTATCCATTGGGTGCATAGGCCTCGTCGTAATAATTGCCAGTCTATTACCGGTTTAAGAGTCAAAATATCATGGTGTAGAGAATAACAGTTGGATATTTTGCATACCGTCACAGTTACACAACATGACCTTCACGCCTCTGGCCGAAATCTCTTCACTGTCGCACAATACTCTACGAGCCGTAAACTTAACTTATTCTGTGCCAAAGTAATCGAAATTGACTCCACTGTCTATGGATAACATGGACCCCGGCACTGAATGTGTTCAAAGTGCTTTGACACACTTAGTCTTCACAAATATGTACGTTACTAAATTTGAAGAGGTACTTTGCAATTTGTTGTTTGAGTATCATTGACGCACCTTAGCTTTTGAATTATAGCGCAGTCAAATTTGCTTATTTTTATTCAATTCTCAAAAAGGTCATCTTTGTTGTTACCTTTTAACACGGTTATTTATTTTGATGCATGATTTTTTTATTATTTTAGATTTTTTTTTGTGTATATACTTAATTTCATAATTCAGTACCTTAATAAGAAAACAAAAGCAGTTAATAATGCAGTCAAAGCAAAATTTTAACATAAAAAAAAAACGCTATGTGATGGATTTACGTATTCAGTGAAGTCGTCATTGTATGTACAGACCGAGAGGGGAATACCCTTACACATAAAAAGCTTATCAATTCCAAGATTAAAGTGAGTTACGTTACCGCTGATATGGATACCTTACATTATTGCTGACGTGCCCAACGCAGGGTCATAACTTCTCAAGCAAACAAAAAGTTATTAAATCTGACAGCATAATGGCAAAACATCTCCATGGCATATCAGACGCAGCGAGAGTGACATCGGCCTGAGACAAATGAAGACGAATCACTCTTTAACTTAGACGATTAATAACAATAGAAAGCGTGCCCATATGTTTTTGCATACTGCAAGGAACATGGGTTCAACTTGTGGCGTAAGTGTCAAGAGATCAGTCTTAATAGAGCCCGCTCAGACTCAATCAAATGTATTTTTTTTTTAATATACTTCGTCATTGTACGGACGTTGTAGATATCTCTCTTTTCATAATCATACATCACCGTGTTACTTTACAATTTTAGCTGTACTTAAACATATGAAGCAATCAGAAGCAGTTTTTTTTTTAAATTAAGACGCCTTTTTATAAGTCAATCGTAGGTAAAATTTGTAGAACCGTGATATATTTTTTTTGCACCAAGTTGACAATAATTTGTAAACTACGCTTATCTTCGCAGAATATTGACTTAACGTCTCTACAAATGCAAGGAAACCCTCACCACAGATGCTTAAGAATAAAGATAAATCCGTCTATACCTTGTGCATTAAAGGTCATAGGTGGAACGATGCAGCATAATAAAACAGACTACCTTTCACCCGTCTATAAAAGGAAATGGTTTCGGGAAAAATCGGAACAGTTCGGAGAAAGTCCGGACGAGATAATGGCACATTGATATAGATTCATCATGGTTAAGGTCAGGGCGTGCTTTGGCACTGCTTCGTGTGAAAGGTTGACCAAATAAACGTTCGATGATTGGTCCCTTTCAACAAATTGGAAATACCGGTTGTCGAGCTATCGACTAAATTTACAGTGATCGGAGTTGAAGATAACTGTGATATTATTGGCTTTGGGTTGACCTCGATCGATTAGTTACAGATGTAGGGTATAATCAAAAGTATTTTGTGAGATAAGTTCAAATGTATCCTGTTTTCTCTCATAGCTCGACGAGTACTAAAGTTAACTAAGAAAGCAAGATAAAAAAGAACTTATTCGACACTACATCTGTCACTAATACACAGGTAAACATCTTAGCCTAAAAGTGCAAAATGTGGTTACAGAATTATAAACATTTTTTTAGAGTTGTTGGTAATTCTGTAACTCTGCCTACCCCACTCTGGGAATAAAGGCGTGAGTTTATGTATGTATGTATGTACATCTGTACTGTATTAACTATAAAGAAATAAGAATCGCGTAGTTTTTTTTTCCAACATTATATACTCCTACAAGCAACCAGCAGATATAGCGTTAGGTTAGGAAAACTACCATAAAATTTCACTTCGGTTTTATCGATCGATTAATAGTAATTAATACCTTGCCCACTGATGTTAACGTTAAGTCGCAAACTACTGTTTTTGAATAGGAAATCATTAAAGCCAGGAACACGCTATGTTACATAAGAGATGATGATGATGATGTCGTATTATAAAAACAATCAGCTACGCGCGTTCATCCATCATTTTCAAAATCATAACACTTCTGTTAAAAGTATAAAGTTTTGCCAAAAGTATAAAGATAGAAACATCTTATAATGACTAAATAATAAAGTTCACAATCAAACAAGGTTATTAAACGCCAGTAAAAGGAAACACTTCAAACGATAGCCATCCGCAACGGTAGAAGATCGCGCGTCAATTTTCTTGTACCAAAGATAGCATCGGATCGTGACTCCTGCGCACAACGTTCCTTTGATCCACGGTTCGATTGACTATTATTTGAATTTATGACGTGTATCTAAGTGATTAGTTCTAGTTTAATTTACTATTTGAAACGCAATGACACGGTTGAACTTGCGCTATTTTGCTTTTAAATTGGTATTTACAGTATTGAGGTAAAGATGGCAGGTAAACTGCCCTGTCCTTCAAGTTATTGCTGTCTATAGCTCGAGTCCGATTTCGAAATATTAATTAGTGCGCAGGAAATTACGCCCCGGTGGAGACGCCGTGTGAACTTGTTTACATTGAATTACCTGCAATCTCGATACGATGAAAGAACGGGTATCGCACGTCACGAGAGCGAAAGTACTTAACGAGTTGCACCTCGGGCAAGCGGCGCGGCACCATCAAATTGTCTCATACACTAGGAAGCAGCTGAAACCACAACTTAAAATAAGGCTTATCTAAATGATCATCAAAGCCCAATTTGGAACGCTACCAAGTCGAAAAACGGTTTCGGAAATCACAAACGAGCCCCGTTTGATTCAACCAGCCGATTCTCTGTAAATATTGTAGCTTGATTAGAAGTAGTAAGGTTGAATTTAGATTGGGACGCGATAAATGATAGTACTTCTAGATCATTTGTGATTATTTTGCACTGACAAGCAAATTAGTCGACGCTTTTGTCTCGTCGCGGCGTATTAGCGTGATAGATGATTGAAAGAGTGCCGATAAGGACCTGATGTGGTGTTCAATTAAACAGTTCATTTGGTCGCATATGAATGGAATTGCGTCGATATGACGAGGCGGTTACCCAATGTTAGTTAAGAGAAACTTTCTTTGATCGACTAGAACATTGTGCGCGTACAAAGACTGTTTAAGATTACTTTCACGCAAGACAAACAAACAAAAGGTCATCGGATTACAGTTACCTTGTTAAGGGACTAGCCTTTTACGCTGTTACCTAACTTAGGGATTAAAAAGTGAGTTTAAACATGCTTTAACTGGGTAAGTATCGACTAGCTGTGTTTTAAAGTCAATGTGCTCCACCTTTTAATGCACTTGCAAGAATTTAACGTAATGAATGACCGCAGTAAAGCCTACACACGGCCTCCTTTCGAACTGGATCCGATCGCAGGAAGCGTTTAGCCTGAATTCCGTATTACTGTAAACAATAACCTGCCTTAAGGAGAATGTCAAACTGAGCGTGGGCTGGGGTCTGCAATGCGAGTAACAAATCACTTTATAAGGTGTTTTTTTTTATCATAAAACTAACTCAGCAACCATAAAATGAGCACTGGTGAATGTAGGAAAGAAATAGCGTTTCACAACGGGACAGCTACCTTTGTACCTTTCCAAATATAAGCATGAAGAAGACCGTCAATTACTCAGCAATATTTATTTTCTCGCAGGTTATTGCGAATCGTCTGTTATCTTTTTATTTGTCTTAAGCAGAAAGTAAATCCAAAGATAAGATCCTAACTGAACATCTTTATCTACGAATACACAACATGATCAAGCTGAAGAACGAATGTTCAAAATACATCATGATTACTGAAATCATATAAACGTTCAACCATCTGAAAAGCAGAAATACTGTATGGAATGTCGCAGTACATCTGTGCGACAAACCCTTTAGGGCTAACGTAGATCGTCACGACTCGCACACATGACCCCGGCTATCGAAAGCGAAGCGAGAAAGTCGGTAATTGTACATCAATTGTTATGATACCAATCTGATAATTGTGGGAGAATTTAATGTTTTAAATGGGTTTTATGGAGTAACTATTGATCGAGGTTTGTCTTTTGTGACTTGGCAAAACATAAGCGATATATTTGATGAATTTGCAAATCTGGAAATATCACTTAGAAATTCACTTTCAAATGATCGCTGTGCAAACTACGCATTCAAATCCGATTGTAGCTATTACTTTAAATTGTTTAACTCGCAATGGTTTCACATATTGAAACGTCCATAGCTTTCCCCGGATCAGTTAGGCTTTTCCTGTCCGACGAGTGGGTATTTAAATGCGATGAATGCAAATCGAGGGAACATGTTCTCATAGATTTTCACTAGTCAACGATTGTCACGATGCCGACAGTATTGTGACAACACGGACACAAGCGGGCACGTGTGTAGACAACGATCCAGACGTGTATTACAAAACGAGTACCAATCTAATCTCAACTCTATTAACTGCACAATAAAAACAAAAGAACAGCTTAATTGAGAACAGATAACGCGGTCCAATATTTGACGAGCGTCTAAATGATCTTGATGTTTATCGCTCACAACTAGTGATCGATATTGACGAAAGTGAATGTGAAATTTGAGAAGCAGTTCAGATGAAAGCAAGAGCTATCTATGAACGTGGCGCACTGTGCCGCGCTATTGACGTGTGTCAATTTGCTGCTTCTGTTTTGAATATTATGTCAACAGGCTTCAACTACGGTGATTGTCAGGTTAAAGAGCAGTGTCTGTTTCGCGAATGTGACACGTCTTATCTATGGGAGAATGTCAGTTTCCCTCGGAATTCGTGCCATAAAGAATGATATTAGTATTATCGAGGTCTGTCATCAGCTTGTTGTATGTTTTAGCGTCGCCCGGACGGGTTCTACTCGTCGACAACGCACCGTTAGCCGCAGATTCATTGACCCCAGCTTTGTCTTCATGTGTGGTTGTTAAAAGCCAACAATCATATCTAAGTTTCTATCCAACCTTAGGATAAACTCTGGGAAGTTATTTCAATCGCAAATGACTCTAGACTATCTAGCTGATAATTGTCACAAGATTGCAATTATGAATGGAATGAAATTAGACGTATTTGATAGCGTAAGTGCTCATTAAGACAACTCAATCGGGTAATTTACGTGACGTAAATGGTTTTATACAGATTAGTCGTTTCGAATGAGAACAATTAGACATTTCTGTCATTATCAACAGTTTAGCTTCCGCAGTTATAACTCATTAGCTTTTGCCAATATGCCTGTAATGTAATTAGAGTATGATAGCAAATAAGCACTCTCACTCATTTATATTATATGTAGCTGTGCCCTACAGAGCCTTAATTTAAATACCACCTGTAAATACTAATTATGATACGCAATAAATGATGTATTGAGGTTAGGTATCCCAAAATGTGCACAAGATGTAACCTTCCCGTTAGCTCCCTTTTTACTGTTAGTTAAGAATTACAGTGGGTGAGGATAACTCACCAGATCTGATTCGTATTATCCATGCATTGGAAACTGAAGTCGATCGACAGCTTTTACCACATTATCATTCGGTTCGATTGCTCAAAGCTCGTAATCGGGTATCGATCGATTGACTCCAGTATGCCGATTCTTCGTCAATCGATTGTCTACTGAACTCAATGAGGCGTTTCCGTCTTTCTGCCAAAGCTACACTAAATCAACGTCAGCAACGATAGACCTGATATCATCCGGTGGAGGAACATGAAAGAATGTTGCAGAGCACATTTTTAAATTACCTTTATTAGAGCGGTTCATTTTAATTTCCTTCGAAGACGCGCAGCCAAGCAAGACCTGTCATTCCTTTGTGCTGCACAATAGGTATTCAGGCTGTCCCGTTGTTTCACCACAATGGTGTAACAGCCAATTTTCATTACCTTGACAGTGAATTCAATTGCCCTGATACCCAGTTCCCAGGCGTTTAATTAAGCTTAACCGGTGTAGTTAGTGGTCGCAGAGTTAATCAGCGGGTCCCTTAGTTAGGGCACGTTGGGAATTTAGCACTCCTTTTATTAATTGCAACTTTAACAGAGCACGTTATGTAGTTTAGATCATCTACCTACTGTTAGTAATAAATAAGAACCTACAAAGCTATGTTCTATAATTAAATAAATAGAAGGGGACAATTTTACAAAAAAATACTGATGTCTATGAGTAGGATATTAAGTTCTGGGCTTGCACGCATTCAAAATAACGATAAACATATAGAGAAATTCATACTTAAACACATAAAAAACGTCCAAGATTCAATAACCAATACTCGTTTCTCATTACATGAATACTTACTACTGACTTGGCTAACCGCGTGGTCAAGGTAGTATTAATCACAGTCATATTAGTAGATGATCGTTTTTATACCTTTTCGCTTTCACTCGTTACTCTCGTTAGGCAGTTCCCTATGGCAGTTCAGACCTGTATTAAAAGCGGCAAGGTACGAAAGTGTGCTTACTTGTGCTTATGACGCTAACGAAGTAATTGAAACAGTTGGACAATTACTCAGTCTCGAGGTTGAATAAAAGACAACAAACACAAATCTACCTGATTTTTTTGGAATTGATTCTCGTTCCGCTTTCTCCAGGACATTTGAGCATGAAAAAGCATGTTCCAGACACAACCAAACCAATTGTCAGAGAAAGACTAGGCTGCAGGCTTAATTAAATTTGAATCGAAGAAACGGAAGAACATTTTTTGTCTGATCAAACTATTAGCCAAACGCATTTGCTTACTTATTGCGTTTTTACTGATACTGTTAGAAAGTAAAAGCTGATAAAAAAGGGGAAGCTTCTATTAGCCGAGAGAAATGATAACGAACTCAACAATGGCCGCTGCTCCAGTTCACACAAAGCGATGGTTTCTAATCCCAAGAGGTAATGAGTTGCCATATTCACACACTTGGCTTTACATCTAATAAACTGCTGTCTGCAGCTGTTCCGACTTTGGCTTTGTTGACAATGCCTCAATTAGTATAGTTAATAGTAACTAATAGTATAAAAAATCAGCCACTCTTTCTCCTGCTTTCGTCCATTCAAGTCCTAAGTAACTTCTAATTGAAATACGATAGTGTGTTTCTTGGGCTTTTTTTGATTTGATGTAGGAACATACAAAGCTGTGTGTTCAGAAGACTGTAAATGCAAAAATATAAAGAACAAAAAACCAAACCTTAGTGTATCATTATGAAATAATAGCGCACTGAGTTCATATCCATTGACGTTACTCACAATCTCTTTGAAGATGACCGTCATAAAACTATCAGTTTTGTCAATCTGTACATCATTACGTGTTCTCAAGGCACTCAAAGCATTTGAAATCTTACCCGCACTCAAAAACGCCATAAAAGGCTTAAATCCACGCATGTACTACGTGTACAGTTCTAACTATTGAGCGGTACATCTGTACAACCTTTTCCGGAACTGTCAGTAACCTTGCTATCGAAGAAAGTAAATCTATTGTTGCACTCGACATCAATCATGCGCTTGCGTCGAGGTAGATGTCCGATAAATGAGATGAAGATGCTGTAGTCAAAGAATACTATTACAGAAGAACGCTGAAACTCTAACGATAAAGATTGATCGTGGGAGGATTTTCGTTAAAGATTTTTTTGTTTGTATGGTTTTATCTTTAAGTATACAAAGTAATTTATGAGTTGAGTATCTCATCAAATTAAAATATTATCTACTCGTATTTTTTCTTTGAAGTCATTTGCAATGGAACGCATCTTATTTCGTATTATCTTACCTATATGGATACAGAATATTGAAAAAGTTAAGTAAATCACATTGAGATTTTACTTAGTAGACTTCCATAATTAAGCTTGTCAATATTACCTATGATTTTGTCAGTTTCAACTTTTATTAAAATATTTCAAAGTTCTTGATTTTTTGGGGATATAACAGTGCCATCTGCAAAAGTATCATCACCTAACCGGAACACATTATCAACGGGAACCTTTCTAACTGTATCACTTTTTTCAACAAAGCCCTTTCCCGGGTCACGACGTCGGCGCGTCACGACCACGTCGCGATCTCCCGCGCAGATCAGATCGCATTCAAATTGCGCCCGCGCAAAGGTCATCGATCAAGGATGGTGTCGTCTTTACGCAATCCAGTGATAATTGACAACGTAAACTGAAAATAATAATTATAGCTTTAATAAAGCTTTATGTGAAGTCAGATGAGAAATTCATTAGCGATTAATAAATATTTTGAATTTTGAATAATAAATAAAAGACAGTTTTGACGGAAAAAATGAATTGTAACGTGTAGTTAACTATTTTTTTGTGCTTTTGTCTATAACTGATTATTCATACGTTGTAAGTTGGTCATGATTTATGAAAATTGTCTCAATAGTTCATTCATGAAAAATTAGAGCTTGCTCAAATTGAGGTCATAATTCGATTTTAGGACAAGATTATTCATTTTATGTTTTGCAGATTCCCGTCATCTCTTCTGTGAAACGAATAATGAATGCCAACTTCGTTACTTCAAACTAATCATTTCTAGTAATAAGTTAGACACCAGTTTGCTTTAACTTCACACCTGACATTTCCCCCTTTTATATCGTAAACAAAACTACCCACACTCCATAATTAGCGTCTGGTTGTCTAATGAGCTTAGTTATTGAATCTCTCTGGCCTTTCATTGACAGGGTAAACAGCCCGGGGCGAGAGTCACAAAGACTATTTGAGATAACTTTCTAGTAAAAGTGACGATTTGTGGGTAGGTATTTTTAAAATAAATGATGGCAAGGAACTATTGCGTGATACTGACCTTTCCTGGGATAGTCTTACTCTAAGTTGAACAATCAGTCTTCCTTTGGACAAAGATC
Source organism: Acleris laterana (assembly GCA_963966035.1). NCBI lineage: Eukaryota > Metazoa > Arthropoda > Insecta > Lepidoptera > Tortricidae > Acleris > Acleris laterana. The sequence continues at coordinate 5,039,041 of OZ014441.1, forward strand.
TTTGATTTCTGAATGTAAACAGACGCGAAGGTAAATTGAGGATTATAAGATTGAAATGATTTTGAAAAGAGAGATGGATTACGCTAGAGGGTAGTAAAAGCAAAGCACAACGATATTATGTAGATGACATAAGAGAGTAAATAAGGAATGAATCATTTATATAACATGAGGAACTTATTCGTGATCATTACACAATTTGCAAGGAATTTAACTTGCTTAGGACTGATAGCTTGGTTAACAGGGTAACTACAAAAGTATATTAACTACGTCGTTAAAAATATGTATTTAAGCATTGCATTTAGGCCCGGTTCCTATATTCAAGAAACGAATCGTTTTCCTTACGTCTCGTTAACATTTGACACATTTTGTACGTAGCAAATGTCAAATTTTAACAAAACGTAAGGAAAACGATTCGTTTCTTGAATATAGGAACCGGGCATTAGGAGTCTTGGGTGGGATAACTATCTGCTTTATATTGCCAGAGAAAAACTACAGCTTCCTTTTGGTATATCTTATTTTTAAATTTGTAATACCTACACGAGTAGCTCATGCGTGCGTATCATCCTCCACCTGTGTCATTTTACCAATAGTTTGAACCTATTTTCTTGTCTATTATAAAATGAGCTCACTGATGGTGCACTGGTCACAGCGATTACTGTCTCAGGCAAGCTGTTCCACATTTTAGCTGAACTGACTGACTGACTTTTCCCGAAGGTCACCCACCCAATGCTTGACCTGAACGTTGCTTAACTTTTGCAAACGATTTACTCAATCATGGCCGTGTGTCGCACAACCCGAGAGGTGGTCAGCCAAACAATTAATATTAACAACAATGACTTGTAATTGCCTCGTTGGTTTTTTGATTGTTTATGATTACAGGATGAGGGTAATCTCGTGCTTTATTCGTATAATCATTGTTTACATTGACGCTGACATAATCTTAAGGTTGTGTTTAAAGAGGTGTAGCTAAATAATAAGTAAGAGATGTTTAGTAGGTCAGACTTAAATAATCTTATTTAGTAATGAGGTCTAGAAAAATATATAAATACGTTTAAAAAAATTCTTTTAAAGTCGTATACCTGTGAAATTAGTATGGGTGTGAAGGGGCAAAAATAACCTTCACAAAAAGAAAGTCTTCTAATCTAGAAGATAAATAAAATAATGGAATAAAGTACTACGTTGAAATCGATTGATAATACACTCTTAATTTATCGTATTCTTAGTAGTTTCAATCACCGGAAAGTCGATATGTTCGTGGGAAAATTTAACTTTTGGATTTGATGAGTTAAAGTCGTCGGAAGTGCGTGATTCTGGTTTTGTAGGTTTTTGGCACTTCATAACAGGGCTTTTATTTACTACGTAAATCAAATCAAATCATCGTCTCACGCTAAACTTATAACATCCCCTCTTTTTGTTTCGGTGGTTAAAAAAAAGGAGGAATCAAAGTGTCTAAGATTATCTTACCATCTCCCCTTTTTTTCTATATTATGTTAAACGATGTTTACATAAATAAGCATAATGTCGTTAAATTAACGCCTATATTAATAACTTATGATACAGGCGGCTCGTAATTTAATCAATTAATTATGAAAAAGCAGTAGCTTCACATTCAAATAAGCTTGAGTTATTAATTGTTACAAGGGTTTTTTTTCTTCATTCATTAAAACTCAAATGGCAGACTTAATACTAAGTATAGGCAAAGCATTATTTACCAATCGAACATTAGTCCATACAGATCATGAAGTTTTTTGACCCATATCAATATGTACCTACCGAAGACACTTAAAAATGTTACTCACATATTCATTCAATAAGTAGGTTTGTATGTCCCACGGATACATATAAACATACATTAAATCACGCCTGTTTCCCAGAGGGGTAGGCAGAGACCACTTCTTTCCACTTGCTACGATCTTGACAAATTTATTTCGCTTCTTCCACATTCATACATCGAGTCATGCACGAATAATTTTAACATATCTAGTAGAATCATTAAATATTGTATCTCAACTTGATCGCATACATAAAATAGGACAGGGGTGTGATTCTCTCAAAAACACGGGCGGACGAACAATCGAGTGAATGTCGCAGCAGTGAGTTTAAGTAGTAGTCAGAGCGAACAAAACACTTTTTAGCGTGTGCATTTTCAATTTGGTTTATGTCGATGAGATGGAACGTATAAGGCTGCCTAATTGAGAATGCACGCGCTAAAATGTATTTTGTTCGCTCTGTTGGGTTATTATGACATAACTATGCAGTTCATTTTACGGTGAGTGTAAGGGACAGAGCTATGGCAGGTATATAGCTCTGTCCTTTTCTCTCAGCGTAAACAGAATTGCATAAGTATATCATAATAACCCCCCTGATAGGACTACTTAAACTTGCCGCTGCGACATTCACTCGTTCGCTCGACCGACCGCGTTTTTAAGAAAATCACACCCCTGGGTACATTTGTATGTAACAGTTCGTGTAAACCAATTTTAACCGAACAGATAAATAAGTACACGGGTAAAAGTTAGTAAATTGGTAATAAAAGAAATCACAGAGAGATCAAAAGCTTCGTAGCATACATTTCATTAATTACCGCGATCGTTGGGAATGCGGAGATGTTCGCCATTGTATCTACTTTTTTAAGTTCAATTATCATAAAAAATAAAACAATGTCTAACACAAGTTTAAATAACCTACTTACCTCCAACTCATGTGCTGTATATAGCGGTAAAAAACACCTTAAGATTGCGCCGATCCTACGCCGGATGTACAGTGGCGCCCTCATGACTATTATTGTGTTTTCTAATAAACTAAAGTATTTTCTTGAAATTGGTCGGTAGGTTTTTGTACTACAAATGAAAACACAACTTAATGGTATTACACACAGTTTAATAACAAATCACCTTCGGGTTATCAACTTAACGGAAAAAAGTAGCCACCTTTTCCCGTTAAGCTGACTACTCAAACGGTAGGTAATTGTTATAAAAGTTTGTTACGTATCCCATAAATTGAGTTTTTTCTTGCACTACAAAAAAGTATCGTTTGATTGCAAGGAAATTCTTTAGTTAATTAGAAAACACAATAATAGTAATGAGGGCGCCACTGGACGCTCAACGTTTGCTCGGTGCACTCTTAAATCCTTATTAACTTTAAAGTAGTCGTTGCTTCCAGTATTTGCTCAGTGTAAACTGAATAAATTTGTTCCCATAAAAATATGAATAATTAAATTTATTTTCATGTTTTGCACTTTCTCTATCTCCGAATAATCCGAACAGATTTAAAAAGTAAACCATCCCATTCTCTAGATTATCTATGGGCACCGCAGGGTGACTTTAACTTTTTAATAGAAACGGCCAGTACGTGACTATACAGCCATAATCGTTTTCATTTGTACCAAAAACGCTTCATTCACAGTACCGCTTAAAGTTACAAAAAACGTCAAACGATTCTCGCTTTTACTGCTATTGAATTAAATAGGTTGTGACATCGTCTTTATCGTAAATTCACAGTTCAGCAGATTGTATGAATCTATTTGAACGCTTGAAATGACATGATAATAAATTCAGTTCGAATTGAGTTGTTAATAATTTATCGCTTATTGGTATTCATCCTGTTAGCACTCTGGAAATGTGGTACTGAGCGTTGATATATTATTCTTGTTTGATATACCCACTAAAAATCGCATGAAATGTGTGAACGTCTTATGTACAACCATTAAAGTAATAAATTCACTATAGAAAATAGAAAGCATTTTCAATAAGTCTACGTACGTAATGCAATGGCATTGTCTGAATAACTATCGAGTTTTTTTTTTTTTTTTAACTTATAGGTATATCGACGACATACTTAAAATGCAAGCTCGTTGCCAAGTTTTAAAGTAGTACGTAACAAGTATTTCCTACTCAAATTACGCTGATTCCGAATGCTAATCGTTTTAGTTAAACTTTAGAAGTCTCGCGTGCGACAGTACGGCTTCAGGCGAAATTTATTAATATTTTACTTGGTTCTGGAAATACGCGTGTACTTGTAAGCGTGTGCGGGTAGCTGTTATATAAAGTATCGATTAGCTATTTTATTGCCAGAGTCCTTACGACGACGTCTGTTCTAAATTCAAATTTTAGTTAGAATATTATTGCCTGCGTCATCTCTACTGCAGAAATTATTTATTGATGGACTCAAGGAAACTTTTGGAAGAGAAGGTAGTAGTTGCTCGCCTTATTGCCACTTTTTAAAATTAAATCAAATCTTTAATTGATGTACCTAGCAACGAAAATGTATCAACTTTTACATCTCATTTTAACTAGCCGAAACTAAAGCGGGCTAAATCTGTTAATAAATTCCCCAAGTCTTGACGTTTCAGAACGGTATACCTTCCCCGTATCGTATCGGAGTAGACAAAGGTGGATAAGGTATCCGTCACTCTCGCATTTTATGTACAGTACCCGAACGAAAATGCTAAGCAATTTAGTGCACTGTCATAATAAACTTCAAAATTAACATCAATTGACACGTATGACAGTGACAATGACGTTCACTATGACAAGGTTATTTAATAGTATTTTAAATTTAATGCGGTTACTAAAATAGATTATAGAATACTTCGACTACCAACACCAACTACCTACTGTATTATAAATCCGGCAGAACGATAAACGTGACCATACCTAATTAAAAAACAACATAATGCTTTCAAAAACGCATAAAATAACTTCTTTTAAAATGGAAGGTTAGGTCAGTCCAACTGAATTCGGCTTTGGTTAAGAATATTGTGAGTCGCCGACTTCAGTTGGACTGACTGCCACTAAATGATGCTTACAATGTCTCCGAGGTTCAGGGTTGCCAGATGCAGTATTTTGATTTTCCCTAAATTAAGTAGTTATTACTTTTCCCCAAAATGGTACGCTTTAAAAAAAAAAACCCCAACTGCTTTGTTACAAATAAAAACAATTGGTTGCAACAAGCAAAAATTGAAATGGCATTTATTAGTTCGATTAGGTTAAAAAATCAAGAACTTCCACACTTTCTGCATTACCTGTATCTGTTTGGTATATATTTTTAGATTTGAATAATTGTATCATTTTGTCCCCAACAGTTTCCCCAAAGAGTAAATTTTCTCCCCAGAATTGCAAAAAAAAACCCCAATCCGGTAACACTGCCGAGGTTATTTCACCGAGGCACCGCAGCCACCTCTGCATTTGGAATTGTGCATTCACACACTTGTAAACAAATGATCTTCACCCACTACACGTAGTATGCATATTTTAACAACAAAAAGCTATAAGTCTATCCATAAATTCTATTTAAATTCATCCTTTACGCACATGGGTTAAAATTGAAAATAGTTTGCATGTATTTTCACTTAGTTCTCTTTTGTTTTAAACGTGATAATAACTTTTGCCGTATAGGCGCAAATTAACAAGTTATATCATTTTATTGTTTAATTATACAAGTGGGTTACAGCCTGCGCAGCCGCAACAACACCTAATGTTACTTTAATTGATGTATTTTTCATACATAACACTTAAATACCTACTTATTTAAGACAAATCTCTTCTAGATGTAAGTAGGCTATGTGCTTTAGTGCCTGTCTCTCCAATTGTACCTCCATTTGTAATTATATGGCCTTTACAACAAACGGTGTTGGTTTGAGGAATCATCAAATATACCCTAAGAAGTTCGTCGAGAAAATACACATAAAAAGCCATAAATCCATAGTGATAACTAAATTCCTTTTATGTATATTCTCATGGAGTTTCTTGTGGCGCTTTTTCTCCGCAATGATGGTCTTGTCCGGAGCGCTTTAGATTCACTCTATATTACCGACGTGTAAAAGAGACCTTATTTGGCCAACTTACTGAATAAATATTTTGAATATTGAATTTATCAGGATTACCCGGAAGGACACTACAAGTGAAAAACAATATAATGTCATTATCTAAATGATTATTTTCCATATTACTAGTGTTTCGTAGTCCACTTGTTTTGTTTTCTTATCGAAATGGAGGAAAAAACAGAACCTGGCAATGACGACAGCAATAATAACAATCTTATTTACTTTAGAAAATATCAAACACAGGATCTAGGTTAGTTTTAAAGTGCATCCACTCCCTCTAATTTAGCGTTAACTTTGACCCGCATCAACTTTCATTATTCCATTAGTAACTTTTACAATTATTTATTAATTTACTCTGTATTAAAAACTATTTTACTCACATTACCACCAATCAAGGCTAAGATAATTTATCAATATTAGCCAATAATATACACTCTCCGAAACCTTTCATACGATGTAAATCAATCTTCCCAATGCAAATTATATTTATATGAATAGAGTTAATGAACAGAAGTATCATTATTTAGCTTGTTGAAACCTTGGCCCGATGCATATTGATAGAACTATCTATTAATGATACTTGTTTCATTGATCTCATTAGTCATTAGGTTCATGGAAAGGCAATAAAGATTACCAGAGATTAATTGGAGTATGGAAAATTATTAAATTATGAAGTCATGCCTTATACAAACGGTGTTCTTTGAGTTTGTTACGGAAATATGTTAAAGCCAGTCTTTGTTGTTAACATAATGTCTGTTGTATGGTGTTAGTAAAATAATGTATCGCTTTGAACATTCCTCTTCATAAAGATTATTCAAGGTTAAGTGGACACCATCTTGATAGACAGGTGTTTCAGTATTTACACTGACGGCCGCTGGAAGGTGCATAAAAAGTACTTTATTTTTCAATAGGTTTGTAAAACAGCCACTTTACTTATAAGGCGTGGTGAACAACCTACGTTAAAAATAAAAGGAGTGTTTTGTACTCAATTAAGTGTTTTATTTTTACAAGTAAACTTGGGCTTTTAGCAAGTGAGAAATAAAGTTCTTAAAGCAAGTGACAACGGAGGCGTTTTGACATTTTAATATTAGCTAGCTATGCAAATTATTATTACTGATACTCGTTGGTATTCCGTGTATAAAATAAGCAAATATGTTCTCTGGTGGTACAAATGATCTTGCTTTATAGTATTGGGTAAATAACCAACAAAAAACATCATATATTTCTTAAAAAGTTTTAAATAATCAAGTAGAGAAATTTAACCAGCGCTTTAAGATATCACCACGTGTATCTCTTAGATTCTCCTGTTAGAGACTCAGTGACACAGCGCAGCTAAACTAACTCGTTACAATATATTTTGACATTTATGTCGGTTAGTTTAAGTGTCAAATGAACTGATTTCACGATCCATTTGCAATCGTACCTTGAAAGTCTTTCCCTATATTTTGTCTTCTCTCCCCACCACACTTTTAATTAGACTGTGCAAACAAAATATAATATTTGCGCATAATTATTAAACGTTGTCAATCTAAAGTACTACACTAATCGATTTCCGCTTTCTAATTAGTAATTCTAATTAAGTAAACAACACAAAAAAGGCTTTAAAGCGTCCAATAGTTTAAAAAAGCATAGAAGATTAACGTAAACAGGCTGATTGCTTGGCAAACACCGCCCGATCTAGGGCTCGTTTGGACAACCTTCATTACTGCAACTGCATTCTTGCACCCACGTGCAGGCCGGTCGAGCACGCTCGCGAGGTGGTCGACACATAAAAATCTCCCACCTTGCGAATGTATTGTTTATGTGGTCGGATGTGTACAACACATAAGTTCAGGGTCTACAGATGACATTGTAACCGATGCTATATTAGTATGTTTTGTATTTTTCTTCCGTAGCCATGATAAAAAGTATGATTAAATTTAGCAGAAAAGGCAACATTATATACCGGGCAGGGTCATTGACAAGACGGGTGCCAGAAGTTTTGGTTCGGCCTCATCCTTGCAATAGATACACTAGTTTGAAATGCACTTAAAAAAGAAGAAAGTATGTAGCGTTTTAAATAGGTATTTTTATTTATTATTTGATTTGATTTGTTCCGTGAAAACGACTATAATATTAATGAATTAATTTACAGTATAAACCGAACAACTGGGTACCGTTTCAATCGTTAGGCTCATATAGTTTGGTGCAAAACGGTGATATTCATGTTTTTTTGGTTAAACTTTCTATTTTCTGAATACCGTATTGCTATCTAATATTCCTCTTCCACTGTGTTTTTTGTTTTACTATTTTACCGATACTGCATTGCGAGCCAAGGGCCAAGCGCGAGTCAGACTCGCCCATGAAGGGTTCCGTAGCAGCAAGTAACATAAAATAAAAGCTCTTGTAGTTCGTTGTAACTTTGATCGATGTTTTAATATTAGTGTTTAAATTAAATGTTTTATTTTTAATTTTTATATTTGAGTTGATTGAATGAACGGTAAATTGTGGTTTACGATTTATGACGTATTAAAAAAAACTACTTACTAGATCTCGTTCAAACCAATTTTCGGTGGAAGTTTGCATCATTCTCTTATTTTAGAAGTTACAGGGTTACACATTTTACCACTTTGCAAGTGTCTCTCGCGCAAACTATTCAGTTTGAAAAAATATATATAAGAAACCTCAATATAATTTTTAAATACCTATCCATAAATAGCCGACACGAATGGGGTAGATGAAAAAAAAAATTAGTTTCAGTTCTAAGTATGGGGAACCCCCAAAATTTATTGTTTTTTTCTATTTTTGGGTAAAAATCTTAATGCGGTTCACAGAAAACATCTATTTACCAAGTTTCAACAGTATAGTTCTAATAGTTTCGTAAAAAAGTGGCGGTGACATACGGACGAACAGACAGATAGACAGACATGACGAATCCATAAGGGTTCTGTTTTTTGCCATTTGGCTACGGAACCCTAAAAATGATGTCATAACCGTCGATGCTAGACAAAGCTACGAGAACTTAGTCCTTCCAGTCCTCGAGCTCAAGATGCTGAGCAGACACGTAAAAAACAAACACGAGTAAAGCTTAAGCTCGTTAACAAAAGGCACTCAACGTGTGCTAACCTAAATTGAAACTTCGTTGGCACCCGGACGCGGCGGGGATGAGGAGTCTAGTCAGTCGGGGAAATAAAGAGCTGTTACATACATACATACATAAGCTCACGCCTTTATTCCCAGAGTGGGGTAGGCAGAGCTACAGAATTTCCAACAACTATAAAAACTTTTTGATAATTCTGTAACCACATTTTGCACACTTAGGCGAAGATGTTTAACAGTGTATTAGTGACAGGTTGCAAGCCCATCGCCTAACAGTACTACACGCCTTTATTACCTTAGTCGGCTTTTACGACATCCACGGAAAGATACGGAGTGGCACTATTCTAATCCGGCTACCACACGGTTTAAGGTTTAAAAAAACAGTTACTTGAGTTTCTTTACTCGGAATGTGACAACGTTTTATATATAGATTACTAAAAGGTTACGTTGTAAGAAAAACACAAACGTTTTATTAAATTATGGGGCAAATTATACGACGCAACAACTTTTCTATTTTCTTAATCGCTCAAGCAGAGGCTTGTTGAGATTAAGGGGATAAGTTAGTCCTTAGTTACTTTTTGTTTTTATCGAATTCTGTTAGTAATTTTTTGTACAATGTAGAAAAAATGTTAACAAGGTTTAATTAATTGAAATTGTCGATTCGCCTTGCCTTAATCTGTGTATATCGCAAAAAGATTAATAGCTCGTAAAAAAATGGTGAATTGACCTGACCTATTTTACACACACTATTTTAACCTTTTCCTGCAAGAGGCCTTAAAAACAATTTTCTCTACGTATCAACTTTTCCACATCATCCACAGAAATAATGCTTTAATTAGGACAGCAAGTTTTAAAGACTTACTCATAAAGTCATGACATACCAGATTAGGGTATTATTGTTTACACCTCACAAGTAAAGACCGGTAGGTATATGGCATCGGAAGCAAAACGTGCGCTTTTTCTAAAGTGAAGAGGCCGCTCTCTAGCCAGCCGAGCACAGCAGGGGTCAAGTGGGACGTGGTCTGAAAACCTGGACCAACGTACTTACTTAGATTGGAGAGTTTCTAACTAGTACTAAGTGTATTAACAAACAAATTCAGTGTTAGGTAGGAACCTCGATACGCGCAAAATAAAGCTGTAATAATTGCTACGAATGTGAATTCTATTTAGGAATAACTCGAGGTTTGATTTGCATTTGATGTTTAGGTGTGCGTAGACTATATTTACTATGGACAGCTAGAGTTTAACAATGATAGATAATATTTATGCCTGGAATTCTGATATAAAGAGAGAAATAGTACTATAATTGACGACGACGCGCTGGCCTAGTTGGTAGTGACCCTGCCTACGAAGCTAGCGGTCCTGGGTTCAAATCCCGGTAAGGGCAGATATTAGTGAGATGAGCGCGAATATTTGTTCCTGGGTCATGGATGTTTTCTATATGCATATTTAAGTTTATATTTCTCTATATAAGTATTTATATCGTTGTCTAGTACCCATAATACAAGCCTTGAGCTTAGTTTGGGACTAGGTCAATTGGTGTGACATTGTCCCCTGATATTATTTATTATTTTATTTAATATTTATTTATTTAATAAATCGGTGTCAATTTCCATTTATTTAATCTAAAAGCAGTGTTATAAATTAACCAATTAAAATCTTACCCTTTTATCGCGGTCCAAATTAAAAAGTAACCCAATTAACACTAAATCACTCAATTAATCAATGACATAACCGACCAAAACACAGCAATTTATTAGGTACCATATTTAGATCAGGAGAAAGTGCCTTTTTCCCCGTAAGGCATTAAAAGCATTACTTTCAATGTTTCGCCTTAGTTGGGTGCTAAGGAAATGAGGTGGATTATCTTATCTCATAGCAACGGAAGTTTGCTTTGTTGCAGTGCAATATATATCGCGGTTATACTAGACGACTTTAAAACTAGCCCCCCGCAAAAAGATAATTGATGTAATTTTTGAAATACTGACACAAGTAAAGCAGCCTTAAGAGTTTTTGCTTTACACTCCGATGAGATGAGCTATTTTTGTTACTAATAGTAAGAACTTACCAATTTTGATAACATTTTGAGAAAAAACTCAGGGCTTCTTTAACGTTTAATTCTCTCTCTCTCTATTGGATGGCATAAAATTATTTGTAATAATAGTGTTACGCATAATTGCTTTCGGCCGAAATAATGATGTGCATAATCATCTTTACGCATATATTATTACGCATAACATTAAAAAGCATAAATACAGTAAGCATAATTGCAAAAAGTCATAATAATTGATTGGCATCATTACAAAATGCACAACAGTAGGTATTGTCCTAAAAAATAGTAATCATGGTTTTTGATTTTAAGTAAAATTCAATGTTTTTTTTTCATATCATAGAATAGCAAATTAAATATTCTTTGTTTTCATAGATATAAAAAAAATAACCTCGAAGGCTAAGGCGGGAGCTTGCTCCGCTTCGCTCCCGCCATAGCCTTCTAACCTAACCTATTCAAGTCGGTTCTGCCCAGAGAGGTCTTGCTCGCTCGCTTCGCTCGCTCGCTCACTCACTCATATTTATATCATAACTATAGTATTTATCTTATAACCCAACTTTCAAAAAAATACACTGACCAAACAATATTCGTTGAAAAATAATTATATTGTTTGATAAGTTTGTGTAAGTAATGAAAAAATAAAATTATTTATTCATTTAGAAAACTAATATTATGGTTAATCACAGATATGACAAATAATTATTAGCCCAAACAATAATATGCATAATGTGTATTAGTCAAATACAAATTAGTCCAACTAATTTTATTCTAATAGCCTAATATGCTAAAAAAGGAGTATGCTAAAGTATTTTTATGCGACAGTACAATTATGCCAATACAAATTATACGAAAACAATTATGCGAAAAAATATTAGTCTAAAACACATTATGCGATCCAAGGGGATCCCGTCTTTTTTGGGTATTCGTGGTTTTATTTCTTCATAAGTAGTTTTAGATATTTTATTTCTTTACTAGCGACCCGCCCTCGCTTCCCTTCGGTTTTTGCTAGTTTTTTGTAACACCCGTACATAAAACAGAATTTATTATACATAAAAAGCGCCCTCTTTAATTACTATCTATTAAAAAAACGCATCAAAATCCGTTGCGTAGTTTTAAAGATCTAAGAATACATAGGGACAAACATACAGCGGGAAGCGACTATGTTTTGTACTATGTAGTGATAAGTAGGCATAGGTACCTATCGTTTTCTAGTTTCCATAGCGCAAGCCTGAGGCTTAATTTTGGGACTAGGTGATGATAGACAACGAATACGGGCTTAAGTACATTAATAACGATTCCAATATTATTTGATAACGTTAATAATTATTATTAACTAGAGAAACTACCCCGATGTATTAGCAATCCCTTTCAGAGCTGATATCTCTTAAGCCCAATTGAATTTCATAAAACCTAAAACCATCCCGATAAAACTACTTTTTTTTATCCACGTCCAAATCCGTCCATCCTTTTAGGAAGTACGACGCCACAGACCGACACACACTCACACATAAACTTATAAGACCCCATTTTTTTGTCGGAGGTTAAAAATAATGTGGAATAGAGGCCCTTATAGCGGTAGATAAAGCATCCGTCACTCTCGCCCTTCCCTAATTGTCAAAAACTGACAGATGTTTTATTCACGTTTATCCAGTACAATAAACACGACCATTATAGGCCCGCAGTAGTGCAAATTTAAACTCAGTTTAAGCACTAGGTTTATTTCGAGCAGAAAATAGACGTCGCATAGTTGCCGTTAAAGAGGCGTGGTGGCTTCGGCAAACTATTTACACGCTCAATTGGCGCGACAAACAGACAAACACTCGTGCTGTAGACAAACATTGGTTTACGCTAAAAAATAACGAGCGACGCGAGCGCGTTTCCATTGCTACTTACGGATTATCCTACATATGTTATATTTGTGTTATTGATGTAGTCTGTTTTACTGGATACATTCCTCCCCTCGTGAAGAGAAGGAGTGGGTCATTTTCCGTACATTGTCAAGATAAAACAATTTTAGAACAGATTAGAAAGTATTTATTCAAAGCACACAGAAGAAAAAACAATAGAAAAATGCTAAGCCACAAGACCCCCCCCCCCCCCATCAAATTAAGCTCAAATTAAGGTTGACTAATGTTTCATAATTTGACAAACTACATCATTTTATAAACTTTCATTTGGCAAATAGATAGGTACTCCCCGCCGCATTATTTTACAATTTAATGTGCTCAAAAGTCTAACCTACCCTAACTTATTTAATAAGCCCATGTAAGCTTTGTAATATGTAATGGTTTTAGCGAAATGAAAATTTGTAAAATGATAATTATAGTTTGTCAAAATTAAATGATGATTTGGTCAAAAGGCAGGATACTACTCCAGCCATTGAATTATATAACAACCCTAACCTAAAGACGGACAGTAAAACCTATTATATTTTTATGCCCGAAGGATATACCAATTTATTTACTAACTAGGTGAGACCTAGCCTAGATGCGAACGCCATACAACGTTTTTCTTTTCTGTCACTCAAAATGTATGGGATGACAGTTGACCACGTAGTTTAGCACTACGCACGAGAATGTCATCCCATACATTTAGAGTGACAGATAAGAAAAACATTAGTCGCGTTTGCATCTTGGCTAGGGCCTGTGATTGTTGCCGTTATCCGTATGCTAATGGACTCAGGTCCAACCCATTAGTCCTCATGTTCTTCCTCATTTGCGAGCACTAAGCAGGGATTGCCCGCTTAGCGACATTCCTGGACGTCGAGCAAATAAAGACAGTCCAGGAAGTGCAGAGCCAGAGGGCAATGCCGGTTACCCTACCCAATTGAGTAACAGATGAACTCAGTCGCTGTAGAGAGAAAGTAAAAAACTTACTTTGAATTAGGGCTACCAATCCCGCATGTCATACATGACTAGCATAGAGGCATGCCATCTTAGTCCTCAGTGTTGGTAACGTACTTGCAGTCTTGTGATTGTAACCTTTGCACATTTTTATCGCCCTAGATTTTATTTACCATTAAATCTCCGTACCATTAAAAAATTATTTCGGCGGGATCAAACATTTTGGTGGTTCAAAATCCCGCTATAATGAGATTTTACAAAGTTACAAGAAACCCACTTTGTATTTCGGGGAATTTTATGTAAGAACATTTCTAGCTTGGTGACTGCTGATATCCAAACTACGAGTACCACGGATTATAAAAAAAATTGATCCCGCGTATCCCACATTGACCAAGACTAGAAAAACATGCGAAATTTCGATATTTCGGGATCTCGATATACAGAGATTGGAAGTCTTTCTATGAATATCAGATAATCTAATTGATATTAAAAATAATTCTTCGATAAAATGTAAGCACAACAGTTTCCTTAAAAAGATCAAAAGTGGCAGTAAAAAGGTGCATTCGCTGCCAAGACTACGTACAACTTAGTGTAGTTTTGCCTAAGCTTCATTATTATTTTATTAATGAATTGTACTTTCTGATTGTAATCTAAAGCCGATTCCTTATTTGAAGTATGTATTTTAATTTCTTCGTCTTCGTACTTATTATTTCTCATGAATCACGACTTTATTTTGTGTTAAATATTTCTTAGAGAGCTGTAATTTTTTCACCCCTAGTATCTCCCGTAAACCGTTTTTAGATAAACTTATACTTGTTAATTATTCATCATCTTAATCATTATTCTGCTTAGCTCGTCTACACCAAGACATATATGTCTTCTGTAATCTCGCCCAGTTGACAAGTTAGTCTCTGCATTGGGTTTGGACCTGCTACTTTTGGAATTGCGTCACCGACGTTCCTGCAACATCCATGGTCTTATTTCTAGTAGTTAACATAACATAACATAACATTAAATCACGCCTGTTTCCCAGAGGGGTAGGCAGAGACCACTTCTTTCCACTTGCTACGATCTTGACCAATTTCTTTCGCTTTTTCCAGTTTCATACATCGAGTCATGCACGCACGTCGGTTTCGGGTACTTAAGATTCGGCCCTTTTCCAGTATTTCACCGATTTGACTCGAAAAAGTACGCCTAGGGCGGCCCCTTCCGACCCGTCCACTCACTATCGATCTGTATATCTCTTTCGTCAATCTTCTTTCATCCATCCTTTCCAAATGACCGAACCATCGAAGCATGCATTGTTCTAGTAGTTCTCCTTTTATTTCAAGAAGCTTATGTCTCTTGCTCATTTCAACCTTAGGAACGCTCTTCTTTTAGCTATGTTAGTAACGTAATATGTATAATATTGGCTGTTATCCTAACCGTCGTTTTCTTTTCAGGTGACATCGAGGACTGCATAGTAACGCCAGCATACCAGGGTCAATTCACGCCCCTGCCCGAGGCGCTGTGCGACTGCATTATGGACCTCACATCACAGGTAATACAGCTTGTTGCATAATTGTCGCTGCAGTGTAGGATACCTTAATAATTACAGTGAAAGGGTGTTTAACAGGTAAAAACTTTCGATGAATAAAATGGTATTTAATTCAGCAAGATAATTTTGATATCTTTATTATTTAAGTTTTTTTTTTTGTTAACAGGTACCTAGCTAGATTATTATATCAAAATAAACATAATGTATTATTATACTTCTCTCGACTCTACAAATATATATTATAGCTTCACTAACTACTGGCCTTAAAAAGATACAATCTTAAATTTGTTGTAACATAAATATTAACCCTTTAAATGTTAGTAAGATCTTAAACAGGAGTCCGTCGCTACCTGCAATCAAGCAGTAGTGTTCACATTATTGTGTTTTGGTGTGGAGATATGAAAGTTGGATGAAATGACTCACTCAATCACTCATAAGAGGTGGATCTTGAGATTAAAAACGTCCCTACATCTACTGAGATGTAGACCTACTTACCATCAAGTGGACCTGCATGCTAGTTTGGTTCCATACTAGATATATTAAAATCGTCTAATCTGAAACTAATTCTAGCTATGCATTGTTATGTTTTACATACATACATACATACATACCGTCACGCCTTCATCCCAGAGTGGGGTAGGCAGAGCTACAGAATTACCAACAACTTTAACAGCCAGTTGTTAATTCTGTAACCACATTTTGCACATACAGGCTAAGATGTATATCATGTGTATATTAGTGACAGGTTGCAAGCCCATCGCCTAAAAATACTACAAGCCTTTAATCCCTTAGTCGTCTCTTACGACTTCCACAGGAAGGTATGGAGTGGTATGGTATTCAATAATTTAAATTTAAGATTTTTGTAGAATCAATAAAACCATCATTAGTTTTGGAATCAGAAGAACTTAGGGGTCCCTCTGTTTACATAAATACGTATGTATTTGCGTTTTTTGAGCTTAAGCAGGATGCAGGACGACATGTCGTTGAACATCATTAATAGTAGGAAAGGAAAAAAGAAACACATTTACTCATTAACAATAAGACACACAAATAAGCAAACATAAAAGAAAACAATGAAAGCAACATGAGTAGCACTGAATGTATGTCCCGCGTGAATCGGACACAACTAACTTCGATGAAAAGCTGTTTATTATACCCTATTTATTCAATGTTAGCTGCCAACTCATCTAATCCAATCACAAACATATTTATACAAATAGAAAGCTTCTTACCAGTGACTTAGCATAATTACCCACTTTGATACAATTTTAATACACATTGCCCTCAATTCGGAATCTTTATTGTTTTTCGTTCAACAAAGACTGTGAATCGGGTCGGAGGTAATCTGTGGATGATAATAATATATTTGTTTGTAAACGAGAACTTTCCCCGTAATCAGAAGTGGATCAAAAACAATGTTGCTGGAAATTACTCGTATCCAACGTAAAAGTAAATTACGTCTATTTGCGATCGCTGTGCAAATAGGTAACAAGAGTTGGAAAAGTTATGATGAACATACTACGTACTTTCTTAATAAGAGTTTGAGCAGTGAACTTCTAGCGCGGCGGCGTGGTTTGGAGACTTAACCCACGTTTTAATTACTTCTTAGTTGTATTCGGGTTTCCCCCAAATAATCTCGGGCGTGCCCAAGGGCTCACACCTGGGACCCTAGTTCGAAAATTCTTGATTTTATCGAATGTTTTGATAATATCAGCAAGTTATCCAGTTAAATTCCAAAACCATTTCTAGGGTCCTATGATGCAATGGGAAAAAAACTATGGAGAAAAAGTGTATTTTGCGATCATAGCTTTTTTCAAGATTGTTCTTTGGTCGGTATTTTTTCATTAGTCATCCTATAGATTGTTTTGAGATTGCATATGGTAACCAACCCACCAAACAAGTTATATTGTTTTTTTCTATCATTATATTATTTTTACCCGTGTGGTTGCCGGGTTAGAATAGTGCCACTCCATATCTTCCCGTGGATGTCGTAAGAGACGGCTAAGGGAATAAAGGCGTATAGTACTGTTAGGCGATGGGCTTGCAACCTGTCACTAATACACTGGTAAACATCTTAGCCTAAGTGTGCAAAATGTGGTTACAGAATTATCAACAAGCTTTTAGAGTTGTTGGTAATTGTGTAGCTCTGCCTACCCCACTCTGGGAATAAAGGCGTGAGTTTATGTATGTATGTATGTATATTATTTTTGATCAACTTTATGTTCGGGCATTTTAACACAGTTCAAGAAATGAAATTATTAACTATATCTTGCAAAGTCCCAGGGTACGTTATTATCTTTGATACTATATGTTGTTGATATAACCATGAAGATAGAATTAGCTACTGTGAGCGAAACTGTCGAAGAATCCGCAATTAAACTTTCGATGCTCATTTCACCTTCGCCAGCGTTTCTCCGGCATTCCTGTTGCCTCGTTATTTCAAATAACTTATAAAATTACCTCCAAATATTTGAAAGTATCGTAGTGATTGTCCGGTCGTGTGCTCCCAGTTAGGCGATATGGTTTTGGCAAATAACTCTACAATTTGTAAGCACGATTGGGCTGGTTTCCTTTTTAGATATTTGAGGAAACTATTGGGGCAGATGAGAATTAGAAAACTTCCAGTCTTTGATAATATAATTTTCAGTTTCAAGCAACACGCTGATATCGTAGTCTAGCAGCAGAATATGAATAAGAAACCTTTATTTCAGGCAGTAAGAGTTAAGACCCATAGTTATAAGTACTTTAGAAACAATCATACACAATAACACCAAACTTTTTTAAAATAACACGATTTATTTATTACTAATGTGTAAGAGACGTACATACATTCCTGGTGTCAACAGGGCGGTCGAGAAACCATAACTTATAGCCAGAATTATTTTCGTCATAAAGGCTGGCAGGTCCTCTGCTCACCTAAAAGGACTCACAGCTGACCATGTGGCAAGATCCCAGCTGCTTGAGCCTTAGGCTTAGTAAAGGGATATAGAATCCAGAAAATAATAATTTAATTGACTCTTAAGAAATTATATTTAAAAAAAACATCCTAGCTAGCATAGATCCGTTTCACAAACATGTACAAAAGGCCTCAAGAACAGATAATAAACATTCTCTAATGTTAAATATTCGCAGAAACTAATTTGTAACTGGTGTCAAAAACCACGTCATTACGTAAACCACTTGTCTAAGCGGAGAGATGGCTAAACTTGACCGTGAGCAAATTCGAGGCGCAAACCTGTTCTTAAAATATGTTTGGGCCAAGTACTTGTACGTGCGAAAGAGGAACTCGCGTTATAACAGGAGACGAGTTATAAAATCAACGCTTGCAGATTCCGATAATATTGTTTTGGTTTTGGCCACATTTTATTATACCAGCGATATTCATTTGTTAGTTTGTAATCGCGTTCTCGAAAACCGCTCTTACGTGTAACCGTTTTTCGGATCCAGAAATCGATCTGCGGGCCTAGCATGCCTGCGTTTATCACGTGACAAAATATGGATAAAGCATCCGTCACTCTTGTACAGTCACGAGATTTCATTTGGCACCCACCATAGGTCCAAAGTAATTTTGACATTCTACAACAATAAGGATGACTTTCCTAAAAGTTACAAATGACTTGACATCTCTAATAACATTGACGACTTCAAGCATATTTTTCTTGAAATGGGTCCCATATTAATGCTCGTAACCGTACTTATATACCTACGTATCAGAAAGTGACGGATGTTGTATCCACATTTTGTCACACGATAAACGAAACCATATTAGACCCCTTGTCCTGTCTTTTTTATCCGAACTATGATCGGTCTTCTAAGAGTCCCGCTACCAATATTGGTTATATAAAGTTCGATAATACAATGCGATTGTGTTCAAGTAGCACACACACAATTGCCTATTACCAGTCTAACATTTCGTTCAACGGCAAGACAATGTTTTGAATGAGGAAGGACATAAACATACTTTATAAATAACTAGCCGTTGCTCGCGACTAAATCTTCGGAGAAACATAAAACAGCCTATATTACTCAGGGGTAATGTAGCATGTATCTAATGGTGAAAGGACTTTAGAAATCGGTCCAATAGTTCTTAAATTTATTTGTTACAAAACATACAAAATTTAAAAATACAATTCTTTTCTTTTTATAATATTAGTGTAGATTAAGAATTTTCTAAAATATTTTTAACCAGATTCGACTTGAAGGAAAAAGCAAAATAGCAAATGTTAGAAATTGCCTATTTACGCAATACAGTATGTAAACTTACTAAAACCATCTCTTTCAACCAGTTGCTAGGCTAGTTGAGTTAAGTGTTTTACCACATTTTTTGCTAGTGTGTGTCGAATATTTTTAATTTTATCATTGCATAAAAATTATAACATCTCACCTTTTTCAAAGTCGGTTAACCCTAAAAGTATCATCCCATGTGTAATGTTTACTTCGTTGTTCAGTGCCCATTATAAGACCCGTATGTAATGTTTTCATCGTAACAGATTATTGAACTTGCGTTCAGTGCATTCTTTATTTAAATTTGAAAAAGTGTTAAGATTTCAATAATTTATATACCCCAACCTTATCTATCGCCTAGACATGCTCGGGTTCAAATAAATGGTTTTAGTAAGTTTACATACTGTATATCGCACTGCTAGATCAAAATATAAACTTTTACACAAATGCTATGAGCTAAAGCTAGCAAGGATTTTGAGTCGATACTATTTTGATCTAGCAGTGTGATTTAATATTCACTTTCAGGAAAAGTAATTTCATTCGGTTAGGTACTCTCGCCTTTATTATTCCAACTGCATCCGCTAAAGTTCTTCACTTACACTGTAACCTCAAAAAAAACATCTTTTGGCCAAAGCATGGTAGGATAGCAATTCCATGAAGTCATCGACCAATCCCCACTTAAATTACTATAAGTTTTTTAAGACCATTTGAGGTCATTAATTTGCCGTCATGAACATGATATCATTTTAAAAATAAAATTCGAATCATAGGTCGCAAAATAACGAGCATTTGCTTGTTTAAAGGTTAAATTGTTTGAGGCGTTTGCCTTGATGTGTAATATAAATTAATCCATAAAATATTAAATCGAAGGTTACGTAGTTGATAAAAATATTTAATTATGTCAATTATGATTTGCAAGGTCTAATTCAAGTGAGATTCAGCTTTCGGTCTGGTTCCAAAATTTCAGGCATACCTAGATACTTAGTTGTTATTTGCTGTGGAAATGGAGAAAAACTGGCACAAATTAGGATTTTTGTTTAATTTTACGAAGTCTAGGTTTCGGAGTTTGAGCCATTTTTAACCGACTTCATAAAGAGCGAGGTTCGTGTTTGGCTGAATGTATGTTTTTTTAAGTAATTTCACCGATTGCCGTCAATTGTGGACCGATTTTTGTAAAAAAAGAATATTGTTAATTCGTGACTTTGTCGTCGAAATTCCATTGATACGGGCAGTGCATGACCATGTTTTTTTGCAACTATATTTAAACGTGTCGGTTGATACTTGATGTGTTAACATTGTTGATAACGACGTAAATTTCTAACCCCTTCCGAATAAGCACATTATAGTATAAAATAGCAATCTGTCTCGACAAAATTATTTTTGAACATATCGTCGATCCTGAATTTATATTTTTATTTCCCCCATTGGATTGGATGGGTCTTGCCTTGTCCAGATTTATTTTCTGTTCGCAAAATTTATTCGTTTTTGCACTGTTAGGTTTCATTGTGGAAGATAAGACAGATGAACTATCTACTATATACTATATACTTATGAAAGTATTGGGTTTTTATGTGGGCCGGGCCCAATAATATGCCGCTATGACCATTGCTGAAATTTTGTGGCACAGTTATTTAAGAGGCCTGTTGCGTCCAGAGTCCAGACATTTCCAGTATACTATACCCTTTTGGGTAGACAACGTTTCGCCTTTAGATATACTTCTTTTGAGAAAAAATTACACGTGAGTAGAAGATATGCATTGGACGGATTCCACTTCTTGGCAAAAATGCCTAGCCTAACTGCCTCGCTGAGATGTACAGTCATTGCTTTAAGGTTGGCAGTGGCAGCGTCAGCTAAAAACAATCCATAGATTTTGAAGTAACGTATCCGTAATATATTCCACGAACCTCAAAACATATCTGATACACTTATGTTATTTAGCAATCACAAAACAAGCCATTGAATTTGTCCCAGCCTTGCGCAAACGCACTTGTAACAGGTCCCAATGACCGGTGTGGGCCGAACTGGTCCAATGAGGCTTTGGCTTACAATGAGACGTTAACTGATATGTACCGATTTAGCACAGTTTTACGTTTAAGGTGACGATAAAAACCTACAATGCGTAAGAGTATAAAGAGCATTTGTGTAGGTGATTCCTAGGTTACTCTGAGTGAGTTGGCGTGATCATGACTCCTACTGCAGTAAATGCATAGAATTACCGTCTTGAACTCAGCAAGCAGATCGTATCAGAACTATTAGAGCTCGTCTAAGTTGAAACGATGCGCTTCTGCACCGAAAACTTCATACCGTGTAGATATTTAAATTGCAGTGGCGTCATTTAAACTTAGGCGAGCTTCACTACAACATTGTTTTTCATCGACTCATCTTTGTCTTTCTTAAGGAGCTGATTGTTCTATCGTTACATACCTAACGTAACAAGTAAATAATGAAGCTTCCCTTTTAGATCGATAGGGTGTTTAGTTGGTTACCTAAAATGGCATAAACAAAATGACATAGGTAATTAAACTGAGGCCTTTTATGCAAAGTCCTTGTTTTGCTTTAACAGTTCACCTACATGTTTTAAGTGTCGATACCTACTCCTAAGATACGTTGCTGAAGCGATTAGACCCATCTGAAGTGCAGGCTAACTTATTTGCACGTATACAAAGTTTATGAAATTTTAGCAAAGCTAACTTCTGATTGTAATCATTAGATGCTGTTATATATTATACTGAAAAATAATTCTTAGGCACTCAACTGATCCCATAAAGCATGTGGTGCCAGTGAAGTTAGTACCGTTATCCAATTATGTCACAGAAGTGACCTGCATAAAGACGATTATTCTTTTAAACAATTAGTCGTCGAGCCTAAGGGTCTCCCCAGACCTATCGACGCGGAATCGGCTTGAGCCGGTAAGAAAAAGTTTTATGTCCGTGCAGTAAGAGTGAAAAAGGTATCGCTCGGCTCGGCTCAGCTCGGCTCGGCGCTGCGAACGGAACGACGTCGTTTTCGATCTTACTGCGTGGACATAAAACTTATTCTTGCCGGCTCAAGCCGATTCCGCGTCGATAGGTCTGGGGAGACCCTAACTTGGGGCGTAAGTGCATAAGGTGTTAATGTTGTGCGTGTCTCCATGGTTTATTCTACACTCCCTTGTGCCGTACGTGTCAGGTTAGGATTCTGTGGTAATATTGTCTAGATGCAGAGGTTGGTAGCCTCGCTGTTCATGGCCAACTAACCGACGAGGTGTCACAGTAGGTTTGCATGTACAAGTCATCCTGCGGTACCTTACCGGAAAGCTACTACTGGCTATACTAGTTGGAGCTACGACTTCTTTTTAGTAGGTGGTCTTCAACTCGTCAAGTGTTCCACAAAACTAATAGAATTCAGGATTTTATAGCGAGTAAAAATAATTATCTCAACCGTTTGCGTGTGAATCGTGTGATAGAATAACACCCCAGACATGTCGCTGCCCACTTTCAACGCGACAAGAGACATTTAGTGCTAAAGCAATTGCGATATCAATGAATATTCATCGATTCAATCAGCCGCCTAAGCTTGCGGGCTTCGGCTAAATCACAACAGGTTAGGACAGGTGCGACTAGTCAGTTGTTAGCCAATGTCTTTGTGACATGTGGTAGTTTGGAATGCCAAAACAGTGCAGTATAATGGTCAAACTGCACACATATAAGCTACACACTATAAAATTACGCTACAGTTTTCAATTTAAAATTCTTTGGCACATCTGCAATCCCTGCTTTCAGAAATCCCCCTTTTTGGAAGGGTGCTGAAAACGTAGCCAATAATCGTCATGGTGGTATACTCATTTGCTCCTCCATTTGGTGTTCCTAACAGGAACATCTAAGGAACCTGGAAGGAACCAGAATTTTGCGCATTTTTTTTTGTTTTTTTTATGTATTCTAGTATTTAATTCCCTTTAAAAATATGTTTATCGTTTTCTATTAGCCATGGTACAATCTAAAAGCTTAGTACCTATGCGACTAGAAAAGATTGTCTTTCTAAGGTTCACTATTGGATGGCATAATTTTTTTACGCATAATGTATTTTATCGCGTGAAATCGTTTAGCCGAAAACAGTTTTTACAGTAGAAAAGGTTTTATATCAATTATTATAAAAACTAACCTAACTTTACCTCATCTACGCAACACATGTTTATTAAACTCTGCAATTTCAGCCTAAAAGGATGTTTTGCGAAAATGTTTTTGCGTTTCAAAGGGTTTTTTTTAATTTTATGCTGAGTTTGTAAAGAAAATGAATTAAGATATTATCTTAACTGAAAGTCCTGTCAATATATTACTCTTCATTACACCTCAAACGCGATAAGCATTAAATATATCTCTTATCAATGGCAAGCCAACAATAAATACCGCCATGCTGATACGTAATCTCAGCCAAAACGCCTTAACAATACGAAATACGCATAAATCGGCGCTTGCGCAACCGTCGCAATGTGGACCGGATTCCTTGTCCTGAAGGTCGGTTGTTGCTTAACAATGAACATGAACATTTAGAACAGGGGGTTGGGTGAAATGACGGAAGAAACGTTGACAGTCAGATACGCATAATAAAGATGACGCAGTTGGCCTAGTTGTTGGTGACACCGCCTAGGAAGTTAGAGTTCCCGGGTTCGATTCCTATAGAACGTACAAATGGTGGTACAGTTACGAGATTAAATTGGGTACCCACCTTAGGTCCAAAGTTAATCTGACATTCTACAACAATAAAGTTGAGTTGCTTTAAAGTTACAAATGACTTGATATCTGTAATTACTACTAATTACATTGACGACTTCAAGCATATTTTTCTTGAAATGGGTCACATATTAACGCTCGTGACCGTACTTGTAGTAAGCGCGCATATCATGTTCCCGAGACTTGGGTATTTTCTATGTATATTTTTAATATTTGTATCGTCCAGTAAGTAACACAGTACAAGGCTACGGCTTAGTTTGAGACTAGATAAATTTGATATTTATATTATTATATATCGTAAATTGACTTTAGTAAGCTCGCGATCCTTCCAAACGTCGGGAAGGTACGTTTGTTTAACGATTTGTCGGAGTGTTAAATTATAACCTAGCAAATAAATATTTTTAAATGATCAGAAATTGTATACAAGTATGGTGTATCCCGATTATGATTCTGATACGTTTATTTGTGTATCCGATGTTTCGGTTTCGAGGGTTCCATATTCAACAAGGAACCCTTATAGTTTCGCCTAGTCCGCCTATCCGTCTGACTGCGGTTTAACTCAAAGAGTCTAAGTACAACAAAGCTCTAATTTGGCGTTGTTATACATTTATATTCCTCCGACAGAGCTGTAAAATAAAATCTTTAATAAACTGTTTTTCGGTTATCTCCCATGCATCTAAAGCAAAGGTCAATTATTATTTTTTACCTACTACTTATTACGTTACGACTAAATAGAATTGTTTTTTTTTCCCGAGATACACATGGCAAAGTGTTTATAACTACCAACCTACTAAAAAAAATCTAAGACTTTTAAATGATTTCATACTTGTGGTTGTTTAAGATTTTTGGGCGTCGGAACCCTACAGTGAGCAGAGCATGGTCCGACATGCTCTTGCCCGGTTTTTAATGCTTAGAAGCGGCCACTTCGTATTTCGTGACTAAAACCTCATCTCGTTTGGCATGGAATGCAAATAAACGGTATTTTTTACCTGACTCGCATCTGCATTTTAAATTTGCTGTTTTATTTCACATTTAGAGACATCCTGTTAGATACAAGTCTAAAGGTCAAAATGTTTTTTTTTTAATACGCTACGAGGTTATTTCGGAGTAATCTGGTGTGGGGCAAGTGCGGTCTGAAATCAAGAAACTTCTTTTAAGGCGTTTGTTGACATCTTTTTGTAGTATAAGTTCATCTCGCAAGAGCTAATACGAATGGATTAAATGGCTGAATGATATTGGTACGGCCCGCCTTGTAGTTTCACTTTAGTGCCTTGTCACTTTAACATCAAGTTTCAACGTGTGCACTAATCTGTCAAAGGCATTAAGTACATTAAAGGTTGACAGTAATTTTTTGTAGAATAATTTCAGAGTCTCTAGACAAGATGCTTTCAAACACCGTCAAAGTGTATGGAACTGACATAAGCGCTTTTCACTACCATCTGACAGCTTACGTCAATGCTATATTATTTTCGAAATAACAATCTCGCCTCGCGTCGTGTCTAGGGCCAAAGGATTTAAGTTTGAAACTCAAAACCTCATCTAATCACCAGTGACATTAAAATTCGTTCGTTAGATTCGTGGTAGCTTTATGAATTGACCTATATTTATACATGTATTGGTTCCTATATTGAACTAACACATCACGTCAACTTTAAACGACGCACATATAAGGATCTGATACGATCTGCCATTCATTACACACAAACAAAGCCCTCTTCTAATACTGTCAAAATATTAAACTGTACCGCTTAGCCTATTTTGACAAGTGAACTATAAATTTACCAAGTTATCTCTTGCGGACAACAATATCACTACCATCGAAAAAACTCTAGTCAGTATAGGATCCTTTTTTCACCACCTGCATGTATAACGTGGTAAGATATTCGTTTACAAATATAAGATCTTATCAACCGATTCATATTATTCATGCCATTATGTCACATAGTATTTGAAGGTCGCGTCAGTATAACACATCCTGCTGCGTCAGATTGATTGATGATAATATTATTGATCATTCATGTAAATTTATCATGATCTTGAAAAGTAGACGCGTGAGAAAAGTATTCTTGTCGTGTGTGTGTGTCTGTTATGATTTGATCACAAAATGTCCTTATAATTATTTTTAATGACACGGAGAAGAGCACACAGGCCACCTGATTGTAAGTGGGATCTGAGACCCATAGACATTCGAATTCTCAAAACTGCAATCCAAAGAGTCCAAACATGGGTAGTCGTGTTTTCAAAGTTTGCTTTTTAATAAACTTGATTAACGTGGTACTACCACCATCTTATCCTTTAACCTACCGCCTAGCTTGCTTTCTTGAGATTGCAACTTGAGGTCATTTTACCTTCTCCAAGCAACAAGAATAAAAAGGAATGCCATTAGCTAGTGTTATATTATTCCACGGTCTCTCTCATCTTCCACATAAAAACTGAGATCCAGGTGAACTGTATACTCGGACTTTTCTATCAACAGGCAAGGCAAACTTTAAAATCTTTTTTCTCCTTCAGGGGCAATCAGCTACTTTGGAGAGCATACGAACGTCACTGTCATCAAAGTTTCCCGCCATGCAGACGCCGGCGCAGGACGTCGTGTACGACACTCTTGCGCAGCTGATGCAGGATCGCAAGATCTACCAGACCTCGCGGGGATTCTTCATCGTCACGCCAGAGTGAGTAACTGAACTCGGAGGATGATATGTTGCGGACACAATAGATCAGTAAATAATTCACTAACCTGCAGCTACAAGTCCGAATATGGATTGTTTACACGCTGGCGTAACAACTAAGGTATCGATGATGAACTCGACAGGAATTGTTTAATAACACGGCAGTCGTCAAAGTTCAACAAAACACGATACACAATAATGGTTGATGATTTACTTTTTACGATAATTATTAATGTTCTCTGTTAAACTATTAAAATTATCGTGGAACGTGATAGTAGCTCAACTTGGGCGAACACCGAAAACTTCAAAAAGCGTTGCCATAAATACCGTAATTTAATTGTCCTCTTGAAATATCGTACATTAAAATATCATACCAATCAACACGCTCGAGCCCTTAAACATCTCGATTTAATCGTTAAAATCTTTTACTCTCGGCGTATGAGTCACGTCGCCATTTCTAGACGCTGCTGCCCAGTTTGTTGCGCAAAGTGGAACGCACCCTGCGTGTCGATGAGTAAACGCGCCAATTTTGGCGCCAAACTTGACATTGAGCGCCATTTATATAAAATGGCGGGTTTAGAGTTGTCAGCGCACAAACGGGATGCATACTAATGTATGACTAACGCTGCTCCGGTTTCAGCTTGTAATTCACATTTATTTATGTACGAAAAATGTTTAGCAAAATGTATTTACGAAAACAGCACAGTACTTCATTCTAAACGTGTTAGATTCATGGCGATAAATTATAGTTGTTTTCTTTGGTTCCGTTTAATCGTCTTAGTAGAACTAAGATCATTTTGTTGGTTTTCAGCATAAATTACTTTAGTTAAGTGCTCGATAAAATCTCTTGTAGACTGTTTTACCTGACAACGGAGACTAAAGCTCTGTATTTCATATTTAAATACCGGCAAGCCCATGTAACACAATCCAACAAGAACTAGGCAGTAAAACAAAATATCTAATATCACTACTAGTTAAATATGGGTTCCGCCGATAACTATAGGCATTACGCAGGCTCAATGGCACCGTAGGCGTCAAGCTGCGTGTACGCAGATATCTGACATGATTTACGCTTGTCCTTCCAATATTTCGAAAAGTTATTTTTCTTCCATTCACTACTGTAATGTGGGAGTAAATAATTTCGAAATGACCGAATGAATTAATAAACATCTTTTATCTGCAGATTCATTTATCATTTTCATTCAGATTGGATTAGCAGCCAAGGGCGTAGCAATTCGCAATATCTTTGTTGCGAATGTTGCAATGTTTCGCTCTTAAGGAGCTTTTGTGTTTATAGAATTCAGGGATTTGTTGTTAGAAACTAAAATAACTAACTAAATATGAAAAAGGTTGTGGACCTGTAGGTAAGCGACCCTGTACCATAAAATAAAACCATAATTATGATTATTATATACGACTAGGTATTATTATTATTATTTTAGGGGAAAGGAAGGTATAACGGACCCTGTGGGTAAAACGGACCACACTTGTCATTTGGATACTAGTAACGCCATCTATTGCCAACTTATGTCCACCTAGTAGTCGCCTTTCGCTCAGTTTCGGTCAGTGTCCTTGGAGCGGTCATGCAGCAGCACGCGGTTATATCAAGGTTAGTTAATTTTTGTGTATTTTGATGTAAAAACCGCAAGTTTTGATCAGCCTTCACTTTTATTGCATTACTAACATCGATTTCAAACTATTTTTGCTTTATATATTCTTTATTTTACTTTTTTTTAACGATAAAACAAGCGAGGTACTTCGCCAATTCAACCTTAAAATATTTTCTGTTTACGTGCCTACCAAAAAGGCAAAACGGAACGGGAAAAATGGACCACGTGGTCCGTTATGCCTTCAAGTGTTTATATCTGCGATTTGTATTACGAAATTTGATAATTTAAATTTTGTTATTATTTAAGATGGTTAACAACTATAAAAGAAGGTCAAACCGACAATCATGGCGTGAGGAAGATATGAAAAATGCGATTGAAAACGTATCAACTCGCAAAATGGGGCTCAACAAAGCTGCTGCCACCTTTAATGTTCCAAAGACTACCTTGATACGAAGACTGAACAAATTGGAAGCACTAAAACATCCGAACGGACTAGACCTAATATTAGGCGAGGAAAAACAGTTGTTTTAACGTCATCGCCATATCGGGAACAATTAGAAACAATTGCAAAGAACCAGGAAAAGAAGCAAAAAGCACAGAAGGCAAAGAAGGATCTTTTCTCAGAAAAGAAGGGGAAAAAGACGGCAAAGACTCAAAAAGGAAAAGGAAAATGTGCAGCTACTAAAAAGAAAAAAAAATCGAGGACATCATCCAGCGAAGACGAAGAAGATGTTAAATGTTTTTACTGTTCACATTTATTTTCTGAATCTACAGAGGGATGGGTTCAATGTCCAGCATGTTCTTTATGGGCACACTGTATCTGTGCCGGCGTTCAAGACGATGACGAAGATGTTAGGTTTGTTTGCGAAAGGTGTGCTATTGAGTAAGTGCACAAAATTTTGATTTTTTTTCTTTAGTTTGCCATAGGTCCATTTTACCTTAACGTGTGGTTCATTTTACCTTAACATGTAGGCAAAACGGACCAATTCGAGGATTTTGGAAATCATCCAATATCCTCTTAATCTGTGATTTGATTGAAGTGTTCAATAAACATAAGTTACATTAATAAATGCTCAATTATAGTATGTTAAACAAATAAGAATAAAGCAGTTTTTTTTTTTCTATGTTGGTTTTTTCTTAAGTGGTCCGTATTACCTTCCTTTCCCCTATTAGAGGAGTGCTACGAGGGTGCATTGAAAAGTTCTGAGCCTAAGGTTGTATATAATAAAAAAAAAACAAATAAATACTGGCAGGTAAAAGTGCCATATTTAGTCGCCATTATGCACTATCTTTTGTTTTTTTCTTGTCACAATTTTGCATTTTATGCTGGAACTGCTACATAAGGTCACTGATTTTTCAAGTAATGGATAAAATTGAGCACCGTTCTGTCATAAAATATTTGCAAAAGAAGGGGTTAACACCAAAACAAATATTTGAAGATATGAACAAAACATTAGGGCAATCTGCTCCATCGTATGCTACCATAAAAAGATGGGTAGCTGATTTCAAACGTGGCCGGGAGACTGTTCAAGACGAGCCTAGGAGTGGGCGGCCGTTGACGCCTACTACGGATGAAAATGTCAATAAAATATTAGATGCGATAATGAAGGATAGGCGATTGAAGATTGTGGAGATAGCGGAAGCAATGGGTATTTCTTATGAGCGGGCACAGAACATCATCACCGATGTTCTTGGATTTTCTAAGGTGTCAGCCAGGTGGGTGCCTAGACTGCTTTCAGTCGAGAACAAACGAGTACTGGTTACAATTTCCCAAGATTGTTTGGACATGTTTCAACGTGACCCCGAAGATTTTCTCAATCGTTTTATAACTATGGACGAGACATGGGTCCACCACAGTACACCAGAATCGAAAGAACAATCCAGGCAATGGAAAAGACCAGGTTCACCACCACCCAAAAAACCCAAGGTCATTTTGTCAGCTAATAAGGTAATGGCCTCGGTTTTCTGGGATTGCAGGGGGGTTATCATGATAGACTATCTCGAAAAGGGCAAAACAATAAATTCAGAGTACTATTGTGCTCTTTTACGTCGTCTGCGAGAGGAAATTAAAATAAAGAGACCTGGAATGCTGTCGAAAAAAGTATTGTTTCACCAAGACAACGCTCGCGTTCACACTTCGGCGAAATCAATGGCACAAATACATGATTGTGGATTTGAAGTGCTGCCGCATCCCCCTTACTCGCCGGATCTAGCTCCTTCCGATTATCATCTCTTCCCAAACCTCAAAAAACACTTGGGAGGACAAAGATTTTCGACTAATATGGAGGTACAAGAAGCAGTAGACTCATATTTTAACGACCTCAGAGATTCTTTTTTTTTTGATGGGATAATGAAGTTGGAGGCGAGGTGGACTAAGTGCATTGACCTTCATGGAGACTATGTCGAAAAATAAAATTGTTATAAAAAGTGAGCCAGTTAGTTTTTTTTACCAGGCTCAGAACTTTTCAATCCACCCTCGTATGTCTAGGAATGACATGCGCATAGTGTTATGCTATACCTACCTAAGTTGTGTTATTTCATAACTGAAAAATATTGGTTTTAATATTAATCAGACAACTATAGGACATCCCTTTGAGACACTTTGAGTTAATTTTTGAGATCATTATACTATTAATACTACCAACAAGTATTTAAAATTGAACGGCAGATGAACGTGAACGTTTTGACCTTAATATTGATCCATCATCATCATCATCAGCCTATATTAGTCCACTGCTGGACATAGGCCTCTCCCATTGCACGCCAACGAGCACGATTCGTGGCCACTCTCATCCAGCTCTTGCCAGCCACCTTGATCGTCACTCCACCTAGTCTGAGGGCGTCCTACACTACGTTTGCCGATTCATGGTCTCCACTCAAGAATACGATAACTCCAGCGATTATCGGTTCTGCGGTAATATTGATTGTCCGATAACAAAACCGTAAACTTATTTTATTATAAATCGTCATTTTATTAACGCTGTTACGAGTATGGTTCAGTAAACGCCAGTAACAGGTTGCTGACAGCTAAGGATAGCAAAAAACGACCCCGGAACCATTTACCATGGTAAAAACCCATGGGTGTCATTATCACTTAGTTGAGATGCGACTATAATGATGTCGCTCACACCCATGCTTCCTGGTGCTCGTCAAACTGACACCTTCACAATCAATGGAGTTAAAAACTTTAAAATCATGAATTCCTGAGCTAAGCTAAAGATACATTTTGATTCGTTGTTCGTTACAAGCAATTGCATGGAAATCTAAGTTTTAAGTTTCCAAAATGTTCACCCTAAACAACAAGAGAAACATTTCGAAGGCCTTTTTAAGACCCATTGCCGACGCGCTGGCCTAGTGGGTATAGTGACCCTGCCTACGAAGCTAGTGGTCCTAGGTTCGAATCCCGGTAAGGGCAGATATTTGTGTGATGAGCGCGAATATTTGTTCCTGAGTCATGGATGTTTTTTATGTATTTAAGTATAAATTTCTCTATATAAGTATTTATATCGTTGTCTAGTACCCATAGTACAAGCCTAGAGCTTAGTTTGGGACTAGGTCAATTGGTGTGAGATTGTCCCCTTATATTTATTTATTTATTTATTGCAATGTTGATTACTTTTTTATTGGTGGATGTCCGACGAGTCAGTGACCACGATAGCTTTAGATTCCCATTCATGGCCGAAGTAACCAAATGCCTGTAATGACACGAAAAGCAACGTTTTTTTTCTTGATCATCATCACTGTATTGGCTTGTGTACAAGCTATATTGTGATAGCTCTACGTGTTTGAAGCGTGACTCGGCAATCTAGCGGTAGGTGTATCGGAATAATCAAATTAGGACCGTATCTGCATCGATGAAGAAATTAAATTTAAAGAACTGAGGTCAAGTCTAAATTGGTTTTTGACGTGAACTTGAATTAAATTGTATGAAAGTAATTATATGAAGATGTAGCTTTTGATAAGTAATAAACTCATTATTAGAAACCATTATAATGTTGTAAGTAAACAGTTTTTTGCTGACCGCTGATAGATTTTACGTCTAAACGATTATTTCTGGTAAGCGTATGTTCACATACGCCATACTAACCATACTTTAACTTTATAAAACGGGATAAATTGAGTATATCTGACTATTAGTTTTAAAACATTATTGACATCATATTGGCAGCATTTAATCGTTTTATGTTTGTCATAAATATTCTCATAAGACGACATGACATAGGTATTCTCGTAACACGACATGACATAGGTATTCTCGTAAGACGACATGACATAGGTATTCTCGTAAGACGACATGACATAGGTATTCTCGTAAAACGACATGACATAGGTATATTCTCGTAAGACGACATGACACAGGTATTCTCATAAGACGACATGACATAGGTATTCTCGTAAAACGACATGACATAGGTATTCTCGTAAGACGACATGACATAGGTATTCTCGTAAGACGACATGACATAGGTATTCTCGTAAGCACTTGCGAGACATAAAAAAGTTAAAATTAATCATCATTAGTTCATTACAAATGTCTTTGTTTTAATTTTTTTTTTATTAATATCACAAACATCGACCGCGTCTTAAATTATCAATCATAAAGCCAATATCACAACTAACCATATTATTCCAGACGCCGCCGCTCTCGCTCGCGCTCCTCCTCCCGGCACCACGAGGAGGAGTGCCCCTCCCCCCGGACCCTCCTCATGTCGGACCAGGAGGCGCTGCACCAGCTGTACGGCGAGATCGCCACCGTCCGGGACGGCGCCGTCACCCACCAGTGCGTCCAGACCAACCTCGCTGATGTTATCTGTGGCGGTAAGTGACAGCTGTCAATATAAGTTATTGTACCTACTGGGTAACCTTTAAGTATCGTTAGTGAGTATGTTTTAATTGCCATGAAAGAAAGCAAAGATTGTATAGAAAACACGTGTTTTGTTCATAAATACATTGGTTAATTTTGACATACCTAGGTAGTTATTTAAATACGTCTTATCTAAACTACATCATAAATTATAATCATCCTCGTTTATTCATGTTTTGCGTATATTTGACCAACCTCGCTGGTGTTATCTGTGGCGGTAAGTGACAGCTGTCAATATAAATACTGTATAATCTGTGATAGGTGAATAGGAGCGTATGAGAGCGAGTGAGAGAAAAGTACAGACCCGAAAGCCCCGAAGCACCTTCTAAGAGCTATTGCATTGTAAGTTGTTATGGATGCAAACGGCGCTGGACCGGTCCTTGTGGCAAACCTTGAAGAAGGCCTATGTTCAGCCTTGGACGCTTTTCGGCTGACACGATGATGATGAAGTACCTGGTAGTAGTAGTGTTATACCTTGAGGTCTATTACTAGCTGCTAAAATTTAGCAACTTTTAGTCAGTGACGGGGATAGAGCTTCATTAGGAGTCAAGTATCAGTCTCTATCACTGCCTGAAACTTGTGAAGCTCATCCTCAAATAGTCCTTTGGGCTGATCTACAGTAATTTTGTGATAGCTCATGACATATATGTATGTATACATGGGATAACAAATTAAATGTTACAAATGTTTGTGCAAAATGTGGTTACAGAATTATCCACAAATTGTGTGTGTTGTTGGTAATTCTGTAGCTCTTCCTACTCTGCCCACTCTGGGAATGAAGGCATGAGTTTATGTATGTTACATTTTTGTTACGTCTATTGAGAAGGCATTTGTGCTCATGAGAAGTATCAGAGTGGTGGCCAGGGCAAAGTAAGCAGTCAGGAGGCAGACCTCCTGCCCCTTGTGGTGGTGAGATGATCTGGTTACTTATTTTGATTCATCAGGAATATTATGTATTTGTTTCAGCCTATGATATGTCAACCAAGACGTTCTTAGGTTTTTTAAATCACTTGTAATGGGCACTTGATTCTTATTTTACAGAAGATAATTATTCATTTGTTTTGCAAAAATCTATTTAGGACCGTATTAAATTTGAATTAGGAGTGAAGTGTCCATTACTGGCGCCTGTCAGCCTACGTAATAGCTATAACTCGCCGGCGATTCAAAAAAAAGGTCGCAAAATTAATCCTGAATTTGATCAACGAAAAAAGCTTAAACTAAGCTAGCAGAAAACTTGGAAAAGCGTAGCATGCAGATAATAACGAGTTCCGCTGAGGCCCGGAACAAAACGGAATGTAGGGCGCCTGCAGTGGCCTGATTGTGCTAGGCCACGGAATTTAGTGGGTCTCGTGCCCGGCATTACGGCATTACGTAACTCGCGAACAATCGACGCTTGTGTCTGGAGATAGCAGTGGCAGGTCAACAATAGTTCTAAAACGTGATGTTTTATGGCAATTGGAAATGGATGAAAAGATTAGAATTGTCTGTACGTAGAATTTATGTTGCGTCTTTCTACATCCTACACCTAATTTGGCATATAAATAAATAAATAAATAAATATCCAGGGACAATGTCACACCAATTGACCTAGTCCCAAACTAAGCTCTAGGCTTGTATTATGGGTACTTAGGCAACGATATAAATACTTATATAGAGAAATGTATATTAAATATATAGAAAACATCCAAGACTCCGGAACAAATATTCGCGCTCATCACACTAATATCTGCCCTTACCGGGTTTGAACCCAGGACCGCTAGCTTCGTAGGCAGGGTCACTACCAACTAGGCCAGCGCGTCGTCGCCTGGTGCCTTAAACCATGAAGGAGGAAATAGTTTAGGAGTGTGGTGGCATTTGTAGCTTTGTATCATCTACTAGGCAAGCTTTAAGCATTATTAGTATGTATTAATAGGTATGTTATTAGCATTGCAATGAAAGAAAGGAAAGATGGTAAAGAAAATACGTATTATAAACATAAAACGTAGGTTAATTTTGATATAGTAACGACTAAATCTAAACTTATGACTACATCATAAATTATATTCATCCTCGTATTCATGTTTTTCATATATTTGAAACGTCTAATTAATTTGAACAACAATTTGGCAACTGCACCGCAGCAGTAGCACGATATTATTAATTCAAGTCCAGTGTCTTTGCCAAAGACCAAAGAAGTGTAATTACTACTTGAATTAACCTTTAAAGTCTACTAGCTAACTTCCCGAGCTCTCTCTTAGGTCAAAACTTGGTCGGAAACATGAAACGGTTTTGTTTTCCTTCTTAGGATTTGTGAATAAATTGTCAAAGTAACATAACAGTCAATGAAAGATAATAATCTTGATTTATTAACTCTTATACTTGAAGCAGTAAGGTTTAAAATGCTGGTTGACCGTTCAGGGTACCATAAAAAATGACCGAGAAAAGGTCACGACAGCAGGGACGTGACATCGGCCATGTTTATAGAACAGTTGTAACGGAACTAAATGTGAAATATTATTTGTAACGGGTCCAATAAGTAGAATTGTTGGTTTTGACCGATTGAACATGCTGTCAACGTTCGGTAGTCAACTTTTGAACTTCGAATTACTTTGGGAGTGTAACTTCAATCGTGTAACTACGAAGTCGATAGTACCGAGTACGATATTGAGGCACTTGTGCCATTGCCGACGATGAGCGAGAAACGAGTAGAGCCAGCGATCAACTATTAATATATGTGTCTCTTTTATTGACACGGGATCCTCGATTGACCTTTTGTTCATTTCTTAAGCGAGAAAATTGTCGATAGCTCATCGCTTCCTCTCCGGCATTGGGACAAGTCCCTAATTTGTATTCCAACGTAAAACCTCGTTGCAATGATTGACCACATCGTTTCACATGTGATGATGAGCCGTTTGATAATATGATTAATACATTGTTTAAATTATATTATGATGAGATAGTTTAATATAAAATAAATATAAGGGGACAATCTCACACCAATTGACCTAGTCTCAAACTAAGCTCTAGGCTTGTACTATGGGTACTAGACAACGATATAAATACTTATATAGAGAAATGTATACTTAAATACATTACAAAACATCCATGACTCAGGAACAAATATTCGCGCTCATCACACAAATATCTGCCCTTACCGGGATTCGACCCAGGACTGCTAGCTTCGTAGGCAGGGTCACTACCCACTAGGCCAGCGCGTCGTCAAATAATTAATAATTATCAATAAATAAACTTCAAAGAATTTAATAAATATAGTACAATAAATTGTTCAAATTATCACTACATAGTATAAAACAAAGTCGCTTCCCGATGTCTGTCCCTATGTATGCTTAGATCTTTAAAACTACGCAACGGATTTTGATGCGGTTTTTTTTAAAAGATAGAGGGATTCGTGAGGAAGGTTTATATGTATAATATTTTTTTATTTTATGTACTGGTGTTACAGAAAACTCTTATAAACCGAAGCGAAGCGAGGGCGGGTCGCTAGTAATTAATAATTATCAATAAATAAACTTCAAAGAATTTAATAAATATAATACAATAAATTGTTCAAATTATATTATGATAAAACAGTTTCAAAATTATCCATAAATAAACTCCAAAGAATATAATAAATATAATATAATTAAGTATTTAAAGTGCAATTGAAGTTAAAGTTAGTAAATAACATATTATAATATTATAAAACTCAGCCCTCTCCTCTGTTTTCTCTGCCATCGTTCCTGTGCCCAACAGGGTCCACATAATAATATCATTTATAAACATGTATAGTATCTTACCTATGATTGTACAACAACATCTGTATAATGTGGAATGCAACAAATGTATTGAGTATTGAGTATGTGTGCAGCATTAAACCAATCAACTAAACGCCAACACTGATAGCTTGAGCCTTGCCCCGCTGCCGGCGGCACCCGTATCTTTTCTAGGTATTTTAGTTTTTTACATAAATATTTAATGAAAAAAAAAGCCTACAGAAATGAAATAATAATAAAATACACCACATTGGTATATTGTGACTTTCTTAGAAAACAAATAGGTATTGGAAAAGTTTTTAATATTTTTTATATAAAGTATATAATTTATTTACTTTAAAATCCTCTATTAGGATATTTAGGTCTTTATCTTTGACATTTGATTATGTTTTAAAGCGTTAGACACGATCAAGTCTGAACTTCGTGAAAAAAAATTGTTGTTGAGTACGAAACACAAAAACCAATAATGCAGCCTTAAAGTAATTGTGTTGTATGTTTCCTGATTTAAAAAAATACTATCTAAAAGTTTACATTGTGTTAGAAAGTAACGTAAGAGAAATAAAACACCTAGATTTTAAATTATATCGTAGCAATGCGTTTGCAACAACTAATTAATTCTTTACAATAAACTAGTTTAGAAACTACATTATCGAACAAACTGATCTTAAACCAATAAATACGTTTCAGTGCTACTATTTCTTTCACATAGTTTACCACACACGAGTTACACGCGAATTTCAACTCTATCCCCTTACCATGCGGGTTTTATCAAAGTGTGGTGATATTAAATGCATCCAGTGAAAAGGCAGGAAACGTCTTCTATCGATCTTACTGTGACGTGCTAAGTGCAGTGGAGTGCAGTAAAAAATGTGCAATTGACACTGCATTTGTCTAATAAGGAGTGTTGCTGATTTATTTAATTTGTATCAGTGTACCTACAAATTGCGTATTAAAAATAATGATCTAATAGGTCCGTTAATTTTACATTTCTATTTCAAAACTAGTAAAATGTATACAAACATACGACATTGTATTTGATCTATCTTGCTTTCTCACTCGATTTCTGTATCCATTGATAACATAATTGACCACGATGATTGCGAACTTAACAATATATTATGTCGCAAGATCTAGGCCTGTATTACACTGCATTTTGACGGCTATTGCAGTTATATTGCTTTCGATTTACCCATCAGTATTTGTCAAGATAATGAGAGCTGAATACGATACCTATAGGATAAAAGACGATGTAGAATAACGGTCCTGTAATTTGTAATTTTTAATCATTATGATGTAAGCAAAGCTAAAAATAAATCATGCATGATTAAATATCTCTATGCATCATCTCGGTTGAATTAATACATTTAAAATCGCGGTCATTTCATTTCGTACACATGTTAATAATTAATTAAAACAAAACTTAATTGATTCCTTTGTGTAATTAAAGTTACCCATATTTTGTATGACTCACTTTCGTTACACAAAGGATGCGATCGTGATTTTGTTTAATATGAGCCTTTAATTATATACAATATTTTTGAAAACGACCCATTTATCTTCAAATAAGTAGGGATGTTAACGTTTTACCTTTAAATTAAATGTTTGTTAATACCAAAAAGGGCTTTACTCCATAAATCAGCTTAAAAACGTTCAAAATTAACTCGCAAAATTGGAACCGCATTCGTAGAACACGTGGCTAACCAACTCACAGGTGAAGTTTATTAAAGCCTGAGAAAACAAGCGTCACCGCAAAGTTTGACCTCAATACTAAAGCAAAGATTAATCACCGCTCGCGTTATCACTATGATTATGAATGAAAACCAAACATACTCGGATCATAATCAATTCCCATTCACGTGAAGGCCGACCGCAAGCGCTTGCGCATGCCACATTCACTGCCAGCGACACGCCAACCCTATAGTCAAACTTCATACTAGTTTTAACTTGTGGCCGTCAATATGTTAATGGTCGGTCATTACTGTCAAATTAAAGGCGGGAAAGTGCCATCTCGCTCTTTCCTGTCCACAATACTTTCCATCGGGAGAAAACTACGGTTAATCAGGAAAAGATGGAAGGCTTAAGCTGTTTTTTGTCAGCGGTAACCTTTCGGGCAAAACGAGCTTTCTGATGCTCTTGCGCAAGAGTGTGCTAACGTTGAGTTTACTGATGGCCTATTTTGACCTTTAGGCTGGTAAGAACAGTTTGCAAGCGATAATCAAATGTGCTGGTTTTCCATATTTAAGTCATTTCAAAAAATCAAAAATGAGCTGTTTTGTTAGTGAATCAGCCGTATCGCCCTTATTGTCGTCCTCTTTCGGGGAGCAGTTAGTTTACGCATTTAATGGTTTAGGGAAGATATTGATATAGTTGGTCTTCACCAACCCCATGGAAACGCTAACTTATAGAGTTTCATCATATTATTCCACATTTGCTAGTCACCAAAGCGACGAAAGCGATTAATGTATTTTGGTAGAGTAATTTTGAAAACAAAACATACATGACTTTAAATCAACACAAAGGGCATTGGGTAAATTTGTTTGAAGAATATTGTATTTTTTTTCAGCGACCATGTGTGGCTTTTACATAGTTATTTGGAAGACCTCGAAATACACATAGATATATATAATTTATGGTGTTTAATAATATCGAAGCCGAGATATTTAAGATTTAAGTGATAAAAGTACCTACGCCTAGGTAAGCATCTTAAATATCTCGACTCCGATGCATTTAAGGACTTAACTTATGCACATTACATAATAAAACAACACTTGTACCCAAACCCCTTTAGAAAACCCTGCTCATAACAAAAATGTGGTATTTAGCTAACGAATTCACGATAAACATTTGTATTACAAAACAGCTTACAATGCAAGCAGCCAGTCCTTTCACAAAAAAACTTTCTGTAAGCAAAAGCGGTAACTTTTACTAGTTAAACCAACCCGTGCATTAACCATCGCCAGTGATCTCACTCGACTGCGGTTTTTCTTAGAGCCTCGCCCATTACACTTTTATAGTCCACAAAACATCTTTACTGAATGTGGTGAACCGCATTCTTCCTACTTTGTAAGCTGTGTTTACAAATTGCGAAGGACCCAGACCAAGTATGTTGTTTTAAATGGTTAGAT
Organism: Acleris laterana; assembly: GCA_963966035.1. Lineage (NCBI taxonomy): Eukaryota > Metazoa > Arthropoda > Insecta > Lepidoptera > Tortricidae > Acleris > Acleris laterana. The sequence continues at coordinate 5,079,326 of OZ014441.1, forward strand.
CTGGTTAAAAATAAACGAATTATGATCGTTGCGTTAACGTGATTTTTTTATATTCCTACTTGTTAAATGTACTTCTAAAGAGGACGATATGCATATATCGTTTATATCTACGCGTATAAATGTACTACTTAATAATATAATATTGCTACTTTGCTGTTTTACGGAAAGAAAAGTATACTTATATTTCAGGATTACGGAACAGAATAGATCTTCTGGACTTTGAACTAACAATAGCTGGCTGCCAAAAATGGCAATGTATGATCGGCAAAATGCAACCCTGACCATAGAACTGTGTCACTTTATTAAAAAAGGAGGTAGACGAGCAAGCGGCTCACCAATCGTAAGTGCGCTGCAAACCTTTGCGAAAAGAGTACTTATTGGTTCGGACATACAGACGCCGCCAAGAGCTGATTCCACATAGATGAAGATGTGGTAACATGGAAGTTAAAAATCATTTTGTAAGAATAGTCAAACAAAACATCACTGTGATACTGTTCAGGGTTCCATTAAACATCTTTGCCCCTGTATAATAACACAATGTCGAATTGACCTATTCTCATAATATTGCAGTCAAAACCATAAAAAGTGATCTAGCTTCAAGTGAAATTTCCACTGCAAATATTTTTTTATTCGTGCACCAAAGTGCATGAATCTAGGTCTATACGGAAACGGTAAATACGGCTGCGACGCCAAACCCTGAATATGATTAGCCCAGTTCTAGGCAATTGATGTTAGCATGTTACTTACTTCCATATTCCATAATGTACCTACCTACAAAGGAAGCACAAAATAACATCAGTGAAACGCTGCTCGTATATATAAATTGAAATATTTACCTGCCATACGTTCCGCCTAGTTTGGGCACCCAGTCTCTGCCGCACCTAGTTCAGTACCTACCTATTCTTAAGTTAATTATTTCTTTGCTATGCAAAAACTGTATACATAGTCGTGCCATAAGTTCTGTCCCTAAGGTTTAGTGAAATAAAACAATTAATTATGGATACTTTTTTACGATAAAGTATTTATATTAATTAAAAGCCTTTTAAATATATATTATTAAGAAATATCTTTCCGTTCAAAAAGTTGCCTCAATATTTGAAACGATTTCTTTTAATTTACGGAAGGTATCGTCAGAAACACGCTAAATTTTTCCGCTAATTTCAGTTTTTGATCATGGTTAAAAGTAAATCTTTTATTAAAAAAGGTAATTTGGTAATTTTTTTGGGAAACAGGCGTGATTTAATGTATGTATGTATGTAATTTGGTTCTTTAATATTTTAACTGGACTGATTTATAAAATTATTTTTTAATCTTCGTTTTAAATTTCAATAAATCTCAGTGACAGAACTTATGGCAGGACTAGGTACTTGTGGAGAAGAAACATACTTTTTTTTACATCAGGTTTTAGTGGGTGTAGGACCTTATGCAGGGTCCGTCCAGGTTGCTACCACCATCGTATTTACTTCTGGTGTTGCCGATGTTCATAGGTAGCCATCATGGCCATAATATACACAGATCATAATCAATCTGTTGTCACCTGAGAGGTTCATTGACAAACACGCGGGTACTCTGCCGAAATGACACAATTGACAAGGTTGAGGCAAAACAATGATGCCGTAAGTGTAATTTCACAGCTGAACGCGCGCCTAATGCGGCAAACAAGATCCCGTGAAACAGAAGGAGCTAATGACTGTCATCTTTGAAACCATTTGGAACGTGATGACTTTTAAAAGTAGCATGGGTCTATGGTAGAGCAAAAAAGTCATCTATTGTAGGTTTGTACCGGAACTTATTAAAGTTGTTACTCATTTTCTTGTATAATAAAACACTTGGCAACGCTGAAAACAACTTACCGCCGTACTCACGAGATATGTAACTTGTTCCTTTTTCAAACCTCAGTATGAAACATCGTCATTAACTGACTCTGAGTGCAGACGTTAGGTATAGGCAAGAGAAGAGAAGGGGAGAAGGGAGTCTTACAATGTATCTTCCTTCTCTTTGATACCTATAACCACTAAACCTGTTTTAACATCAATGTCAATAACAGAATTGGAAGAGTTAGTCATCGATAATGCTAAAGAGTTTTATTTCACCTTAACTTCAATATTTCGTCGACAGTTTTCGGCGGTAAAATAAAATAAATTAGGAAGACCAGGCGATTGATGTCAAGTATTTTGCGTATGTTATTAACAAGCGCTCAAACTATTTAACTATCCTACTGCCTTGCCTTTATACTACACGTAATGTGCTTAGGGTAAACCTCAACGTGCCTGAACCTTCCTAGTATACCAATATACTTATCGGAACGAAACTCGTTCTGTAGTTACGGAGTAAACCTCGCAGACAGAGTGATAACTAACGCGGTAGTAAAGCGATGCAATGTGGTTTCTTAAGTGATTTTGGGTCAGCTTAATTGGAATATTCTGATATTTTATCAGCAAAGTACTAGTAATTGGCAGCTCAAATAGGAAACAAAAGTATATCAAAGCAATCGGCGCCCAACCGTCGTATTATTTTTACTTCAAGTAGGTATTTACTTATCACAATTATATTCAAATGACAACGTTGTTTCTCTGAGCAACCACATAAATCGAAGCTGTTTTTGCCCGGATTAGAAACACCTCTTTTTATTCGTTTTCTTACAATTGTCTTGAGAAATTCCAATCAAATTCATTCATGGTTACAAACCAACTGAATGGATTGTAATCTTCTCTTGGGGTCTGTCGAGCTTGCTACCAAGTTGTCGAAGTTGCTACAATTATAAAAATGGTGATAATTAGTAGGTATTATAATACAGATATTATGATACTTAGATAATTAACAATTATATCAATATTACATCAAGGATTAAGGACACCATTCAAATTTTCTGATACAATTACTAAGTTGATACAAATACAACGTTATTCAATAACTATGTCAATGGACCGGCGCAGAAGAAGAAACATTTAAAGCCTCTCCTCTCTGTAGTAAGATTATTTAAAAGTAACTAAAATCTCGCCGTTCTAAAACAGTTCAACTTAGTATAAAATATGTGTTCGAGGCATGTTTGAGGTTATACTTTGTACCGCTTTGACAGCTGTCAAATCTAGCCTATCTACTGCTACTACTTTACTAAGTTTTGTTATCAAGTTTCCTCATAGTCGATATGAAAAGTAGTGTTTAACTTGAGTGACAATCACCATTTATTTCACACTCGAAATATTGGCGCTCTCTCATGGCATGCCTCGTGTGAAATGGGTGCCTTCATCCCTTGGTTCTATTAATGGAATCTAGTATTTTTTACATTCAAGTAAGTATAAATTATTATTTATTTTATGAATCACCTTTCTTGGTGTCAAATTCGACATAATCTTCTTAAATTAACTTCCTTGTTTGATTTATCACGACAAGCCGTCAATTATACAAGGACATGCGGAAAACCAATAGGCTTTATCGTGTACCTAATATCCAAGAAAGAGATATGAAGCTGATAAAAGTTAACAGCAAACATTTAATATTTTGCCTTATAGTTGAAAATAACAAAATAAAATCGTCAATGAAAAGACACAGTGCGGTCTATTTTCATTTGTTTAATCTTACTGTCATGTGCTTTTAACCTCATTGTTGCTGATAATTATATTACAACTCTTACTGCTAATTAAATAAGAGTCACTTTCAACGTCAAAAAATTGACTTCGATCAGAAGCATACGGTTTCTGTTCGCAGTATAAAGCAAATTTCTTTGTAATTCTTATATTACATGTACGAATAATAAATTGAAAAAAAAGCAGTGCGGGCTAAAATCGAGTAGATAGGCCCTGAACTTCTTAGTATATTAATAACCTAAAATACATTCTCGTTCATTCACTTCTACCTGCTCCATTAACCACTCTAAATAAAACTTAAAGTAAAACAGTGAAATTAAACCTTATATTTTTGATGTAAAAGATCATTTTGTTCGGATAGTGTGCTGACCTGACCGACCATTCATAAAATCACTCAGTCATCGTTGTAAATTATAAAATTGTTGTTTGTTCGCTTTCCAACTATCTACTTTCCTATTTCAGAGTAAGTATATGTCTAATGTAGGTTCCTACTACCAACCGTGTCTTTTTATGTTACCTTTCATATTTGGCCAAATTTTTTTTGATAAACGAAGTTTAATTTTAGGAGGCTATTTTTTGAATCTGCAGTTATCCAAAAGTACAATACATTTAACATTTTTAATTTTGTAAAATTCTGCTATCGGTCTTCACTTCAACAGTTTTCGTTTAATGCAGTGTATGACTTACGTCTTTCTTACACATATTGACGTATATAGAGTATAAAAGAAACTAAACGCAATGATATGCGCAACGGTAACAATTTGCTCTAAAACTTGTTAATCACAAATAAACCTATTAGCAATACAAATTACTATGGATAGTCCTTCGTATTGCTGCGAAACACTCCTGCGCAACTTCACTTAGTTGTGTGAATCTTTCAAGATTTAAAAGGCACTTATGTTTTCGAATTCACTGGCTCTTGCTATTATGCTTAGTGACGAAATAAAACCTGCGATTAATGAAATTAGGTCGATAAGATGCGTCTGACATAGACTATAAAGACTGCTAATTTGAAGATTTTTTCCCTTACTTTGCTCCAGTGTGTGATGTGATGCTAGGTTTTCTGTTAATGCTCACAGCTAGCAGCTCTTGAACTTTATGACCTTAACCTTCAAATCAGCCGCTGACCTTGCAACCGGCGTAATCTTAATGACAAGCGATATACATTGTTTTAACCACTAATGTCTTCATTATAATTACGTTCCGCTGTTTACTCGTGATGATATTTTTTCGAGTGACCACAACTACGCTGATTTAGGAAGTGTCGAGGGTCGGGTAAAAACTAGCAGATAATTTGACGAATCTTGAGGTTTACAGCCGAGGTTACAGTGGATCCGGAAACCATAAAGACAAGGGTTTATTACCTACCTGATAAACTGTAATCAGTATAAGATTCAACAGCGGTACCTGGGGTCGTTATTATTTTAACTTACTAAAACGAATGCAATAAATTCCGACTGACATTATGGTTGTTTGGCACGTTTGAACATTATGAGAAATATTTAAAATTATTTTATTGAATTTTCAAGTATTTTGCACAATGCCTTGTCTGTACTTAAAAGCAATTAATAGTAAACAGTTTCATTCTTTGATTTTTAATTATTACTTACTTAAATAACACAGAGACAAAGCTTGATTCAACGGAGGAACGCGTTAGCCTCTGTCCAAAGCCCCGCTAATTGGAGCATCGTCTTTTTTACAGAGAAAGGACAATTTTTACACACATTGTCGTTGCACGCCAAGAAATGTTAATGATTGTTATTTTTTCATACATGACCCATTTCCTTCCGAAATCAGATGAAAGAAACCACGATAATACTCATTGTAAATTGTAAACCACATCAAATTGATTAGTCACCATTCTCTCTTTGTTCTTCAAAATTACCAAAGCAAATAAGCATCGAATGAGCCTGAAATGTAACTCAATTAATCTCTTAACCGCATTTTATGGTTCGGTAGCGAGATTAAATGAGATCAAAGAGCAGGAAGACACCAATCCCAATTTCCTTTCATAATACCTAGACGAAATTGTACCATTCTTAAATTACTGCTCTTTCTGATCTAAACCAAACCTTATAAAGGAATAGTAAGATCCAATTCCACATTGACAAAGGAAGAGGAAAGAGATGTTACGTTTAATGTCGTTAATGTCATTGATATGTTATTTCTGATATATTTTATGAATAGTTTGAAGCAACATTTGAATAGGGCCAAGAAAGTAGTTTTTATTTAACTCACATATTTATTTTTACGTTCTTTTTGAAGTAGCGTTTTTATTAAAGGTTTTTATTCTTTCACATGAATGCGAAAAATTAACGATGACGATAATTTTTGATGACTCACAAAATCTTAACGCGCCATTACAATTATAACCTTCATGTGTTTAAAACTCATTAGTAAGTACCTAACTATGGTTTGAACCATAAGCAATACGTTTTTTTAATCCTGTGGACACACTTGACTCGCATCCGATTGCATGCCGCCAGTGCGTGAGGGGTTTTATTTTATTTTTAACCGATAAATTTTAGGGCATTGAACCTTGAAATTTCATTCGCATGATGCACTTACAGATACATAAAAAATTTACTAAAATTTCTGATTACGGTGTTTTTATCGCGAGTTTTATATTTTGTATCTGTTTTATTCTCATTCTGTGGAATGTAACGGCTTGTTATACTTACATTTGATGACCTTTAAGCATTTTGAGTTTTGGTTTGTGCGAGTGAGCAGCATATGCACATAAAATGACTAAATACACAAAAATCGTTACCAAGGTCTTTAGCCTTTCCTTTATATTTCGTCTTATTTTCTATTCTACTCGGTAAAACCATATTGCTTTTGACATGTTATCGTAATGTTTTTAACTCGGCCGCCATTACTGTCGTATATACATCATATAGGAGCTATCGTAACGTGACAATAATGGTATTACCGAGATGATGAAAGTTCCAGTACCTACTATAGGTTTTTAGAATAATCTGATAGATTTCTGATATAACCGAACATAGGTACGTAGGTAGGTAGGTGAGTATTTAGTTTCATAAAATCTTTGACGGAGGTTAAGCTCTATTTTAGTTTCTCCTAATTTAGTCCTACAGTTCCGTGACTAAAAAGCAAGATCCACTTGACCCAGCCTCCAATTAGACAAATTCTCTTAATGAGAGCTATATGAAGAAACCGCACTTCATAAGTGGGTCGGAACTGCATCTCGTAATGATTTTATGCGCATACGACTTGCGTTTGGTTTTATTAGATACATACATACATAAGCTCACGCCTTTATTCCCAGAGTGGGGTAGGCAGAGCTACAGAATTTCCAATAACTATAAAAACTTTTTGATAATTCTGTCCACATTTTGCACACTTAGGCGAAGATGTTTACCACTGTATTAGTGACAGGTTGCAAGCCCATCGCCTAACAGTACACGCCTTTATTTTATTACCTTAGTCGGCTTTTTTTTTTTGAAGATGAATAGAAATCATAAAGTCCGGTCCAGGGGCCCTAATAATAAGGCTGCGATTATCGCGTGACAGAGTTTGAATACAGAATCCGTCACCTTCTGACACGTAAATAAGTACGAGAGCGAGAGAAGCTTTATCCACATTTGACACGGGATATAGACGCAGCCATAGGTACTAGGCCCGCAGGACGAGTCGAACTTCCGCACCGAGGGTTCCGTACCGCCGCTCAGCAGGTATTATTACATTCCGATTTGATTTCGATTTTGAATAGAATCAGCGTGAGCCCAAGTCACACTTGACAACTTTATGGTATTTCTTAAGAAATTATGTTTCGTCAGGGATTGTAATATATACCTATAATCATACCAAATGACCCTTGTATGTTTTATCGTTTTTACGATACAACTAAAATAAAAATACGTTAATAAAGGTTTCATGTATGGGGACCTCCGTTATAATTTCACTTTAAAAAAGAAGTAGTTTAGTGTCCAATATGTAGGGACCAGTAAATTACCACTCTATCGAACAGGGCCGTGTGGGTGGTAGATATAGACCTTAACAGATTTCACCGGGCATGTAATCTTAATCGAATTAAGTACCTACTGCTAATTTAAATAAACTAAGATTGTAATTCATAATAAATTGGAGTGCTTATCTTATATTCATTTAATTTCACTAAACTGGGTGTGTGTAGCTTTATTTACTGGACACCTAGATTTATTAAAGATCTAACTGGGTTAAAGTTAGATCTTTAATAAATCTAGGTGTCCAGTAAATAAAGCTACACACACCCAGTTTAGTGAAATTTTATGACGGAAAATGGTACTTAGATCATTTTTGCATCAATCTATACTGACGATTACCTACCTAATGGTTTGAAATATTTTTGTAGGGTTTACAAGTGTTTGCTGTCTGAATTAGGATAAACTTAAATAATTATAAGTACCTCTAGTTTTTAACGAAGAATATTAAATGATAGACCATTTTAAGAAACAAATTTTTTCTGCATATTTTGAACTGCAAACACAAATTTTTTTTTAACAATAATTTATATTTGTTATCGTACGAAGTACATATTTTGATGATATTTTGTTCCAAAACCATAAACGACATAAACTTAAAATATATTTTTAAAAGACTAGTATGTAATTATGCGGGCCTAGTATGACTGCGTCTATATCGTGTGTTAACTGCGGCTAAAGCATCCGTCACTTTGACGCGTGTACTTATTTACCTGTCAAAAGGTGACGGATGCCTTATCCAAAATTTATCCCCCCAACCCATGGTGTAGGTAGGTATTCCAATTGAAACAATCCCATCCTCGTCGCCACTGAAGAATATCCAGTATGGCCAGGTCGTGGAGATGATGCGCAGCAGAAATAACACGTCCGTTCGTAACAGCATTTATTAAAAAGAGAATACAAGCAAACTACCTCACATCTTAATACCTATTATAAAATAATATTCGAAACTATCCGATACATTTCAGTTACTATACCTAAGTATACTTAATTACTTGCATATTCATTGAAAGCAGACCTCAACATAATTCTTCAACCGGTTCCGCGATCATGTACCTAGTTTTAAAAAAAAGCAACTGTAAAAATAATAAAAAGCATTTCAATCTGCTATCGCAAGATATTTGCATTATAAAACGTTGCACTTCGGCTCGAAAGATAATCATAACTGCGCAGAAGTGTTCCGACTCCGGCGGTATCATTTCATGTCTTATCACAGCCGGCGATCACGAAATTATTATGCCTGTACTTACACCGAGGACTATGCAAAAATGCAATATGCATCGTAATACAACGCATTAAGCCTACAAACCCCTTGATAACCGGTCAGATGATCGCAACGCTTATTTTACTCAGAGCATCAGTATATACACTTGCTGGCATGTAAATGTGGCTGCATTCCGCACAGCATTGCTGGTCGTGACTCGCTTTCTTTGGCAGGACTTGTACTTTAGAAGTGATCGCGATAGGGAGGCACTTAGGACGATTGCCGGTAAGAACTAGAAATGTACTTAAGCATCGAACCTTACAGATCACTCGATAAGACGTGGCTATGATTGATGGGGCATACGTTCCTGGGAATACCTTGTTCCTAAACGTGTTTGTTCTCTGGACCCATGCATAGATAAGTGATGAGTTAGCTACTTCCCTTTTTAGCGCAGTTTTTTATCTCCTATTTGAATATTTTGTTCAGGGTGGATACAACGAAGCACTTAATTTGAAACTACGGAGACCCCATCCCTCTACCAAGTTATCGAAGACTACATCGAGATAAAGGAGTGCAGCTAATGTATATAACTTCGAACTTCTACTTTTAAGGCACCTAGAGAGGTACAGATTCATAGTAAGAACCACTTTCCGACCACCACCTTACCACCTTAAAACCGGTAGCAATAAAGTACTTACCTAATTGAGTGACGTGGTCTGTTATTTAGACAGGGTTATACTATGAATACGCACGAGTCTATTTTGTTAACTTTACTTTTTTACATACTTAAACATAATAACCAGACTCAAGACGGGTTGTTGGTCTGTTACGGAATTTTAGGAAAATGAAAACTTTTCTGAAATGCTCTCTGTCAGAAAATACCTCAAAAGGAAAGAATCATCAAGAATTTGGACTGTCAACCAATAGTAAAATGATGTATAAATGTGTACAAAGTATAGTACTGTTAGGCGATGGGCTTGCAACCTGTCACTAATACACTGGTAAACATCTTAGCCTAAAAGTGCAAAATGTGGTTACAGAATTATTAACAAGCCTACCCCACTCTGGGAATAAAGGCGTCAGTTTATGTATGATGTAAAATGATGGTACTGTAAAGTTAACAATAATTGTCTAGTCTTCTCTTCCTTTCTCCTTTCTTACTTACGTACAGGTTTAAATATCTACTTTGAATTTGCCCTCCGTATGCGAAGTCGCCTTTTTGGTTGACGTGCTGCTACTGCTGCGGAAATCACAATGAAAAACTGCTGCATAAATTTAAATTTCTAAGATCGCAAATGATGCAAATCATTTAATTTCCTCTTACTTGCGCAGTTTATTTCTAACCTTTAAGGGATAGATCGGGATGATGTAACCTAAGAAAGCCAGCATTCCTAAACTCACTGTGCTTATATTATACATGTTAAGTGGGTATTTTTCTTGTTAGTATGCTTGATTATGTATTACCATGCCCGTTTTGATTGACAGGACAAGTTTTTCCGCATTAGATTTATGATTACGTTTCCAGCTTTTTACATTATAAAAAGTTCGCGTTGTTAGGCAGTAGGCATCCACTCATCTGTCTGGTAAGTAATAATATTATGTGATGCGTAATCGTGACATGTACCCATGTTTTAAACGATGATTAGAACTTTAAACATTATGAATATTATAACGGACTAAAGGACACCCGCGACTTCATAACCCCAAAAATCCCTCCTTAGTGGCCCCCCTATCCTATATCCAAGGAATATTTAGGGATAGGTTCGCCTTTGTACACCAGTTTAACATGAATATTGTAGTATTTATATTTCTATGCTATAAAGAGTTTGTTATATACATACAATATACACACATATTCCTTGCAAATTTCGTCCCTAGCTAGGTCCAGCAGTTTCTGCACTGCGTTAATCAACAGACTGGGTTTTATAAAGATCCGTTGTACCAATTTTCTACTTTTACTTATATAAATATGTAGAAAAGCGATGTAGGCTTTGGAAATACGAGTATTGAATAAGGAAGCAATACTTCAATTTACTTAGGGCTTTTTATACCGTGGCTTCATAGCAGCTAATGCCAAAGATTATATACCTTATGAAAGAAACGTAGGTATATGTCATATGAGGTGCCTTCATTCTGGGGAACAGGGCCTCTCCCTATTCTACGATAAAAATATTGCTTTTGATCGTATTGTTAACGTTACGATAGCTCTTAATTACTTAACAGTAATAGAGACCGAGTTGAAAACAATACCATAACGTCCATAACACATCAAAAGTAAATATGGTTTTCCCAGTAGAATAGACAGGTCCAGGTGTTGTTGCCGTCAAATCTACATTTCCTACTCCCCGCAGATAAGACAGGGGCTTAGAAACGTTTTATTTGATATTTTATGACGTCTGGTAGTTATATTAAAGTACACAGTAAGAACCACTCGTAACTAAGCTGAGCTTTAGCAGGTAGTAAGAGTAATACTCTTGGTTTATAATATATCAAAAGTAACACAGATTATGCCACCATTTGCCTACAATTCCAAGATTGCGGTGAAATTGCAAGATTGTGACAATTTACGAGAACGTCCTAAGTTCTCGTATCGTATTGTAATCACTTTCTCAATTAATAATTTCTAATCCGATGTCTCGGGTTTCCCTGGCAGCGTCGACCCGATTGACATCTATTTAGTAATCTTACTAAATAAGTAGTAACATTTTACGGTACTAATTTGTTTACATCGTTCACTAGTTCTATTGACGGCGACTTTAACATATCTATGTTAAAGTCGCCGTCAATAGAACTAGTGAACGATGTAAACAAATTAGTACCGTAAAATGTTCCTACTTTGCTCCCCCTTGGGTAACTATGCTCCATAGTGACTATTTCGTTTGTAACCTTATAAGTCAAGGTTGATGACAAATTTACTAAAAAGAATCGATGTATACATCCAGCTACGAAGTAAATGAAAGCTATAGAATGATTTACAATACAGATTACCTCATTATAACCATGGAGCATAATTACCCAGGGGGGAGCAAAGTAGGCACATTTTACGGTACCTACCTGTTTGACACATAACCTCAAATATTCACCAAGCGTGTTTTTACTAAAAAATAACACATAGGGAATAGTTAATTCATCTTAAACTTAATATAAAAATAATGATCTAGTGTATAAATCATTGCAAAGACCTCACTTGATCTTTAGAAGTACCTACTTGATTAGTGAGTGATCATGGTGAATTGGTTTGTTTGGTTTTGTTTACATCTTTTGCCAGTTCTATTGACGTTGATTTTAGTTTGTTTATTTATGTAGGTACCTACTTGGTCTACATGGTACCTTTTTTAATTGGAACACCTAAGTAAATGACTGGACTTATCACAAGGAGAAAAAGAACCGCGAGGACGATATTATTATGACTTTGTACAACGTAAGTACTTATAAACGGAATGAATAAGCTTATCATGAGGAGTATTCCCATCGCATCTCCCCCAATTATAATTAGCAAAAAACATTCTCCGAATCCAAATACACCTCACGGAACCCCTCATTAGCACTAAGCCTTCTTTTTGTTCCACCGGATTCCTGGCAACCAAACCAGACCACCTACATCCATAAAAACAAACTTATCAGAGTCGGTGGTCAAGTATATAAACTAACAACCTCTTATAGAAATCGCAAGACAAACTTCGATTGCAGCGATGCATATAGCTGTTCAGATAAGTTTGTCAGGCTATTTCCTTTTCAGGAACATTTTTTTCCGGGAAGGCGAAGATCTCAAGCTCATACTGCCAACTGTTATAATGAAGTGTCACATTCCAGGTTATTTGCGAACTGGACCGTGCGCATGCGTCGCTAGGTATTTCGCGCAGTAAATTTTCAGTAGGGAATGTTAACATTATGCAAGCATTCCCGGTGACTAGAATATCCTAGGTAGTCTGAATCTGAGATAGTTATTTTAGCAGAAAGGGCATTGGGTAAATTTGTTTGAAGAATATTGTCATTTATTTTTTCAGCAGCCACGGATGATTTTTACAAAGTCATTTAGAGGACCACGAAATACACATAGATATATATAATTTATGGCGTTTAATTATATCGGAGCCGAGATATTTAAGATTGAAATGTTCAGTTTTTGGTACTAAAAGTAGGCGAGGGTAAAAATATCAAATATCTCGGCTCCGATGCACTTAAGAGTATTACATTACATAACAAAACATGTTAATTTTGAATAATTCTATCATAATTTACCACTTTTACTTATGGCCGCTCACCTTGAAAATGTATGACTTTTACAAATGACAACACTTTTACCCAAACCCCTTTAAACTATGTCTATTATTTACGTACCTAAAGCTTTTGTCTGAGTTGAAATACACCATTATCTAGTTGTAGTTCCTACCTGCCACAAAAAGCCTTGCACTGATGTAGGTGTACCAACATTATAATCAAGAAATACCGTTGCCTTGTAAAAGTTAAATTGAATTATCGCGTGTTCAGGATCTCCCGTCACTGTGACTGATTTATCTGGACAAGTGCGCGTGCGTTCTTTGTGCGTCACTCGTATCAGGATTCGTTAACGGGATGATCCTTGAATAATGAATATTTATACAAGTATCAAGTGTTGGAGCTGAGTGCATAAAAATAAAACACGAAAACAAAGCCGGTCGGATATTAGGTACGACGTACTTAGTATCTAATTTAAGATTTACAATCCAAGCCTTTATACTTAGTGGGTTTATTATCTGCTCAATGTGTCAATACATGGTCAATACCCTAAATTTTGCTATCATAATACAGTCATCTAAGAGTTTGTTTGTTTGTTTGTTTGCTTGAACGCGCTAATCTCAGGAACTACTGGTCCGATTTGAAAAATTCTTTCAGTGTTAGATAGCCCATTTATCGAAGAAGTCTATAGGCTATATATCATACTCACATAAACCGAAGCGAAGCGAGGGCGGGTCGCTAGTCGAGAAACATATGTATAAGTACAGTTAAACATCTTACCGTTTTGATCTAAGTTTGTCGAACATCACATATTTACAACATCACACAAGTAGGTACATATAAAGTAAAAATAAAGTAAAAAAAGAAAAAATACTTACCTACACATAGTTCAAAGTCCCAACTCAGATGCATTTGATTTTTTTATAGATCAATTAGTAGAGGGGTGTCCAGTTTTAGATAAGACGATGTACCTATTAGGTACCTACTGTATTTCTATTTATGATGCACACCGGCACCGTACTGCCATGATACAACCAGGTCAATTTACATGAAATTGTTTATTGTTTATTTGTTTAATATTAATGCCACGCTTTCGTTAGGCATGTTAATTCTCCTTTAGGTTCGATGTTGCGGCCCTCTCAGCTCTCTATTCACCATCAGGGGCCAGTTTTACAGGGCTAATGTTGTACGAGTAACACTTCCAACCGTAGCAGAACTTATCAAATATTCCATTCAAGGCAAATGTCGCCACATTACACTTGTGGAATTGTGATTTGTTTATAAAATTGGTCCCATTTGGGTGGTCCCACATCAGATAGAATAATGGTTTCACACTTACAAATATTTTTTTTTATTATATTGAGTTAACATACCTAAATAGGTTGATACTAGTCTAAAGGTAATTGCAATTCACAGATAAGTATTACACTTTCAATTAAATTTTCATTAATAGTGTGATAAGTACTTAGTTTTGCGGGCCAGTGTATAAGTAAGTATTCATCTATGAGCAGAAGTAACACTAGGTACCTACTGTTTATATGACAACGCGGTTATTGGTGCCGTGGGTTTGATCTCCAAGAAAGGCAAATATTTGTATGATGAGAGGTACCTACGTGTATTTTAATCTGAACCTTGGAAGTTTGTAATTCTTTATAAGTATTATAAGTATGTTTATCTATCTACAAGCCTAGAGTTTCATTTGAACAATTTACCCCGATATATTATATATTTATGTGCCATGGCAATCGGCGGTTGAAACGAATCAAAAGTTTTCCATTCAATGCAGTTACAAGTAAGCAACCGTTATAAAATTACTAAAATAACAAGGTAAACACGATCGGTGTTCGGCTTTAATCCGTTACTTTATTAACGATCTGTCACGACCCGATCACGGTAACTTAACTAACTTATTGGACTGTACCAACTTGTTGCAGTTATTGACTTCCACTGCCGTTATATCCGCTATGTACAGACACGTAATAAATATATTAAACATGTTTGAAATTTATCATTATCTAAATCATTGAATAAATCTTACCTGGCTATTTTTAATTTGAAGTTTCGAGTCGTTTGCACAGACCTTTCGAGTTCCGCCATTAATGACGTGACTAATTATATACATATCATCTGGTACTCTTATCGAAATAGGTTTAGTTTCGTGGGCTCTTAAAGTATGTATTACATATTTGTGCCCTTGACTGTACACACTTAAGCAAATGACAATCGCAAACGACATTAAAGCTGTCAAAAGCACAGTGACGTGGTGCGTCAGTTTATAAACCCTGACCTAAACAGGAATGTTATAAGCCTGCATGTATGTAGCTGGCCTTACTCAGTTGCAAAATGAGTATGTGACAGTGTTGTCAATTTCTGCCGATGGAATAAATGTGTCCAATACATGGCAACATTAAGTCTGGAGTTAATAAGACTGAGCTTCCTGTAAGCCAATTGGACGAATAAACTCGGACAATGTGTGGGGTTAGCGGAGACACATTGACTGTTGTTTATAATGCTAGTGGTTTTATGTAACAGTTCAGTAGATAGCTTTCTCTAGGAATAAAACTTATTTCTGTTGGAGTAACAACATAGCATACCTACAAAGTGGGTAATAGGTACCATAATATTCTATTAAGTAGGTATGTTATTTTGCTATGCACGTGCTTTATGTCACAAGAGATACGTGATAAAATTTATTATTTCGTCATCCACATACAAAGCTCTATTAAACTCTGTGTCACCAAAATTAGAGGAGTGATCTATTTGAGAATCGTTACTTATGCTACGCTGTTTTTTGATTGTCCCCTGACACAGGCAAAGCATACTCGTAGGTAGAGTAAGTAACATACTCAAAAATCGTGGAAATCGGACTTCATTTAGGCACTCGTCCCACCGCCGACGATGAGCGGGAAGCGAGTACAGCCAGCGATCAACTAGTAATATTTTTGTCTCATTTATTGACACGGGATCTATAATTTTTGTTCCGACAAACTAGTGGAAAGAGTTCTCGCCGGCAGTGTGAACAGCCAGCGATGAACGATTAGTATACTTACGTGTCTCTTTTACTAACACAGGATCCTCATCTTTTGTTCGTTTCTTGGGCGAGAAAATCGCCGATAGCTAATCGCTTACTCGCTCTTGGTGGGACAAGTGCCTTAGGGGGTATAAACGGTTACCGCCCGGAGCTAAATTTTCATAAAAAAAATTGAGAGCTAGGTAGGCACGTATGGGCCTAGGTAGGAAACGGAGTAATGTGTAAGAATGATATACAAGAACGTTGCTCGCTCTAAGGCATAAAATGCGTCTCTTACGCTGGTAAAAGGGCCATTAAGCTACCTACTATACTGTGTTATCTACCAACCCAACCCTCTTTCAGGTAACCCCAACGACAAGATCCTGTACGGCCGGCCGAACAAGCGACGCAGCGCGTCGTTCCCCGCGCCGCGCTCGCTCGACCGCCGCCACTCGCTGCGAATCTTCGGCTCCTCCAGCAAGTACCTACAGCGCTGCGCGTCCACCCGCAGCCTGCACCACAAGCATGCCAACACGACCGACAGCTCCTCGTCGACTGACTATCCACCGAGCGTAGAATCCGCCTCGCCTAGTGAGTATTTTCAAGAACTGTTGGTGGAGCAAGGCATAGTTGATTTACTCTCCGGCAGTTTTTGTGATGTGGAACAGGACAGGACTTTTCATCCCTATGTAGATAAACGGACCAACCTTGTTCAGTTATTTTGATCACCTACCGTTAATCCCACAAAACTTCACAGGTGTACACTCAACAAAATTGTAAGGTTTTCACCTGATGGTAAGTTGGATATGTTCACAATTTTATCAAATTGTACAGTTGTACATTTTGTAAAAGGCCTGTTTAATCAGCGACTTTCTGCTGCTGGTAAGCAATTAACAACAGCAGGATTCTAGGATTGATTCTAGGTACCAAATTCAGTCAGCCCATTGCTTCGTAATAAAAACAAACCAATACGAGTTCATCGGTACTCTTTTCGGATACGTTAATTAATCTGAGCACACGAGTGATCTAGAATTCATATCCTTTAGATAGAAAGTTTCATCGCGTTAACCAGAAATCACCATTTGTATCTACATAAACATCTCCATGTTACAGAGAAAGCGTCCCTGCTGTCCCGCTTATTCAGACGAAGCGGCCGCAGCAAGCAGGCGCGCGCGATGAGCACGTTCTCTGCGCAGTTCCCGCCCACGGAGTGGTTCAACTCCAAGGCGGTGCACCTCCACTGCGTCGCCACGCAGACCAATTCCAAGGTAATACATATAGTTTTAACTAGTAGTGATGGGTAGCTCATTGGTTATAGACTAGGTATATGGACGGATTACCAAGCCATAAGTCGCGGCAATTTGCGCCTAGCTCATGCATGTTTTCGAACCGTAAGAGCATTATCTCGTCCAAGATTTTAACTTCCGATATAACATTTTGGTAAATTCAGAAACATGTAGAGTTGTCCGGGTAGATATTTCGTTTAATTTGAGTTACTTCAGAGTGACAATTGTGCGACACAATTCTCTTAAGGTCCACACACACACCACGCATCTCATATATACTTAAATAAAAACATGTACCTACTTAGTTCCGAGTTCCAAATTGAAAGAATGAGAGAAAACATTTTTTTTCGGAATGTACCTATAGGTATTTCATTTGTGTACATGGGACTAATAGCCTCATTAACAATTAGTACACATAGCCTCGTGCCTTTACACCCTTCCTTTGCAAAGGTCATAAGAAACAACACAAACTAAGCCCTAAGCAATTTCAAATTAATTTTCAAAAATATATTCCATAAAAGGTACCTACCGCTCGTAGGCACGACGACAGAGGGAAATACTTACACTTGTTGATTGTACGTACGTACAACGATATTAGGCACGTATCAAAGCTAATTCCTACTCTCTCTCTAGTCTAGACTCAATATTCTAGAGTTTCTTGCGGCGCTTCTTCTCCGCAATGATGGTCTTGTCCGAAGCGCTGGTAGACTCACCCTATATTACCGACGTGTAAAAGAGCCCTCATGTGGCCTATTTACTGAATAAATATTTTGAATTTTGAATTTTTTGAATTTCTACAATCCAGCTACTTTAGACACAAAATAATATCTACGCAATTTCACATTTCCAGGAGTCACTGCAGAGCCAAACATCCTACGTGTCATCGTACTACGATGGTTCGGAGATCAGCAATCGGTCGTCGACGCTCCCGCGCCGACACAAGCGGCACCTGTCCACAGAGTCCGGCCTGGCGGGCTCAACGCACTACGACCACTCCCCAGTCCGTCATTCAAGCCCCAGCTCCGGCAGCCTTCCCCGCTCCACACTTAGCAGAAGTTCCACCAACAAAACCATGCTTGACCACTTCGGGTCCCCGCAGCGAAACAGCGACCCAAAATTAAGGGACAGCAGTGGAAGCTTGCGACGAGGGGACTACTCCCATTCAGACCATATCATGTCAACTAGCGGACCGTCTAGCTTAGAAAGCACGACCACGCATCGAACGCCAAGAAAGGAATCCAAGAACGGTTCCGAACAGAGCTCGCCTATGAAAAGGAATTATCATACTAGCGGGAGCAGCGGTCACTCCAGTTTAGAGTCGCACATATCCGACCGCACGCTGAAGCCGTCCCCTAGTCATAGCAACGCGCCGGGGCTGAGTCGAGCGCAGTCTCTCGTCAAGGTTCAGAGTTTACAGAGCTCTCCTAAAAGCCTTCACAAATACAGAAACAAGCCGCCGATAGTTGGTGGCGAGACAAAAAACGGCAAAACTTCTCCAAAAAACTGCCCCAGCACCCCCAAGAAAACTGCCACCCCGCTGCAAAACAAAACCATAGGGTCGAAGGTTGAAAGCTCTTCCCCGACAATGATGTCGACGCCTAATTCCAACAACTCCATCACTCTGAAGGTTACCACGAACACGATATCCCAGAACGGCGGTGGAACGAATACGAAAGTATATGTCCAAAATTCGCCCGTGCGATCTGTCATTACTTTCGAAAATGGCAAAGTCACTGAGACCACCAACGGGAGCAACATTTACATAATCAATGACGACAGACAAGTCGTTTCAGTTTCGCAAAACGGAGTCGGGAATCAGACGGCAAAAAACCCGACAGAAACCTCGTTCGAAGCTTGCGTTGAGAAAAACAATCAAATATACCAGGAAACGGAGCCGATTAAAGTGCAGGAAAACAAATTCAACAAAAATTCAATTAACGATACTGGTATGAACAACAACAGAAAATTATCTTTGCAAATAGGAGCCACGAACAACAGCTTCATTTACAAGAATCAACTGAACAATTCGAATGAGGTTGCTTCCAACCCGGCGTCTCCGGCAATACATAACAACATTAACAATCTTGACAACACCGCCAATAGCATTCCATCAACACCTACCAAAAGCTACGACAACATAATAGGGTCTCTTGGTAGCCTTAGGTACCAGAAGAACTCCCTAACATCAGCAAACGGTGGACTTCAGACAAATATAAATTCAAACAGCGAATTAAAAAGCGTCGATCTGTTAAAGAAAGCAGCGGCACTGCAAATGCTAAACGGGCTGCCAAATGTAAATAACCGCATGAGCTCAGACTCTATCGCTAACCTTCTTTCCAAAGGCGTTGAGAAACCGACAGTGCTAGGTTCTGAACCGAATCTGGCCCAAAAAAACCAAGAACTGATCAAAGATATCAATACGTCAACGGAGAAAATAAACTGTTTGGAAAACAAACAAAAGAGATACAGTCTCAGCCAAGACAGTAAGAAGGAGAATCAGGATTTTTACAATTTCCCTAGCTTAAGTGACTTGAGCTTTAATTTCACTAGTTTAGCAGCTCAGAAGATTTTAAAGGGGGTCAGTATAAACTCGGTGGACACGCTGGTGGAGCTCAACATGGCCGCCACCACGGAGAAGCAGAACAACCGGGAGGTCGCCGCCGTCTGCACCGACTTCGGCCTTGTATAGTACACGTACAATGTTTACTTTGTTAAAAATGTAAAATAGTAGTCTTAACACAATACAATTAAGTTAGTCATGTAACTTATCTATAACTACTTTGTAACAAGCTTTAGATACGCACTACGTATAATTTAGTTCAAAACCTGTACTCATTTTAAGAATTTGTACTCCCAACTTTTTGAATATCTTTTAATACCTTTTTATCCTTCTAATAAAAATTGATTTGAATTACTAACTCATCATCAAAACGTAGACATTATTGTAACAATATTCATACGAGACATGTATATCTAAAACGTAATCAGTAAATTCTTAGTTTGTAGCTCACTTTAAAAGTAATGGGACAATAAACCTCACCATGAGAAAGGGTGGCCTAAAATTAAACACAGAAAATTAGTGCCTATAATGATGTAGCGATAAGATCGAATTTCCTGAAACATGTACACCACTAATTTCCAGTCTAGAGCCTCTTGCACCTAATATTTATCACCTATCCTATAATTACTATCCCCACATTAGCACTTCTTTTTGTGCCATCTCAAGATATCCAGTGAAAAAGTTGAGTACAAACTAGAATACCTGTCACCGTTCAGTGAACCAGATTCCATCCACCAATGGGAATTTATAAGAATTTAAATAAACAAATGTCATGTTTAAGTGCCATAAATAAAATCATAGTAGAACGCATCGGTAGCCGGCAAGGATTGGTGTCGAAAATTGGTATCTTTGACATTAGAGATGTGCAGGCAAGCTGGGCCACGAAGTCACAAGCATTTTTATTAGGAAGTTGTACATAGTACAGTTTTGGTCTGGCGAATATCTATAATCGAGAAGGCGAGTACTGCCGCGCCATCCTTTAGAGGAAACTTTCCCGCGTATTTCAACCCCTGCTGATTTTGTACAGTCGAGTTCATAAATAAATATGTATACACTTTAGTACCTTGTCACTTTAATCGTTGGGACAATTCATGTATGGCAGTTTAAACATGACATTAAATAAACAAGGTACTAAAGTGTATAAATATTTATGAATTCGACTGTACCTACATCATGCAAGGGAGTAAATTTTATATCACTATTTCGATTCAAAAAACAATAAATTTATACCAGTAACATTCCAGATTCAAATAAAAACCCAACATTTATTTATAATCCTTTTGATTATGTAATATAATAAATAAAAGCATTTGAAGATGTATGAATGAGGGTGACTTTGTGGAGCATGTTGCAAGCACTAAAGCAGTAAAGGGTAATATTTATTAATTAGGGAATGTAATCGGAAGTCAATGAATAGATCCTAGCGTAAGTGTTCCATAACGCCATTTGTAAAAATGTATTAACAATAAAGTTGATGCTTTAAACATTCTGTTTCATTTTATCTAATACACCTCACACGCTTCGATATCATTCATGTTGAAGTTAAAACCAGGGGGGCTACCATGACAAAGTTGTGCACTTCAGTTTACGATGAGATAGAGACAGAGCCGTATAACTGCTATAGGTCTGTCTCTTACACTCTTCCTAAACTGAATTGCACATGTTGTCCGTAACTTGTTTTTTGCTCTCCCTTTTTCTTGTAACACGAGATTCACTGAGCGACAAGCGAGAAAATACAACTTGTGTTATCTGCAAAACAGCTAGGTATAACGTCAACATTTTGATAACAATTATGCCTATGTAGCAAGATGGGTTACTAGTATAGGATAGAGGGCTAAATCTCTCCCTCTGTTAAACAAAGATAAGAGAAACTTGGTTTTAACCCCTAAACGACAACAATAATATTTGAATGAAAAAATTAATTACGAGAATATACGCATTCCACATCACTGGAATTCATACAGCAATGACTGATAAGGGTTGACCATACCGATGCCTAAAATACACTGATGCAACATTTACTACTTGAAACTCATTTCTTTAATTAGATACTTATTATGAAACCGCGATTAGTTTGGGATTGGAATAGCTGTCAATTCATATGCACTTTGACGTAAGTGTATGGTAAAACTGTCACCTCCAATCCCTTTCTAATCGCGGCTAGATAATACACATACTTCCTCGTGGTCCAACTAATTTGTCCTACTAGTCAAAAATTGAACCTTGATTTGAACACTAAATACTAATTGTGGTTGTAAAAGTAGGTAGGTTAGGTTCGTTAGGTATCTTCAGATGCCCGAAGGGCAAAACCACTTAGAAGCAGGAGCTCCGCCCTTGGGCGGGGCTCCGTCGAAAGTCAGTAGGACAAAAATATTAGGACCACGAGGAAACGGCCGATAATACATGTGGAGAGCCCCACATACTTAACATACTTTTCAAAATCACTTCAACAATTACACATGGTGGAGCACACATCTGCTTGTTGAAATGATTATTAAAATGTAGGGCAAAAATCGTTGTGTGCACCATGTGCAATGGGGTGCTTAGCAGGTCAAAACTCATGCATAATGATCACATTGTAGTAACACCGGAATTTTAATAATTTATTCATTTGCAAAAAGAACAGCACCACTCAAAACAAGGACTTTTCACAATTAAATGAAATCAAGTTTAGCACTTGAGAAAGCTACTAGATTTATCTTTTTGAACGCCAAAAGTCAGGATGTTAAAAGCCGAGGCACACTACATGATGAAGCAAAGAAAAACTTACCAATAGGAGGGTGTCACAACAATCAACAACATTGATATGACGAGAGATAGGAATAGGTAGAGCTAATTGCCTCAACTTGATGCATGTTCATTCAATAATGCATTCCCATCTCACTCACGCATTCATGGATATGCTTCAAGTTTAGGCAAATTAGCTCTGCCTATTCCGATCTCTGGATATGACTTTCTGACTGTGGTGTTTTAAAGTTCAACCATTAAACTAACTTTTACTCTTAATAATAGGAAGGTAGTTATAAAATCACAACAATTATTATTATCTCTGCATAAAAATATAAAATTTTATTAAAACTTTTAAGTAACAAAATTTAAGTACATTTGCTTATTACTATCTAAGGGCACGTGATTGTGCTGTGCTCCATGACATCACTTGCCTGCGAAGGCTCCGTCTCTGTTTGGCCCTTTATAGAATTCAACCAATCATCAGTAGGATCAATTTTAACTACTTCAGGATCTGAGCTATCACTTTTCTCATCCTCTATAATGTTTTCACTAATTGCTTCTTTAACTTCTTCACTACTGGAAACTTCTCGGGGTTTTAAAGGAGCAGGTTCAATTAAAACTTCTCTAAACTGCTTAGAAACGGCATCTGGCTTAATGTTAACAAAGCACACACAATTTGTACTGGTTATTTGCTTCAAAGCCGCCTCCTCTATAGCTATATCCTCGTCCCTCTCTCTACTCAATTCCTCTATAGTTTTGTAAGAGTACATGTGATCATCTTTCGGATTTACGTATTCCTCTAATGTAAATGTGCTACTATCAAAATTAAGCTTTTCTAAATCGATTAAACCGTAATTACTTACATTTTCTAGCAGTGTGGACTCGATATCATAAGAAATATGGATATTTTGAACACGGTTCTGTTTTAGATCTTTGTCGTTTTGGCATTGTTTACGTATCGCTTCGAGTTGTCTCAGGGTCTTCAGTTCCCTTGCCTTTATTGAAGCGTAAATGCGCGCGAATGACTGTCTTACTGTGGTTTTTAGCTGAAACAATAATTGATTTATTATATTAAGTAAATAACAAAACAAATAAACATTTTACTAATCAGGATAACTTACATTTTCAATATTTTGGTCAAAATCGTCTGAATCACTCGCCATGTTTACCTTTGTTTAGTTTTTTTTATCAGTGATACCAGCTAATATCTGAATAACTACTATAATAATACTTCCAACTATTTATGTTCAAGAAGACCCATTTTTTGCCGCTAAATAACAATTTTCGAAGTCTGGCAAAATTTTGCGTAATGCCGTAGCTACATCTGCGGGATTAGATTCGGTGATATGCTCACGTTAGAGAAGTCTTATTTTCTAAGTAAAAATTACACTTATAAGGTATCGTAAATACGGTTAGGTTAGGTCTTTTTTCTAACAAAACAATAAGACGAAATGGTACGGAAAAAAAATGGTTTCTTTAGCGTCAGTTAATCAATAATATTGTTCCTGTTCTGTCCATAGTTTCATGTTGCCTATGTCAATTCTCAGTGCCACCCTTTCTTGTATATAGATAAGTTTGCGGGTTCATACTCGTTTAAGGACGAATTTATTATAGTAACAAATGTATAACTATGATAGCTTGGTATAAAAGAGTTGTACTTGGTGACAAGTAAAATTACAGAGTGCTACTCTAGTATTAAGTATCAGTTTTTGCCGAAATACTATAACAGTGATAACTTTATTAAGTACCATAATATAAGGTACCAGGTATATACTCTCTCCAAGCTATTCTAGCTTGATTAAAAGAGTCGTTACCCTAACAAACTTAACAATACAAATATGTTTTTTATTGAACACCACACAAGTACACGATATATGGTTATGGTTACCACAAACCACTCAATATGAAACTAAAAGTTCCGAGCCCCTGTGACTCGTCACTCGAGACTTAATCAAGAAAAAGGGATGGAGCTAACGTAATTTCAATCTTCGATTTTCAAACTAGGCCGTCAGGCGATCTTATCGCTATAAGCGATCTCTGCCAGACAACTTTAGGTAGAACGCAGTAATGTAAAAATGGCTACGTTTACTAAATTACTACAAAATAATAATCGATATAGTTTTCTTGTTACAACATTTTTGAAAACCTTTTTTTATCCTTTTCTAGTGAAAAGAAAACTGGGAATTTGATTGGGGTACCTAAACTGTAATTCTATGGAACTTGCTAACTATGTAAACAAGCCGCCATACTAAAATTGACATTAGATGTCAATTTCAATATATTGTTTGTTTACATAGTTAGCAAGTTCCATAGAATTACAGTTTAGATCGCCAGATTCAGTAAAAAGTATTTAAACACCATGAATTTTCATGATCTACTAAACAACCCATATTTATTACCCTGGCAGCACTGATAAAAAAGTAGTATTGATTTTTCGTTTGACAAGTCGGTGGAAAACATCGGCTGTTTCTATTCGTAAATGGATTAAAATAATTCTCGTTCTTTGAGAATTTTGTTAAGAGTTCTCAAGTTTAGTGTTTGAAAGTCAAAATGAGTGAATTACGACACCGAGGCGGAGACGGTGACGGTAACGACAAAGCGGAGACGGCCGGGGAGTCCGACCATGTAACTATGAATTGTTTCTTTATAAATCTGAAACCAGTTTGGTTCCTGTTGTTGATGTCGGCGTTTGTTTAGGTGGATTCGGAGGAAGAGAAGGCGCTAGAAGACAAGTATGTGGACATTATGGCGAAGAACCTGCCACAAGGCACGGATAAAACGCCCGAGATCCTCGACTCTGCTCTTTCAGGGCTCTCGACGAGGTAAGCTAATTAAATTTGTAATGGTTAGTTTATTCAAATTGATAGGTTTCTTGGCCGAATGTAAACCATAAGAATGTTTAGTCCTCGAGTTAATTTTTAAATGTGATAAGTCATTGAATTGCCTGACCTTGTTTATTGTTAGTAGTTACTGTACTACAAAAGTCTTTATTAAGTAGGTACCTACTTAATTATAATCTTTAATTAAAACTTTCTACATTTCTGTTTAGTAACAATGGGTAGGCAGTCACTGGTGAATTTACTTAATTACTTACATCAAAATTATGTAGGTACTCTTATATAGTGTAACTGGTGTAAACTGTATAGGCAAAGAGTTAACTATGGAATATATAATTGTTACAAAATCATGTAACAAAACATGTTGATGAACTTGAAGGTATTCTGTTCCACCAAACAGAAGTTAATAAAATAGTCACAGCATTAACAAGTTTTTTCATTTATTCTAGAATTATGACTGTTTTTGTCATCAAGTTATAAATTTAGATTGTACTTAAATCTAAATCCATAACTTGATGACTCCAATCATCTTTAGCTTGAATTTTGGTTAAAAAAATTGTGTCTAATGTGTTTTGAGCACTTAACCATGACCCCATATTAATCTATTTAACCTGTGGATATTCACCAAGATATTATTTCACTAAAGGAAATGGTGATTGATTACCTACTGGTGACAGATAAACACATTTTTCTATACCTAACATGACTAACAGTATAATTATAAGGTATTTTTTTTAATGGCAGCCAACTAATGGTTTTTTAAGTGTACAAAAAAACCTCAATTGTTATTGTACTTAGATGGAGGAACTGGGTGATCCGGGGCATCTTCACCTGGCTCATGATTGGAGCATTCTGCCTCCTCATTTATGGTGGCCCTCTTGCCCTCATGATTACGGTATGTATTTTAAAACAATATTAAATTTAGTCATGAAGATATTTTATCATATGGAGATAATAATTTATGCACTATTTAAGTGTCAAAGTGTTCATTCGACAGAAATCTTGTTTTGTGACAGTTAATAACTTTTGTTTAATGAATTTATCAATTCTTAATTGGACGTAGTTATGCAAACGGGAACCAACCCACAAAGATTTTGCAAACTGGAACCAACCCACAGTATTCAGCGTTACAGTTGACATTTTACTGTCAAATCTTTGTGGGTTGGTTCCCGTTTGCATAACTACGTCCAATTATTTTATGTGATTAACAATAAAACTCTAATTAAACATGTGTTATTCTAGAATGTTATATTTTGTAGTACCTATGTATAATTTAGTCAATGCTGCTGTGCTAGCTAATATTGACAGTAAGTATGTATGTATGTAAACACTTTATTGTACAAACAAAAGATATAACAATTATGAAATAGACAAAAATATAATAAGGATGTACAATGGTGATCTTATCCCCTTAAGGAATCTCTTCTAGTTAACCTATAAGTAAGTATGGTTACCATTCGCTAGTGCGGCAGAATGTACGATATACTCACAAGCAAGTTAAATACGGAGTCGTGATTAATCACTTAAATTGAGCAGTTCATAATGTTTGTATTATTGTAGTATGTACAAACAAAGTGAAAAAACAAGTGTATTACGTTTATATGAGCTTTTACAGACGTAATTCTGGATTGACCAGAGTATAGATCAAGTTGGCAATAACATAACTACTCCCAAACCAAATAAAATATCTGTAATAGGTACCATCAAGGACTTAAAATGTTAATCTACCATAGAACCTTCTCATAATGACAGCGTTAAGTGACCAGACATATATTACATGGGAATTGATTGTTGCATAGTGGTTCATCAATTAAAGTCCGTGACCGTACCTATGTGTGCGTAGCTCAGGTATGAATCAAATCTACTCTAGTTATAGTATTTGAGATCCTGTCTTTAGGTTTAATAGATTTTGTACTTTGACGTACACTATCAGTCTATCACCTTTAACAGATTTCGTATAAACAACTAACACCTATGAATCTAATCAACAATACTTATCATAATTAAGTAAGAAAATCGTTATGATGTTAATTATTTATGATAATTATGATTCATTATCTCTTCTTAAACTCAAGGATATATCGTACACATATACAAAAGAGCATAACTTTATACGAGGTGTGTAACATGTCTATCTTTGAGTGTCACAAAAAGTGTCAAATGTCAATCACATTTTTTTTTATTACATTTAAATATTCAAATTACCTTGCAAACAATACACATTTGCTTGACGACAATTTCAAACTAAAAAATAACTTAAATGTATTGTCCGGTTATTTTAATGTCAGACGCATAGGTATAGGCAGTTCCGCTTGCGGTTTTCGTACGATAACAATAAAACCAGTGTCATGTAAAGCCTCGTTCACACTACTAATCTTATCGAACAGTAACATAATTTATTTCCCCTATTAAATGTCATGCCGGCTCCAAACGCTTGCGGTGTTTGCCAAACACTGCAAGCGTGTGGAGCCGGCATCATACGCCACATCAAACGTCAGTTTTATTTCCGATGTATTGATTGTATTTAGGATGTACTTAGTTCAAAACTTCAAACTTGCACCAGCAGAGACCCTAGTATGACCACCTTGCGAGTTCTTAGACACGATAATACAATACTACCCTCCTAAGTCAATAGGTAAGCAGTATCTTAAATTTAATCACCAAATCGGATTAAATTCTATGACGTTAATAATAAGGTTGATATTACTACAGGAGGTTTATCTTAGTTACTGCGTTTTTGCTTAGGACGGCAGAATAAGATTTGTCAGCTGGTTCATGTGGTGTATCAAACACATTCTCACAACAGTAACTCACACACAGGATCCCCCGCGTACAAATTATTAGGAAGGGGATCCTATCAGGTGATCTTACTGGCCATCGCGCAGGAACTCGTTCGAAATTTTGCGCAAGATTTGAGATATAGGTACTTACGTACATCATAAATAGTATCTATTGCAAAAAAAAACTGTGTTTCACACGGTGCGCGTGCTGTTAATTGTTCTCGCAGTTTCAGTTTAAAAGTATACTTTTGAAGTGGTCAGGCTGAATCGTCAACACAGCCGTATAGTCGTTTACAAAGATTCATTTAAATAGTGTGCGATAGTCCATAGGTAACATTATCTTTGTACTGTATACGTACACAGTCACGAGACATTCTGTCTACGATACCCCATTTTTATTACAAGTTTTTATTTAACTTGCCCTTTTTGTACAGTTAAGTGTAAAAATATGGGAAAACGCTACATCTTAAAAATATGTCCCAATTCACGTTTTTCCAGTGTAATAAAAACTTCGTAACTTGACTGTATGTACATGTATTAAAGTTGTCCGCTTCAATATTGCAACTTGCAAGTCAATTTTGAACCAGACCCCGTGAATACCCGATGACAATGCAATGGTTTGGTATCTAAGAGATAATCTGTTGATGGAGTCTGAAGGCGATGACGTAGACCCACCGTGTTGCGACTCATTAGTTTAGTCTAGATAAGCAGATAAGGAGATAAGGAGATGTAGTTTTCAAAAAAAAAAAGTGGGCAAGTAAAGTTTGCACTTTTTTTATTTTATTGATGTACCTACTGTTTAAGGCGAAAACGTGCCGAGAAGGCGCCATGTCCCTACATACTCGAATGTCTACAACCATTATTCGAACACGTATTCCAACCAGCTTACAAAGATCTCCTCCCACAGGTCCTCTGCGTCCAAGTGAAATGCTTCGAAGAGATCATCAACATTGGCTACGCGGTGTACCGCGTCCACGGCCTGCCGTGGTTCCGATCGCTCTCCTGGTACTTCCTGCTCACGTCCAACTACTTCTTCTATGGAGAGAACCTGATTGATTACTTCGGTGTTGTTATTAATCGAACGGTGAGTTTATTGATGTATTACACTTATTTGGAGTACAATTTAGCAGGTTATAAAGTACTATAGAATGTAGCCGGTGCCCTTGATTAGAATAAGATCTCAACCAAGTCACGAAGACTTCGTATTCGTAGAGTTAGTTACCCGCTCCCTTTTTTCACCCTTAGGGGAAGAATTTTCAAAAATCCCTTCTCAGTGCACCCCTAGGATATCCAAGGAATATTCCCTTTAAATTTTAAGCCTAGATCCAGCGGTTTCGGCTGTGCGTTCATCGATCACTCGGTCAGTTCCTTCTTTTATAGATTGAGTCAGAAACTCATGGCCTTTTTAGTAGGATGAACGTTTACCTTTCGTAATAAGTATTCGATAGACTTAAATGTCCACTTAAGTGGTACCTCTTTTTTCGACATTATGTACGCTGCTGCCACTAAACAACTGTTTGCGTACACCAATGCGTTTGCACAATTACCCGCGTCCGTCTCGGGCTACTGCATTTGACATTGATATTATATTGTTTACGGAGTCTTTGTAATACTTGGTGCAAAATATTAGATGTTTTTTTCCGTATTTCAAATAAATAATTATTAAAATGTCGTATAAGATCTTTTATAGCTACTTGAATGGTTGCGTCGTGCATTTGCTTCATACATGTTCAGTTGCAGCGAAAGGTCAAATAGGTGGCAAACGCAATTAATCGAAGTAAAAATCTTACTCCAGATACACCAATGTGCAAGAATGAAAGGAGAATGTATGAATCAAAGCCTTAGTGTAAATACAATCATAACATGCCTCATTGCTCGAAATATAATTTATTATTCTTCTTATGCTACGTTGTCGCTCAGTGCGTCCCTTTCGTTATAATTAAATTCGAAAAAGAGGACGAAACCATAAAGTAGTTACTGCCAACTTATCCGTCGAATAGTTACAAGACTTACTGCTGAACGATGCTGACTCTTCGAAGCTAAATTAGTTAAGTTAAAACACCTATGTCAGTATCAGTGTAATGTTAAGGTCAACCTTTACACCTAATTACTGTATTCTAATGAGTATCTCAATCAATATTTGCTAGGTCTAAAAGGTCCATCTTTACAAATATTCCGGCATACTTAAGCCCTTTTAGCGCAGTAGACATATTTCCTGCGCAGGGCTGGTCATAATTGTTGTAGATAAGGTATCAATCGTACGATGCGATATTTATGTTACGGACTTTTATTCATATTGTGATGCTTTCTTACAAGGTCACGATCACGTAGCTGATAGCTTGGGAATTTGTATGACTTTTTTTAGTGTAACCTAGTAATATGTTTTACTGCAGACGATGAAAGTTTGGAATTGTTAATTTACATATTGAAATGAGATCGATACTGATAATAATTAAAATTGAAATAATGTTCCGTGATATTTTCGATTGTAATTTAGGTAATAATACTATACTATTATATAAATTAATTGAAGATAGAATACCTGTATTTTTGTGTCATAATAATATCGGTATACGATCCCTGGTTGAAATTAAAGGTCTTTTGGTCTTTGAGGGAAAATATTGATCGTTTTGTTTATTATTTAATATCTCAATAAAGTATGTGTTTAGAGCAGCATAAAGTGGTTTCCTTGTATTTTTGTCGGTCGAAATAGTAAGTATGCTGTAAGACTTCAAATACATGACGAAATACCGCAGCTGTGACCGAGGTATGCGCGAAATACTTGATCAACATTACTTGTCAGATTTAATCAACATACTTTGACTGATTGTCTTATCAAATAATTCCTTATAATGGGTCGTGATTCAACCGATTATGAGTTTATCGCGATGAGTCGTATACACATGCGTTTAGTCTGGTCAATGTTTGGGTTTCACTTTATTATGTCTGCATTTAGTTCATTTAAGAAATGATGTCGAGTTACCCGATGTAGAGTCAGACATGTAAACAAGTCACTTTTAATTGGGATTGTTCATATTTTTACAATTACTCCAATTCGAACACCATTTCGAGGAATAGGGTTTTAAAGCCGTTCTGCATTATTAAGTTTTTGAAATATTTATCTATTTTGGATATTTCGACAAAAGTATATTTAACCTTTGTTTATCTTTCGTTTTCGGCTTGAAGCCCTCCTAGGTGTAGGTCTTACGGGTTAGGCGAAAATAGCTTGAAATAGTACGTTTTAATACACTATTACAATCACTTTTTTTCATTGGATATCATTTAATTGTTGTAATTAGAAAATG
Organism: Acleris laterana; assembly: GCA_963966035.1. NCBI lineage: Eukaryota > Metazoa > Arthropoda > Insecta > Lepidoptera > Tortricidae > Acleris > Acleris laterana. The sequence goes on from OZ014441.1 coordinate 5,110,826, forward strand.
CCATCCCAAATTTAAAATAATCATGTCATCCATAAAATGTCTGCTTGATAAATAAAGATATTAAAACAAAACTATTGGGTCAAATACAAAATTAATGAAATTGGTGTCTTAAAATTTCCTATTCTTTGGAATTAGAAAGTAAAACCCGTGAGTTATTTTTTTTGGTCAACCCCAATTTAGATCTGTCTTAATTAACAACAAGTTTTTAGAGTTGTTGGTAATCCTGTAATCCTGTACCCTCTGGGTATGAAGGCGTGTGTGTATGTACGTATGTCTCTGCCTTATCCATTACAAAAGAAAAATATTGATAAATTACCACCTCCATTCTTTTGTAATATTATATTCTATCATTATTAAGTTTGTGTGTCATGTTGCCGTTTTAATACATTAAAGTGCTTACACATTTCAAATTTGAAACTCCAATGTCGAGTAGAGATACTATACGTTAGCGTACTAAGTAAGTACCTACATAATTTGAGTTGTCTGCTCTCCGAAGCTGTAATAAACCAAAAACCCATAATACCGTAGTAGAAAAGTATACCTATTCATATAGTATCCAATATATTCGTGTCTAATTTTCTTCTAAGTACTCAGCCAATAATGTTAAATGCTCATGGGACCCGCGCTCGGTCGTTTAAAAGCAATTTGCTAGATTACATTGCGGTTTATGACCTATTTCGCCTGTGCTCAAATTGTTTACAAATGGATTTGTGATTTTATTTTGCTGTAGCGTAAAAACAGTTTATATTAGACAGATTTGAAAAAGTCTTCAAAAATCAGGATCTCGATTCCACTTTGTATTATCTAATCCATCTTGTTTCCGAACTTCATTAGATTGTAGGAAGGGCAAAATAAATGTGTTTCGTTTGTAATTCCAAGCCTAATGCTAAAACAGGTGTTTGCCTAGAAGCCGGCCTTAACCTCACGACCTCATCGTTATCAATTGCGATTGTTGTACTATCAGACCATTGGAACCTTGACCCACCATAGAACTGTGTCACAGAGACGTTATGATTCAAGTCATAAGAAGTGTCAAACAAATTGTTTTATAATGTCACTGTGACACCGTTCTATGGTGGGTCAGGGTTCCATTGGGCTGATAGTACAATGCTTATATTTGATGATTATGCAGTCGACCTGTGATCTCATATGGAACATTGAGCTCTCATATGGTCCATGCATCTTTGTCTTAGGATCATGGCTTATAGGGCATTCCCATGCGCCATAAAAAAGTTTAAAACTTTACAAATGTCTGTTCGTCCACAGGATTACCTCCATTTCCTGGTGACGTACCACCGCTTCATCTCGTTCAGCTTGTACTGCGTGGGCTTCGTCTGGTTTGTCCTGTCCCTCGTGAAGCGCTACTACATGCGGCAGTTCAGTCTGTTCGCGTGGACGCACGTGGCTCTGCTCATCGTCGTCACCCAGAGCTACCTCATCATTCAGAACATATTTGAAGGTGAGTTCTTGTATTTTTATGGCATAGAAACTTGTGTGACCTGGCCTAATCAACCCTGAGGACCAAAATGGAAGAATTGGATGGATGGACTTTTTAAATTAGGCAGTTCCGCCTGCATGGACGTTATCTTCGGATCATCATACAGAACATAATTGAAGGGGAGTTACTCTAGGAAATAGTCCAGGTGGTAAAATAATATAAAAAAGCAAACCCATAAATAACTAAATTTTACACAAAATTGTAAAGATGTTGATGCTTTTAAAGTGTTATTGAGCCGCATCGGCACAAATGCGATTGTTTTACGCAAGTTGAGTTTGACTAAATGGGGTAAACACCCTGTCACTCTTCCCTAGACATATAATTTTAAAATTCAGTTAGCGGTGTTATATCTATTGGCGAAAGTTTAAAATTAATTCAGTTCAGTATGGTACAGTGTGTAGAGTTTTATTGTAACTTCCTGAGTAGGTATAGATAGTCAAAAAGTTTTATAGAATGCTCTTGTTTACGGAAACTTAGTTGATTCTCTAAGACAACTATAAATTAATGTTTTATGGATCGAGTGGCATAATATGTCAACAATATAAGATAAAATGGGTACCATACTGTCTGTGAAATATATCTCTACAAGTCTACACCTTAAGTAGTCAATATAAATTTTATGCTCAAATTATTCACCCTAATAATGCGCGTCATGTTACATGAAAAATGACGTGACATTTTACACACACGCGCCTGACAATAGATATGTAATAAATGCAAACGAGTTGGGAACAATACGTGTGAGTGACATGAATTGCCGATAGAATGCAAATGGTCCGTCGATACTGTAGTTACTCAGTAAATTCAGTACTTCAGATTACATTTGTAAATTAACGTCTTTGGTATATCGCTGTGGTTAGGTATTCATTAAATGATTTGAAATAATTCAGAGTCAAAGATCATTTATTGCTTAATTGTTAGTAGGTACAGATGGTGATCATAAAATACAAAAAAAAACAGGCGTCACAATTCGCCGGGGTCTGGCATGCAATATTTAGTTAATTATGTATTACTCAATTTTAAACAAATTCGATCAGTTTCTTATTCTCATTTATATTAATATTATAGTAAGCCTTCTCTTGTAGCATGTCTTTAATACTAATTTGAAATTTTATTAAGTCCTCAATATTTCTAATCACTTTCGGGATTTTATTATATAATTTAGGAGCCATCCCAAGTATACCTTTTGAGAGAAATGCAAAAAGAATAGAACGCACTGTAGCGTTTGGTGTTTTTTCGCAATAAACTCGAATCGGGTCAATTTTATTTGTGCCTCTTTCACAATATGACGAGCTTTATCTATTTCCGCAGTACAAACCGCATTTATATGGTATATTATTCCATATGTCCATTGTTTGTGTTGAGAATGTACGCAACCCCGTAAACGCCTGTCACATTTTGACAGAACTGTTTCCCCCGTTTTTGACTATGCTCTGTATTGTCTGTTAACGATAATGTATAAATGTAGTTCCTTTAATACAATGCTAAAATATTCGATTCGTATTGCTTTATTTAATCCCTAACAGTTTGTTCAAGCGTCTGTAGCGAACTAGCGATAGTTCTGGTAAACAAACATTGACGATCGATCTGCGCCTCTATTCCACATTGTCCCTACCTATTGTTATCATACTGATAACATCTCGGTCGCTTCTATTGTCATGATAATAAGAGCCATCATAACTTTATCAATACGATAACTTGGGGTAGATACAAGGAGAATTTGCAGTTTAGTTAACGCAGTCAAACGTCTACCTATAGCGTTGTTTACCATGACCATGACTAATTATCCAACTTTGAAATGAGCTGAATCATCAAGACATTTTACAACCCACTCCCATAATACCAGATTTTCAATATACCTACTGGAATCGCAAGATTGTTTTTATTCATTAAAATTATTAGTATTTTTAGGATCGGTTTTGGGAACCTGGCGTAAAGTGTAATCTGGGATGGTTTTGGGAATAAGCGATACATTAAAAAAACTGAAATTAACTGAACTGAACAGTTTTGTCAAATAGAGCGCCAGTTTCGATGGCATGGACAATGTGTTATTTACATGTCGTCCCTGGGAAAATAGGCCGTCTTCATTACCTCAAAACTCATCCATTACCTATAACGACACGACTACTAACGACAGGGTCAGCTTCATTGGTCGATAGCTTGCTTATCGTGATACATTGCATCGCTGTAATACCTCCCGGCCCGATAGCGTTCAAACAACTCGGCAATGTATTGCTACAAGCATGCGGGCCATCGACCAATGAAACGGAGTTTTAAATACCTCATGTCTTTACGCCCTTATTATTCAAATCTATTTCATTCTTCACCTGCACAGTCTTATAGTTTGATACATTTTCATTTAAATACGCGGACGGTAATAGAATACAATACAATAGCGTCGCCCCACATAATAGGTCAGGTTCCTCTCTGTCTTCATGAGTCATTGATTCCGCTAACGTACTGGTGGTAATCGTTCATTAATCTTTTACTTATCGGAGGTTGGGATCGTTAAATCCGGTCGATCGCTCATGGGATATATCGCGCACTTGTCGCGTAGCGACTACCAAAGTATGGTGCAAAAATCTGTTTTTGAACATAAAAATCAGGAAAGCGTGCGTCAGGCGTTCTGTACTGCCACGCAATCTTATATTACCTTACTCAATGTGGATGTTTGTTACTCAATCACCCCAGAAACGATTTGTCTGAAATTTGGTACAGAGATAGATTATAGTGTGGAATAGTACAAAGGCTACTTTTTATCCCAGTAAAATTCACGGTTCCTGTGGGATGACAAAATTACGAATTCTACTTGGAAGAAGTCGTTGGCAGAAGCTATTATTATTGTTATACCTAGATATTTTTCTAGCAGGAACAAGATGTGGTTAGTGCTTGACATAATTATAATATTGACAAACTTGTTATCGATAACCACCAACGCGGAAATACTCATAGGTACATTTATTTTTTCTTCAGAACTTACACTTACACAAATCTAGACAGACAAATAAGACACACACTGAAAATTTCATTTAGACTGCTCCATATAAAAACTATTCATCACAAAACAGAAAAAAATATTGGAGGGGACCAAAAATGTACGGATTATATCCATTTGTACATGATTGGTGGCACGCGAAGTGGGGTGTTTGCGGCATATACCACAATATAGGTCTGTGATTTTCCTCTATGACGTTGAAGTGGTACTTATCGATATCAGGATTGTCGATGTTTTTATTATGTCAAGCACTAACAACACGTCGTTCGTGCTAGGAAAATCTCTCGGTATATATTGTATTTCAATATGTATGTTATATATTTTAAGCGCAAACTCGACTCACACTTGGCCTGTTATTATTATTTTGTTATTGGTATTGAACTATAATTACACCATTTTGACTCTTGTATGTACTACCGTTATAAATGACTAGAAATAAACAAAAAACAATTGTAACAGAAAAAAAACTGATAAGTTCCTTATTATTATTTTTAAGTATATTTAACAACACTTAGTTATTGGCGTCATATTTTTAGTGGTCTACATAAATATGTAACTATTTTTAAACCTCCATAACCTTGGTATTCGTAGGTTCCGCTATTTGTCATTGATTGTTTATGGTTCTTAATTGCAAGGTTAGAAGAGAAGCCGGTCGAAATTATTGCGAATAGGTACTTTGTTCAAACTAATGTAAGTAAAAAAACCACAATGTTTATGTTAAATAAAGCTTTTTTAATTTTTAATTTAAATTTAATGCTACCGGTTAACTGCCGTTGTGTTATTTATTAGATATCAAATTTCTAGTTTAAATTGTCTACGTCTTATGATTAGGACACAAGTCTTGTTTCTTTGCAACTTCTGTGCTCTTACGTGTTACGGCAAGTATTTAAGTATAAATAAATAAATATTTGGGGGACAATGTCACACCAAGTCACCTAGTTCCAAGCTAAGCTCTAATATCAATATTAAGTATAATATTAAGCATTGCCATTGCTTTTATGTGACTGTGTAGCGACATACAAATGAAGGAAAACTCTGCGCTTAAAATCTTAGTTAAAATCTTCAGCTACATATAGTATGAGTCCCTCTGTCTGTACGCTTGGATCTTTCATAATACGCAACGGATTTTAATGCGGTTTTCATCGATAGATAGAGTGATTCAAGAGGAAGGTTTTAATGTATAAAACATTCAGGTTTATATACGGGTGTTACAGAAAACTAAATAATAAAACGGCGGTACGGTACGCTAGTGTATTTATAAATTGGGAATCCATAGATATTTCTTGCATTTTATTGTGGTTGTCAATCCAGTTTGTTTCTTAACTAAGTATACAAATTAACACAACGATAAGTTCCAGTATGTCCAACTCGTTATTTGGCGGACAACAAGGTATCTCATTAATCGGCATCAATACAATTAACTTAAGAATATTTTCATCCTACGAATATTACAAATGTTAAATAAACGGCTAAACCGATTAAGATTAAAGGCACAAAAATATTTCTTATCCTGGATTGAAAGTTAGATTTGTATCCCGAAAACAACCATAGTTTTCAAGGGAAAAGCTATAAAAGACTTTATTAGCTTTTGTGGTAAATATTCGTTCTATATAGATTACTGACATAACACGTAAGTGTCATAATAACTGGTGCGTGCAATGGAAATGGAGCACGCACTTAAGCATGCTTATGCGAACGCGTGCAAATAATACGTAAAGATATACTAACATATTGGTAACAGACTAATGTGATTTCAAGCTGGTTGGACAGGATAACGAAAGTGTATTTACTCTCGTTATCTTTTAGAAATCTTATCGGATGACTCTGGATTGGCGTCTCGATTAGTTAAGGATCGATGAATGCACTCATTTCCAAAGTTTGCTCTGAAATTGACTTATTAGGTGTTAAATTATCATTTAGTTTTGGGTTTTTGTTATCAGCTGAACGCTATATTAGCTCGTTTTTGTATCCTTATTAGGTGTGTAAATGTCAAAATTGTGACCATTCAAAACAAGGAAAATCGAGAACCTTCTTTATGAATTTAACCGAAAATTGAATGTCCGTATTACCTATGTAAAAAAAATTGTACAAGGTGACTTACGAGGATAATTTGAAAATGCTTCTGTGTTCCGCGTAAATTGAACAAATAAATGTAGCCTCGAAGCGGACAAAGTTGGTTCACCCTCGACAGTTAGTATACAATCTGACAATACGTCTAACGTTTGCTTCAAAGGATTCTAACGTGACCTATTTCCTTTCAAATGGGTTGTCTAACCACGTCCACACACGTCTCGTCGCGCTAGATAGCGTCTGTCGGTTATTTACGTACATTGTCACGGCCGGGAAGCCTTTCACGGCGGTAAGTAGGCCAGCTTAGGCCAGGTTTTATAAAGGCCCGTTAGTAAATATGTCAGATCAAATTTGAGTAACTTCATACAAGTTTTGACATTCCTGACCGAAATTTGATCTAACGGATCTTTATAAAACCCAGCCTTAGAGGGGGTAGGGTGGTCAAATGTAGGGCAGTCGGTTTACCTAGGTTTTTGTAGGATTCTAATTGCTTTACGCTTTTGGCGTTGCTGAGCCTTGGGTATACTGTTTGTTTTTGGAAAGCATTGTTTGATTATTTTTGGATGTTCTCTTTCGAACACTGAATGCAGAATTTTGAACGCGCTTTATAAGTTTCACTTAAGTAAAAAATAGGAACAACAAAGTCTCTTAGTTAGCAGAAATTGAGTGGAATGGCTACCATGCGAATAGGACCAAAGCTCATAGTAGCAGCAGCAAGTAATGGTGATTAAATTTACACTGTAGTTGAAGTGCCTAACTTAATGTCTTGTTAGGCTCGTCTAGAAACAAGACAAGTCGGTTACCTTTTCACAACAATCACAATCTTGTAAGAAGCAACTTCATGTTTCAGTGTTGTGTTGTATCTCTATAAACAAATCTTGAAAGTTTTAACTAACGCGACCCCACCGCTACGTTATATACGGGTCGTTGCGTAAACAAAAGACGGGGTCATAGTAACAACATGGCGCCGTTTTTGACGCACCGTAATATACGCACCGTTAAGCAGAGGGTTCGGACGCACCTTGACCGTTGTATTTACTTGAATATTCGAATCTTATGCAATACAAGGCAAAAATAATTGGTAGTTATAGGAACTCCTCAATGGTTAATATTCGTTCTGTAGAGTTGCCGCTGACACAGTTGGTAATAAAAAGAGCCTCTAACCATAATAATAATTATAATTACGAAACTAACTCTTGATTTTATGTATTTATGGAGATAGCTTCATCTTCGGGGAAGTGGTACTTGTTATCCCGGAAAATTGGACAGCTTCTGAGGGAATAGCGATAAACAACTTGACTAGCGGAAGATGCTAGTCTTTATAAATGTTAGTTGATAAATTGCCCATCGAGCTACAACGAGTTTCTAATTGTTAATGACTGTTGGTTTAAAAACTTGCTCTTGGCCATTTTACTGCTATCTATCAAACCTATCAAGTCAGCAGGATGGAACGCTGGGTCATCAAAATATGTAAAACGAACTCTTCTGTCTTTATAAGTTTGTTTGTTGTTTTAATACGCGTGTTTTGCTGGCCTCAGCAGCGACCTGGATATTCTTGCTCCTAATGCATTATGCATGCCAATGTACATCAGCTGTTGTTTTGATTGCTTTTCAACTACTTAGGTAAATCATGCCTTATGTGGTTTACGTTAAGGAAACGTGATCGGCGCGCACTTGGTCGGTTATTGTAATTCCAAAACACAAGCAAAGTTGCAAAAAAACATTACACATTGAGTTGTCAAGTGGGAGTCGGACTCATCTGTGAAAATTACAAATGTCTAGCTATTACGGTTATCTAATTAGCAGTTTAAAATGCTTGTATCATCAGTATTTCTTGGCCGATTTTAATTTTATTTTTCTATTTTGTTAATGCGATTTAAAAAATCCATGCATATGCCCTATTCGGGTTTTTCAATTCTTCACTAGTAATATCGTCATTGCTTTGAAAAAACCTCTTAAGTATCTCATGTTTCGGGACGTACGATTTTAAACTTATAACGTGAAGAGAATTAACTTCAAACTCATACATCTTGAAAAATCAGATACGCGTTTTTCCAAAGTAGTAACGATATATCATCTTTGTTATTACAGTAGGTACTATATCTCTACCACTAATCGTTGCTGCCAAGGACTGCCCCAACGCGCGAACAATGCGCGGTAGCTGTAGTTTAATAAACACTGGGATATTTTTAGCTGACACCAGCTAATCCTACTATATGAAATACTGCTACAAATTCCGTGTAGCGTGGAGGTATTTATATCTCAAACGTGTTTCTATGCCGTTCTTGTGCTAGAATTGTTTAAATTTAGATCATTTCGTACACAATACAATATAAAAAGTCTTTATTGGACACCGCACCAACAGGAAATGCAGAAGATAAATGTTAACATGCGTTATCGCTAAGTAGTTTTGTTTTTGTGATACAATAGGTTTATTTTTAGATATTTGAACACCCGTTTTGTTACTAATGCTTTCTAGAGAAGTAGAATGTTAAAATATGGGTTTAAAGTACACGTCACGGTGTGCTCACGTCCGAAAGAACGCCATTTTTACATTTTTCAATTTGCCGCAGCGTATTTTAAGCCGTGGTCAATAGAAAATAACAAAGATCCCGACGAATTGAGAACCTCGTCCTTTTGAAGTCGGTTCATAATCCATTTTTTTACAATTTACAGGAAAAAAACAATCAGAGACAAATAGCACAAAGTGTTGTAAGCGTTTCCTTACGTCTGTTACACATGGCTAGGCATTTCTTAACACAATCCACATAAATAGTGGGCAGATTGTAGTGAAAACTAGGCAATAAGCGCAACTAGATTGCCGGCCGGAGCCATTTAAATTGATTGCCCGTTGTAGTATTCGGTCCTGTCACAAGTACTTACAATGCAGTGTATTGCCCTCTACGATTTAAGAAGTGTGCTAACTATATTTAGGTATGTTACTGACTGGTGTTTTGAGGAATACATATCAGTAAGAGTCGTATCGCATGATATAGAAAAAGAAGGCAACAGCAGCAGCCCCGCGTGGTTGCCGGGTTAGAATAGTGCCACTCCATGTCCTCCCGTGGATGTGGTAAGAGACGACTAAGGGAATAAAGGCTTGTAGTACTGTTAGGCGATGGGCTTGCAACCTGTCACTAATACACTGGTAAACATCTTAGCCTAATTGTGCAAAATGTGGTTACAGAATTATTAACAACTTTTTTGAGTTGATAGTAATTCTGTAGCTCTGCCTACCCCACTATGGGAGTAAAGGCGTGAGCTTATGTATGTAGGCAACAGCAGGCATTTGCAGTGAATTAGGCCGCGTCCTCATTAGGCTCACAGTGAACGGCTAACTGTTAGCTTCCAGCTCGCCTCCCTATAGATTTTAAATGGAGTGTCCATACAGCGCAAACTGCGTACAGTACGCTCTGTATGAAAACGTCGTTTAAAATATATAGGGAGGCGTTAGCCGCTCTCTTTGAGCCAAATAAGGATGCGGCATGCGAAAAAAATCGATAACCACTGACGCTAATTTGCAAGATACGTGGCGGTCGCAAGAGGCGACTAAGGGAATAAAACTTTAGGGTACTTTTAGGCTGTGTTTCCACCAAAGATGTGCGAGGTAGCTGAGCGGTGCGAGGTTGCGTAGCGAGTATGTGTAGCGGGCTCTTTTTAAATAAGCGGGCGGGATGTGGTGAGGCGGGAGCGGAGCCAGACGACGCCTCGCAACACATCCCTCGCAACACATTCCTCGCACACATCTTTCCCTTCTTTTGTATGTACAATCCTCGCTCCGTTGAGCTGTATCCACCAGAGCTAAGCTAAGCGAGGTAAATGAAGTGTTTCTATTGGTTCATGACAAACACATCCCTCGCAACGCATCCTCGCACATGTCTGCTGGAAACGCAGCCTTAGGCGATGGGCTTGCAACCTGTCACTAATACGCTGGTAAACATCTTAGCCGATTGTGCAAAATGTGGTTGCGGAATAGTCAACAAGTTTTTAGAATTGTAGGTAATTCTGTAGCTCCGCTTATCCCACTCTGGGAACGAAGTCGTGAGTATATGTATGTATGTAACTATTCTTTTATTAAATTAAAATTGGACACGGAAGGAAGTCTTCTGTTTGGAAAAGGGTTTTTCTTAACGGTAGACGGTTATCAACCTTTGGCTGTCGCAAACTATAGAAATTATGAGAGAAAACACGCCACGATTGCAACATAGTAGTTTACACCAACTGTTCCCGTTCCAGGTCTCATCTGGTTCATAGTACCCGTGTCCATGATCATCTGCAACGACGTGATGGCGTACGTGTTCGGGTTCTTCTTCGGAAAGACCCCGCTCATCAAGCTGAGCCCCAAGAAGACCTGGGAGGGCTTCATCGGGGGTGGTTTCTCTACCGTCGTGTTTGGACTCGTGGTGAGTAGATACTAGATGACTAGAGGCCAAATAGGCATGACGTAAGGACGAGATTATCCCTGACTATTACTTTTTTTGTGGTGATTCCGAAGTAAACTCGCCTATGTAGTGAGGTGAGGAATACAATAAGTTAATTAAATAAATCAAAAGTAAAAGCCTGATATTTTTCAATCGGCCATCGGCAATGTATTCTTTGATGTCTAAAACAAACTTGAAACTGTGAGATATCTTGTGTATTTTGAATAGGTCCGTTGATCTAAAGTGCCCGTGCTCATGGTCTGAGTACATAAAACATGAACCTGAAATTTTGTCAAATTTTAAACTGTGTCGGTTTGTCTTACACTGAGTACTTTGGATTGTATTCAATGATATTATCTTAGTCTTTCTGTGTAAGGTTCCCAATTTTCCCCACCTCAACTTATCTTAAGTAAAACTTACCCTCTTTCCAGATTTCGTACATGATGTCGCAGTACCCGTACCTGGTGTGCCCGATCGAGTACTCGGACTCTCTCGGGCGCATGACGATGGACTGCGAGCCCTCGCTGCTGTTCCGCCTGCACGAGTACACGCCGCCGCAGTTCGCGCAGCCGCTCATGAAGATTGTAAGTACAGGTCGCAGTACCCGTGGCCGGTGCAGGCGAATACTAGGACTTGCTGGGGCGCATGCATGACGATGTACAGTCGCGGAATGAAAAGGTTGACCACCTTGAGATCAGTTTTTGCTTGCTCAGTATAAGTTATCATCAGTATCTGCTTATCGACCGAGTATGACACATTCCGTCATAATGAATGTCATTTCACTACATGGCCCACAGATACATGGTTAGCATGGTCACGTATAAACAACAGCCACTATTCAAACTGGTTCAAACTGAACTAAGTCTGTATTGGTCGTTACAAAAGTGTTGCCATGGTTACGTATAAACAACTGCCACTATTGGTCAACTGAACTTAGTCTTTATTGGTCGTTACAAAAGGGTTGCTATGGTCACGTATAAACTATTGGTTCAATATTATTTCTCTCGTCTGTTACACAGTTTAAAAAGGTAACATGTGCTTGCAAGGCGTAAATTAATTTATTTGAAAACTGGTCAACCTTTTCGTTCCGCGACTGTACAATGAATATTGTGAGTACACGTCCGTAGTACCCGTGTCCGGTGACGAGCGAGTTCTCGGACTCGCTCGGGCGCATGACAATGGACTACGAGCCGTCGCTGCTGTTCCGCCTGCACGAGTACACGCGGCCGCAGTTCGCGCAGCTGCTTATGAAGATTGTTAATACACGTCGTTGTACCCGTGCCCGGTGACGAGCGAGTTCTTGGACCCGCTCGGGCGGGCGCATGACAGTTAGACCAGGGTAGAAGCCTTTAAAAATAATAAAAAGTGAAAAAAAATAATAGTAGGATGAAACCCATTGGAAAAGGAGGAGAATATTATAAAAATAAAAGGAAAAATAATTTACGGGCGATCTGAGGTCGGGAAGGGGGTGGGGGTGAGTTTTTAAGGGTAAAAAACGGTTTTTCTCGATTTCCGGCAAAACTAAAAGTCCTATCGAAAAAAATCAAATGGCAAAGTTGTAGGTAATAAAAAGATCTAAAACTTTTGTATTTACACTTTTTTCACATAACCTCAAAATTTATGTGAAAAATCCAAAAAACCAAGTTCTTGGTTTTTTATTTTTATCTTTTACAAACATTATTTTTTTTTAACGAAATTTGGTGAAAACTTACCTTTTTATGTCCCAAATACGCTGTAATTTATTTGATTAAAAATATTTATTTTTTCACCTTATTTTGAATTAATATCGAAAAAACACCCTAATTTTCAATCGAAAATTCACCCGTCAAAATATCAGCTTTTTTCAAAAAGTTGGTATGGTTTCTGTTCGTTGAAATCTCTACTTTCTGATGGTGAAAAAAAATATATATGTTACTACAGTAAATCTTCTCAGAAAATGCAATCATCCATACTGATAATCTGAAAAGACAAAATCGAATTAATAATGCCTTCACTATTTTATCGTGAATAAACTCCCATGAAAAAAAAAAAATTAAAGAAATAAATGTCAAAATGTATAAAAAATATATTATTATTATAAATCTATTAAAAATGTATAAAATATATATGGAAATCGGCCAAAAGTTTGTCATTAAAAATATATCGAATACTGGTTAGGCTAACGGTTGTAACAGCTGCTACGAAATATATAGTATATAATAGTAGGTATGTATGTAGTACGACCCAGACCCGCCTAGCCTCTTCCCCACTTCTCCACGAAATACCTTTTGATGGGCTACAATTTTTCGTAGGTCACTCAGGTATATCTACTCAGGTATATATAATTTATCTTAAAATAGTTATAAATAGGCATCTACGCATATAATATATTTATTATTATATATATATACACGGTATTTCGTGGAGAAGTGGGGAAGGGGCTAGGCGGGTCTGGGTCTTACTACATACATACCTAATATTATATACTATATATTTCGTAGCAGCTGTTACAACCGTTAGCCTAACCAGTATTCGATATATTTTTAATAACAAACTTTTGGCCGATTTCCATATATATCTTATACATTTTTAATAGATTTATAATAATAATATATTTTTTATACATTTTGACATTTATTTCTTTAATTTTTTTTTTTTCATGGGAGTTTATTCACGATAAAATAGTGAAGGCATTATTAATTCGATTTTGTCTTTTCAGATTATCAGTATGGATGATTGCATTTTCTGAGAAGATTTACTGTAGTAACATATATATTTTTTTTCACCATCGTAAAGTAGAGATTTCAACGAACAGAAACCATACCAACTTTTTGAAAAAAGCTGATATTTTGACGGGTGAATTTTCGATTGAAAATTAGGGTGTTTTTTCGATATTAATTCAAAATAAGGTGAAAAAATAAATATTTTTAATCAAATAAATTACAGCGTATTTGGGACATAAAAAAGTAAGTTTTCACCAAATTTCGTTAAAAAAAAATAATGTTTGTAAAAGATAAAAATAAAAAACCAAAAACTTGGTTTTTTGGATTTTTCACATAAATTTTGAGGTTATGTGAAAAAAGTGTAAATACAAAAGTTTTAGATCTTTTTATTACCTACAACTTTGCCATTTGATTTTTTTCGATAGGACTTTTAGTTTTGCCGGAAATCGAGAAAAACCGTTTTTTACCCTTAAAAACTCACCCCCACCCCCTTCCCGACCTCAGATCGCCCGTAAATTATTTTTCCTTTTATTTTTATAATATTCTCCTCCTTTTCTAATGGGTTTCATCCTACTATTATTTTTTTTGGTTTTAAAAATTATCGACCCTGGTCTAAGTACTTGCGTGCCATCGTTGTCAGTTAGCTGATAAAAAATTAAATTCTAAAAGTTTAAAAACAATAATTTGTGTCGAAGAAGGAATATTGCGTACCACTATCCAACCACATTACAGCTAAAGTTGTGCCAAATGAGTTGTATGTATGTATATGACATTAATATGTCGCTTAATGACTTTAGTCTTTGGGTTATTTAAAAAAATTAAATTCGAATTCAAGGGTCGGTCAGTTAACTACCTCGTAATGATCTTCGAGGATTCTATTGTATCACTTAGGTTAACATTAGAAAAGAATAAGATTGTGCATTTTTAATCAATGTTAGTTTTCAATCCACAAAGGCGCGCCCATCAACTTAAAAAGCCGTCGCGCATGTCATTTTCAATTTAAAAAAAAACGCGTAGGTACTCAGGACTCATTTATTTCCAGATTGGCATGGAGAAGATGACCATGTACCCGTTCATGATCCACTCGCTGGCGCTCAGCATATTCAGCTCCGTCATCGGGCCCTTCGGAGGCTTCTTCGCGTCCGGCTTCAAGCGTGCTTTCAAGATCAAGGTAACACACATACATTGTACTGTACAACCAGTCTCTTAGTAGCGATCGGCAATCTTCGTTTTTCTATGAAACACGAGTGACAAATATACTGTCAGTTGCGAGTGCAAGTGTGATAGCGATAGCCAGCCGAAAGCTATTCAGGAGCCGGGAGTACTGTACCAGTTGTTACACGGGCCGTTGTACATGGGGATCTAGGAAAAATATGGAAGTTCATGCAAGTTACAGCAGTAAGGAATTGTAGAATAGATTAAATCTGCGATTCTTTTACCAAGGTATATTTGCGTTATCCATTTTAATGATTATAGAATTCACCAAAGCCGCAACAGGCCGAATAAATGGTGTTAGACATAAGTTGACTGGGAAGTTAGTTGTTTAGTCGTTTGGAAAAATAAAAGATATTAAAAATCTATCACCTAATTGGTCAATTTCTGCAACCGCTAACTAAATGTTGTCGTATCATATTGAAATTGAGCACTTTCATTTCACTATTAATGCCGTGCGTTAGCAAAGTTTACAAAAAATATCTCTTTTCTTCTTTTTTTTTTCTTGATTTCTTGTTTTTTTATACAAGTATGAAACACGTATATGAATCCGTGAACTTATGTATCTGATACCGTTGCAGGACTTTGGCGACGTGATCCCCGGACACGGCGGCATCATGGACCGCTTCGACTGCCAGTTCCTCATGGCCACGTTCGTGAACGTCTACATCACCAGCTTCATCCGCACCGCCACCCCGCAGAAACTACTCCAGCAGGTAGGCCATCTATAGCTGGTCATGTGACTTGTGACTATTTCACCACTTCACATAGGTACAGTGAAGAGGTGAAATAAGATCGAAATTAATGAACACCACAAGTACGAGAAGACTTTTGGGGAGAATTTGACGCGTTTTGCCCTGTTGGTAGTAACGCTGCGGTCAAATTGGATCCCTGTTGCAAAGAGCTAACGATTATAAGTGTTGGAAATATTTGTTTCTGAGTATTGGATATTTTATTACTATTTTATATCCTTTGGCACTCGTGGCTCGTGGCACTATAACGAAGCGAGAACTCCTTTATCATAATGAGTGCAGTAGTTTGATTGCTGCTGCTGTAAAGTCTTATATAGGTACATACATAGACTGCTATAATTATAACCCTTGGTTTGTTTCCAACAAAATGCTATCTGCTGGTAGCGCTTAAAAGGTTAAATTAAATACATTCCACTTCTATTACCAAATATTAGTATAATATTTATATTTTTGTGCAATAAAGAATTTGGGTGGATCAACTTTTTGTTGTTGTTATTCTGTCCCGTGTCTCCTGGACAACAGCGAAATAGTTTCTTAGAGAAAATGTTATAATATATTCTTCTAGCATACTCAGAAGAAAGGCCATTAAAGAATGAGTTTGTAATTGCCAATAAAACTGATTTTTAGTGGCCTTTATCCATTGAAATCATAGTTTTAAAGAGTGACCCAGGAGACTTCACCATGGCAACGACGTACAAAGAAAAGTTGATTGACCCATTTACATACGTACACACATATTGGTCAAACTATATCTAGATATATATTTTTTAACATATTGCCGCTGTTTTAACCTTTGTTGCCATATATTAAAATAACCTACAGTACAAAAGGATATCCCAATTCCCACGCCGCCGCCATTTTTTGGATTTTGTGTTTAGCCGTATAATAATCTATATTCTTCGTTCACTTAAATTACCTACCTTGTTTTCCAGGTGTATAATCTGAAACCGGAGCAGCAACTGCAACTCTTCTACGCTCTGAAAGAGTCTCTCGAGAACCGAAACATCCTGAATATGGTGCCCTAGTTATCGTCGCTGTGACCAGGTATCCCGAATATAAAACATTTATTAACTTCGTAGCGTCAGCGCACGCCATTTGCAAAACGCCGTGGTTCAATTTACCTTTTATTTTTGCTTCGTGATTTGTTAAAAATATTAAAATACAAAAAGTGTCAAATCGATTTGGGGAAATGTCTCTCATCAGGAACAGAGATCAAGGTTAATAGCATTTTGTTTTGTCTATGACCTTTCGTGCTAGGTCTCAATGAATGTTGAGAAATCACGGCGTTTTTTTCCAAGGTGCGTTTTGTTTGAAGGTGGAACATATCCCGCTATGTACCTTGAAAGGAAAGCATACATTTTGTTCTAGTCTCGTTATTGCAGAATCCTTTGCCTTGAACTATTAGTATTTTAAAACTCAAGATTATATAGCCTTTTAACTTTTTAACGGGCGTCTTCCCACACATAGCATAGCCTACATTGCAATAGCGACTTAAACGCTAAGGTTCAATTCGGTTAAAAGGTTAAAACAACACATATTAAAACAACAATAAGCATGTCAAGGCAAACGAAACATGCAATTAGTATAAATAGTTTAATATTGACTCGTAAAATAAATTAAAAATTATAAAAAAAATGTTAGCGTTAATATTAGATGTAATAGAGAAATTAAGTGTTAAGCTGTTTTCACACCATCCTTTTCATATTTAAGAGTGTGGAATATGCTTAAGTTATACTATGGAAATCCACCGTTTCAACTACTATGTCGAACCATTTTGGCCAAAAACGGTTTACTGTTATTTTCAACTACTATGACCAATGTACTTGAAACGTAAAAAAAATACTCAAAACAATCGTAAGTTTAAAGTGCATCTTGCATCCCGCTTTAAGCGTTTACATTTAACGAAACAGTGGTTCTGTAGTTTAAAGCTACAGTATTATTATGGTGATTCTATGAAAATTATGAATAATGATAGCGTATGGTATGTACACTCGTCTTGGAAACGCGCTTAGATACCTACCGACATTCTCGCGAAGCGCGCGAAGACCTATGGTTGTCACAGCGGTGGACAAGTGATCCACTGGCCATTGACGATAAAAAATTAATAGTAAATTTGCGCAATTCCTAATAAAGAATTAACACCAAGTGTCAATGTAATATCATACCATTCATAATTTCTGAAGTGGTGTTATGGAAATTAGCCAATAAAAATTATTGTTTTTATAGGATTACCGACCCTAAGTATGTTACGGGTGGCAACATAATATAGTTATAAAGCTGAGAAATATATGCATAAATAAATATAATATATAAATATGATAGCAAATATCACTCTAATGTTATCTCTCGAAATATAATTTATAAGGTATACAGTTACCGGCTAGCACATCTTGTATTTTCTCGTTGGTCGCTCAGTGCGTCTCAGACTCGTTAGAAACGCTCATTCCCGAAATACCAGTACTTTAAAATACCTGATTCTCAATATATCGGAATCCCAAAACTAAACATACAAATTAGGGTATTATTTATTATCTTTACCCAACATTTCGAATCTGGTTTTTTGAGAACCTGGTAAAAAGAGTAGTTTGGTATTTTGAAATAATGAGTGGTTAGAAAGGGATATCCGAGCGACAAACATGTCGCAGGCAAGTTGTGCTAGCTGTCCTGATATAAATTAATGAGTAGTTATTTAGTAAAATAATGTATGAATTTAAAAACTAATTATTTACATATATTATGAGCGAACGAAAGGGATCGTTCTGAATAGTCTACAGAAAGAAAGGATTAATTTAAATATATTTTACCGGTGTACACGGTATTCCGTTTATTATTGGCTTCCTCCATGAGATATTTGACCCACCAGAACGGTGACTTCACCAATACTTGTTTGTGATTGGTTACAACTTTCATATAGGTATATCTTACCTACTAGTTTTCATTGGTCATGTTTCGTGGGTTTTTTGGATAAGACAGGGACGCTTTGCATTTCTTTTTACGCTGACTGAAAACGAATGACTGCTTATGTGCTAAAGTTTTTGAACCTTTACTTGAGGAACATGCTAAGGATATTGTGGTCTAATAACAGCTCTATAAACTGCTGTTGGACCACAACAATTACTAGCATGTGACCTGTGAACTTGATTAAATTTATAACTATTATTGTATTAGTAAATTTCTGAATGAATACTTTATTGTATAAAAATATTTTCGAACGCTATCGGTATTAGTTTACGGGTGGAGTTGATATGGGTTTTGGTGTATGTATAATATAAAATACCTACGTTTCCTAGGATTTTTTAAATGATTTTAGAAATCCATCACTCACCCTTCTCAAATAGATCGTAAATTGTTCTTATAATTTTAAGTACCTTGGTTATAATTCGTTATAATATAGTTTAAATTGTCTCAAAAGAGTAAATTGGGGTGAAGCCGTAATTAATTGTTTATCGGGCTTATAAGGCCGGTCAAAGGGTCGAAAACCAGTTAAAGGTTGTTTGAAAGTTTTTGAAGGAAGTATTATTTACGGAAGAAAATTGTTAGTTCCTTTAACGATCTTTTGAGGACGCATTAGTTTGTTACGAAGACCCACTAAAAATCACTAAAATGTTAGTCTGATAAGCCCGATGAAGACTTAATTTCAAACAATAAATAAAATGCTTTATAAGGCTTGCTTTGGTAATTAGCTATTACATTGTGTTTGCTAGCTGACAGTTGCTGTTAAGTTTGGTGATTATTTTGTGATTTTACGTTACGTTGTGTTTTGCTTTACTCTCGCTAGCTGATTAGTTAACTGTTGAGCATGGGCGTATTCAGCGTTAGGTACAGTCGTGGAACGAAAAGGTTGACCAGTTTTCAAATAAATTCATTTACGCGTTGCAAGCACAGCACATGTTACCTTTTTAAACTGTAACAGACGAGAGAAATAATATTGAACCAATAGTGGCTGTTGTTTATACGTGACCATAGCAACCCTTTTGTAACGACCAATAAAGACCAAGTTCAGTTAACCAATAGTGACTGTTGTTTATACGTGTCCATAGCAACACTTTTGTAACGACCAATAAAGACTTAGTTCAGTTTGAACCAGTTTGAATAGTGGCTGTTGTTGTTGAACCATGTATCTGTGGGCCATGTAGTGAAATGACATTCATTATGACGGAATGTGTCATACTCGGTCGATAAGCAGATACTGATAACATAATGAGCAAGCAAAAACAGATCTTAAGGACCTTTTCATTCCGCGACTGTAAAAGTATTGAATTTGGCCCTGTATACACATGCAGTTTCCGCATAAAGAAGACGGGTCATATGAAACTGAATATGCTCATGATATTGAATGTGATGCTAACCTTTTTAGATATTTACAAAAGTTTTTGAAAAATGAATTTTAGTATGGTGCACCGATTACTGTGGCCATCGGCCTGATTTACAATATACTACTTATTGTTGCACTTTGGTATGTATACCTTTCCAAATGAATGAGTTCAACGCGTTTGATGAAAATTATTTGCAAAACAAAGATAATATTGCTTGAAATTAAGTTTATTATTTATTAAGATTTAAAAAAAAGGAACTGTGACGTTAAGGTCAAGGCCAGACACAGCATTCGTTAAAAATATTCATTTTGGTAGTACGAACGACGTTCTTTGTTTTTATTGTCCTGGTATTTTCTCGTTTGTTTCTCAAAAACTAGTGTAACTTTACTATTGTTTTGACTACCTGAGTTAGTTCAAAGGTTATGCATTATAATGTGTAATTGTGTGTGTGTTAGCACCAAGGACATGTTTTTTTTTGCTTAAAGTCACTCAACGTGTTTTAACCCCCTGCTATCACACTAGCGGGGTATAAACTATTAAATCTAATCCGATCTTTACAGAATATCGCACCTTGATAATGAGACCGTCACTAAACAAAATATATAAGAGTTCGAATAATGACAATATTGCCATCAAAATGAAGTTGGATTTCAAATACAGCATTTTTTTGTTTAGTGACGGTCTCATTATCAAGGTGCGATATGTAACGACTATTATTATGAACACGTTGAATTGAGCTGTTTGTTGAAGTCTATCGAGCTTTAAGCGATTTCTTTTAATTAATTTATGTAATTACACAGATTCTATTATTGTAAAATGTTTTCTATTTTTCTCAAATTATAATATAGTTTTTTTTCAAGTATTTCTGTTTTTTATTTATTTAATACCGTAATTATAACTTATTATGTATTTAAAGCGTGTGGTAGTTGTGACTCATCGTGTAGCGTTTGTAGTTGGTATGAAATGTAATTTTTAAGTTCTGGGTGTTTCCATACGGGTACGCAATGTTTACATTCAAACTTGGATTATTCAATCATTTCAAAAGTAAATGGTGGAACCGACTTGCAAATTCTCGGTGAAACTGCAATACCGCGTATCTTACAAATTCAATCAGATGCAAAAATTACCTTAATGACTTACTTGTTAAGGTAAAATTTGCAACTTATTGAATTTGTAAGTTACGCGGTATTGCAGTTTCAACAACGAAATTTTAAGTAACGTCCGTGTTTAAAAAAATCGTAATAATATCCACGTTGTGCCTATTTCATTTTAAACTTAGTTATTGGCGTTATTATTGTTCCTATTGAGAATATTTATGTATTGAGTGCCTTTTATTATGTTCCAGTTTGAAGTGATGAAAGTGTTTGCTAAATTTAAATTATATTACGACATGTTAAATTATATTACGACACGTCAAAAATATGAAGAAAAAAAAAAGGTCGGCAGCGCATCTGCGATTCCTTTGGTGTTGCGAGGGTGTTTATGAGTTGTTTATGATCTTTTACCATCAGGTCACTCGCTTGCTCTCTGCCTCCTTTTTCACTTAAAAATATTTAACAGATCGTCAAATAAAAGGCACTAAGTCTCGATTAAAGCGAAGTCTTACTAACGGAAAAAACGCTAGTTGAAATAATACAGGGTGTTTGGTACATGGATGGACATACGTATATAGGAGATAGCTGTTACCATCTGCTACGCGGTTCGCCACAAAAAAATTGCCTGGGCCCTATAATTTTTTTTTTTTTTTGTTTTTTTTTTTCGAAAATATTCCGTTTTCAAGATTTAAAACCTCAATAACTTTTTTAAAAATGATAAAAGGGGCAACAATTTTATTTTATTTCTATCTTGACTGATCGTAAAATCTTACAAATTTAATATTTGGTGCACACGATAGCTAAAAAAATAAATACGAGCCCTCAAACCTCAAAAATAGGTAAAAAAAATAATTAAACGCCAACTTTGCATTGCATTTAAAAAAAAACTAAAATCGATCGACTAGTTCTAATTACTCAAAAACATCTTCAGTTAATACGCTTTCGATTAAGGTATTGGTATACAATAATTAACCAATTATCAACCCCGGTACAGTACATTCCTTTGTACTTTCCTCAAAAGTAGTTTCATAAAAAACTGTCCCCTTAGTTAAAGTTGACGAATAACTCCAGCTGCTTTTAAACAAATTGCAATTATTGTATACCAATCGAAAGCGTATTAACTGAAGATGTTTTTGAGTAATTAGAACTAGTCGATCGTTTTTAGTTTTTTTTTAAATGCAATGCAAAGTTGGCGTTTAATTATTTTTTTTACCTATTTTTGAGGTTTGAGGGCTCGTATTTATTTTTTTAGCTATCGTGTGCACCAAATATTAAATTTGTAAGATTTTACGATCAGTCATTCATTTTTAAAAAAGTTATTGAGGTTTTAAATCTTAACGGAATATTTTCGAAAAAAATTCAAAAATTAAAAAAAAAAAAATGATAAGGCCCAGGCAATTTTTTTGTGGCGAACCGCGTAGCAGATGGTAACAGCTATCTCCTATATACGTATGTCCATCCGTGTACCAAACACCCTGTATTGTAATATGAATCCGGCTTTGTATTCGGAAGGACGATTCGTTTCATTTCTTGTTTCACCTTGTGGTTATAATTTGATTTGGCTCATTCTTGGCTTGGGCACTACCCTGCCACTAATTTAAGTTGCATTGTCCACTAAAAAAATTAACCTAAGAGCAAATGCTGTTCACAACAGTTTTTACTGTTTTATGTTAAAATTCAAAGTTTACGAAAGGATTTATACGAATTAGAGTTCTGTTTATTAAATTTTATTAAGTGTTAAGACCATTGAATGTAAGTCTATTGAAACGTTTAATCATACTGATGTAATTGGTGTCTGTGCGTAGTTTAGACGTTGAATAATTTATTGTTTATGTATTTACCTATTATTGTAATGAGATGCAAATAAATTAATTCCAGAAGTTAATTTGTTTATTTTGAACGCCATTTGATACTGTACAACAAAAACTGGGCAAGATTATGTCAAACCATGCTTAGTGTAGGGTTCCAGAGTCGTTACTTCCCAACAAACAAAAACGTCGCATAAGTCTTGACTTGTACGACATAAAGTTGGATAGCAGTCTTATAATGGTAATGAGATGACTACTAGGTCCTATAGACGTCTTTAATTTAACCTATTAGTCGTGCGACGAATATGTCATAATACACTGGTCTTAGCAACGTCGGTAAGACTAAACTATACGACGTTTTATTACAGTCTTAGCTTAACGTTTGTACGACAACGCAATTGCCATACTAACGTTATAGTCCATTAAACGATTTGAACTGACCAAATTAGGTGTTTGAAAAACCTTTATATGACATTTATATAATGTAGCATTGTATAGACGTTTTTACAGTGACGTTTATAAAACAACCGCTATCTTGTTTTTCTGCGGTTAATAAGCGACTCTTAAATGACTTAGTTGTTTATTTAAAACTTAAATATAACGTTTATTTGCATGATGGCCGTTTAATGTCATTTCCTAACTTTAATCTAACCTGTAGTCGCATTTTAGTCAGGTTTTGACTTTAAAACGTCTCGGCCTGCCATTATTTTACGGAACGCTGTATAGAAAGTACGAAAAATGGAAGCAAAAAATATGTGGAGAAAACTAAAACGTAGTGGAACTTTCAAAAGGAAAGTTAATAGGGATTTCCTGTTATCAAAAAACCCTACCGACCCTAATAGCTAGCTGTCATGGCGTATTGCATGGTTTTAAAATAACCTTAATATGACTTTATGTTTTTACAACGTCGTAAAGAGATAAGTGTACAACAAAAGCAACAATTTTCTACATTTTAGATACAAACATATTTTTATTGATAAAAATATAATGATTTAAACACAAAATTACGAGGGGGCATGAAAATCTGAATAGTATTTACATAGGTATATTATCATAAAACTTCAATTCCCAGTCGAACTAAACGGCATAAGAGACAGATAAAGTTAGTAAAATATGAAAGTTAAATAACACTCGCCATTTATTTCCTTGTAACTATTTATTTTGCACTCAAATCTCGAAACACAATCACAAAGTGCCACTGACAAGAAAAATGAATAAGAAGTCTTACAGGTGTTGTGTTCCTTGACTCAAATAAAACGTTTTAGTCATTCAAAAACACCTGTACGACCACAATACAACAAAAGTGGTAATTCCATAACGTTTATATGACTTTTGAATGACGTTAACGAAGACGGCTTGTGACTTCTGTATGACCATTATACGACAAAGTAGGTCGTATAACTGGGGCCATTTTCGCGTTTAGTAAACGTTATTAAAACATTAGTATGACTTAGCTATTACGATCACAGGTATTAAGATAACGTTTGCTAAACTTTTGAATGACGTTAAATTGTTAGTTGGGTTAATACTATCTCGGAAATCAACACATATTATGAACTAATTTCCTATGTAAAGCTATTTGGTACTGTCTTAGATTATTTTTAATAGGTACAAACAATTTAGCCGCCTGTATCTCAAGAACCAATCAAGTCTGTTTTGTAGTAATAGTTTCTTTATAAATCATATATTTTTCTGATTTTTATTACTTGTAGGTTTGGCTGTACGGGGTATAATTAAATCGGTTCCCCAAATTTATCACTTCCGCATAGCAAACTCTCCATTCGTATTTATCCCCATTTTATTTTTTCTCCAATAGCATTTAGAATTTTAGCAATTGAAATATAGGCACTTACCGTCAAATTAAGACTGCACCGAGCGTACGCCGGATGTACAGTCAACGTCAAAAGTAAGTGATCAAAATCAACATTTCAAAATATCTATTGTCATGGCATCCCAAATATAACATGTTATATTAAAGTGCTAAATTAATTGATGTTTTAATTAGTCAAAAGAAAGTGATCATAACAGCTGTGCAAAACAGAAGCCTGACATGACATTTCTATCAAAAGCGTCAAACGTGAATTGAATACCAAAATAACGACATTCCAACAATATCGGCAAAAGAAGGATTTATGGCAAATAATTCCAAGATGTAATAAAAACTTATTTTAAATCTTGGCGTAAGGGAGATTGCTATTTGGTCACTTCGCATGTTTTTCGACGAACATAACCGATATTAACCGAAGTACTCCGAGGTTGTCCCAAAACCAAGATTTTATAGTTAAAACTTTAATTCGAAATGTTCAACGATGACTTAAACTGTCATTGAGTTTTCAAAAATCAAAATAATGGTGATCACTTATTATGACACGTTATTGAGCTCATTTACTTTTGATCAACTACAATAGTCCGTAGCATTTGACTTAATGTATTGCATAGATAATTTTGGGACCCTATTTCATCAGTTTCTTTTGCTGTTGACTGTACAGTGGCGCCCTTATTACTTTTATTGTTTTTCTTTTCTAGTGTGGTGGTCATGGGCAACTTATGTGAATTTAAGTTTTGTGGCAAATAAACAATATTTTATTTTTATTTTATTTTTTAAATTTTTGTACTACAAATGAAAACACAACTTATAGGGTATACTTATCACATAGTTTGATAACCATTCACCTTCGAGTTATCAACTTAACGGAAAAAAGTGGCCAACTTTTCCCGTTAAGCCGACTACTCAAAGGGTAATTGTTTTTAAAGTTTGTTACGTATCCCATAAATTGTGTTTTTACTTGCGCTACAAAATCGTATTGTCTGATTGCAAGGAAATTCTTTAGTTAATTAGAAAACACAATAAAAGTAATGATGCCACTGGACGCTCGACGTTTGCTCGGTGCAGTCTTAATAAGATCTGTTATAAAGTCAACACTATGATTAAAATACAAAATGGGCTAATACAACGTGGAATAGAACCCACCCATGAACCTCCGATCTAGTTACATTGTTTTTACTCCTATTGCAATCGTATTATTTTCAAATCGCCCGCCTTTACCGCCAAGTTCATTAAAGTTATCATATTGTTAACCACACGATTTCTTTAGAGGTACATACAATGTGAAAAAGAGGCCCTGTATAGGTATTCTAACAAGATGATTCAACAGAAAAAAACCAGTAAAAACTCAGACGAAAGGAACTGCGCGTCCAACGAGGACTTCCAAAAGGTCAGCTGTTTCCTCTGATTGAAATCGACTTCCCCGGTGATGCGCTTAATCGAGAAGGTCCATTAAGTTGTGAGACCGGCGACCAGCGGAGATAATTTGATTAAATTACCTACTGTTGACTGGAGGCCCTGTAGCAAAGATGCAAAAACTACTAAAGTTTTTTTTTCTGTCACTCAAAATGTAGGTATGGGATGACATTCTCGCGTGTTGCGATAATCCACGTGGTCAACTGTCATCCCATACATTGCCCCTGCACCTGGCCCCTGGTCTCAGTATAGATACACTAAGGCCCACTTGCGCGGACCAGAGTTAGCCCTTAACCCAGAGTTAAGCGTCTATTTTTGTACGTGGTTTGCCGCCTAACCTCGGGTTAAGACGCTAACTCTGGTCCACGCAAGTGGGCCTAAGCCATTAAAATGTGTTGCGGAAAAACTGACGGGTGAGGAGTAGATGGAGTTAATGGGGAATGTCTTCGGAATATGAATACTTTTTTACTCTTTCGTCACTAGCCCATCGGAAAGTTAGTTTGAAATAATAAAAAAAAAAACTTGCCACATATAAATGGCCTTAAATCTTGCCACATATAAATGGCCTTAAATCGGGGCGGCAAGAAAAACAGTAGCCCTGTGGACCTAGACGTTATCGGAAATCTATAGGATTGCCGTAAGCAGACAAATGGATAAAAAAAAATCACTACCGTTTTTAGGGTTCCGTAGCCGAATGGCAAAAAACGGAACCCTTATGGATTCGTCATGTCTGTCCGTCCGTCTGTCCGTCCGTATGTCACAGCCACTTTTTTCCGTAACTATAAGAGCTATACTGTGGAAACTTTGTAAGTAGATGTATTCGGTGAACCGCTTTAAGATTTTCATACAAAAATAGAAAAAAATCAATAAATTTTTGGGGTTCCCCATACTTAGAACTGAAACTCAATTTTTTTTTTTTGATCAAACCCATACTTGTGGGGTATCTATGGATAGGTCTTCAAAAATGATATTGAGGTTTCTAATATATTTTTTTTCTAAACTGAATAATTTGCGCGAGAGACGCTTCCAAAGTGGAAAAATGTGTGTCCCCCCCCCGTAACTTCTAAAATAAGGGAATGATAAATGTAAAAATAATATATGATGTACATCACCATGCAAATTTCCACCGAAAATTGGTTTGAACGAGATCTAATAATTAGTTTTTTTTTTAATACGTTATATAGTATAGTGGTACGGAACCCTACATGCGCGAGTTCGACTCGCACTTGGCCGCTTTTTGTATAGTTGTTTGTCATACATTTAGTTTTTGAATATGGATAATAGGTACCTACTACTATGCTGTTATTAATTACTATTCCTTCACACGCAACAAATAAGTTTGGCATTGTTTTACTGCTGTCAACAATGTCAAAGTCAGATACTTCATGGTCGAGAATAGTGCTAGGATTGACATCTTATCTGCCTAGTACTGTAAGTAGGCCCCTAGAGGAATCGCAGAGAGAAGGCTTCGTCTCATGAAGGTCGCCTATGGGCCAATACGTCTTGAACATTTCCTAGAAATCTTGTGGGACTTTTAGGGGTTTTTACCGTTGGAGTCAATTGGCATTGACCAAAAAAAATCACTCACGGTTTTTACGTTCTCATTCGAAAGAATAGGAAATTTTAAGACACCAATTTCATTAATTTTGTATTTGACCCAATAGTTTTGTTTTAATATCTTTATTTATTTAGCAGACATTTTATGGATGACATGAATATTTTAAATTTGGGATGGCATTTTATAATAAATTACAACAATTTAATTATATCCAATGAAAAAAAGGGATTTTAATAGTGTATTAAAACATACTATTTCAAGCTGTTATCGCCTAACCCGTAAGATACACCTAGGAGGGCTTCAAGCCGAAAACGAAAGTCAAACAAAGGTTAAAATACTTATAACGAAATATCCAAACGAGATAAATATTTCAAAAACTTAATGCATAACGGCTTTAAAACCCTATTCCTCGAAATGGTTTTCGAATTGGAGTAATTGTAAAAATATGAATCCCAATTGTCTCATCTATGAGAAACTTAACTAATAAAGATGCAGCCTACAAAGACGTCTAAGGTATCAGTTTCATCGGAAGCGAGTTCCGCTAGTTTTTGCGCGCTAGGAGCGTGCGCGGGCGTTCCCACGCGGTTTGCGCAACGTTGAGATCTTGATTTGTATCGCTGCGTTTGCGCATTGTGGGATACGATACGGTAATTCTATTTTTAATGTTTCTTAATACAATAAATGCGAGCTAACTTAAGCCTTGGATGCACTAGGTGTGTGTCACAAACATAGCAACGTGTTGTTGGTATAAAAGTTAGTTTACCCATCAACAACAACATACAACGTGGCGGATTTGCGGAAGGTCCATCTAGTTATTGCTGTTATCTTGTTGTATGTTGATTATTGTCCATTTACAAAACAAAAAAAACTACCTGCTCAAATAGGTTCACTTCAGAGTAAAGAATCCTGCGTCGCTATTGCCTAACGCACTCGCAATCTCAATTGGCATCGAAGCGGAACAATTGTTTTCAATTTTGTATGTAGACAAGCCTTCGATTTTCAAAATGAAAACAATTGCGATTGCGAGTGCGTTAAGGGTCACATTGTTTTTTAGGGTTGCGTTGGGTTGCCCAGCGGAACCCTGTTAATATGCCTACCTACGCTGTCCGTCGGTCCGTCCTAACTTTAAAGAGCTGTATCTCTTGCATCGCAATAGGAAGCGGGTTATATTTTTCCTAAAAAAAGTAAAGTACCTACTAAAGGGGATACAAGAAACGCTTTTTTCAACGTATTTATTTATTGTTGTATCGCGAACACGGTAAAACTCACAAGCCTTAAATTTGGTATGATTATATTACTGAAGAAAAACAACAAATAAGTACTAAAAAATGGTCAAGTGCGAGTTGGCTCACGCTGATTCAATACGAAATTAGAATTCAAATTGAAATATAATAATATCCATATCGCACCTCTATTAGAACAACGACGTAAATGCAAATTTTTCAAAAAATGACTTAATTATTGGAAACGGTTCCAAATCGATCAAACTATCTAGTGCAATATTGACCTTCAAGTATTTCCCGTAAAGTTTGGCCAGAGGGCGTTGTGTCATTATACTTTTGAAGCCGCCATTGAAATCTACAACGACTGATTGGTCAGTTGCCCCTGTGGTGTGAAGACAGCCGGTCGCATCGTAAATGTACATCAACGCAAAGGCAATTAGGCCATACTTTTTTTGAGATTTAAGAAACAACATTGACTTAAATGTGTTAAACGTCATTTTAGCGTGTTGTTAAATTAAATTAAGATTAAATATTAACTGCAATATTGACGTTTGTAGCAATTAAGTCATTGTTGTTCCCAACTAATATATCTTTATTGAAACAACATTAACTTAATTGTGTTAAACGTCATTTTTGCATTTTACTTATGTAAAAATGGATGACATATTTAGTGTAAAATAGACGCTTTTAGCAATTAAGTCATTGTCGTTACCACATAATGTATATTATTTTAAAAAAATAACATAGGTGTAACCTAATTGTCTTAATGCTTATGCCTTAGTTTTGTTGATTAAAATGGGATGGTAAGACTGATAGTAATAATATTATAACTATGCCAGTAGCTATTATTCTTAATGTATTGGTAATTTACAGTGATTGTTCCTTTTAAAATAAATAAATAATATTGCACTAAGTTTTAATTATCTACCAATAACTGGGTTGTTTCGCAGACGATTAGTAAGTAAATCTGTTGCTTTTAAATTATAAAAAAATATTACTCACAATATATTTCATATATATATTTATTTAAATAACTTTATTAGAAGAAGTTTTGATTTTTTTATTTGAATCAATTATAGTTATTAAGTATTTAGGTCGTTATTGCTTGCCAAGGGTTAAAAGGTTTTAGATATGTTCGATGAACAACGACGTAAATGTACGTCTACCCAAAATAACATTGCCATAGCCAAAAAAATACAATATTAAATAAAACAAAATAAATCTATATAAATTACTTATACAATGATGTATTATTTTATAGGTCAAACTATTACTAAACACCTAACGAAAAAACGTTATACCTAGTGATTACAGTAACATAAAAATGATCAAATGCGTTTTCTCTAAAATCGTCAAACTTGCATTTACGTCGTTGTTCTAATAGAGGTGCGATATGTTAAGTATCAATGTATCGCTGTTGATGTCGCAAAATAAATAAATAAATATGTCCTGTGGGGTGGTACGGAACCCTCCGTGCGCGAGTCCGATTTATACAAGACCCTTTTTTATAATTACCTAATTAAAAAAACACACATTATTAAACACTTAATTGTACCTGCCTATCACAAAACTCAAATTGAATTAAAGTATTATTTTTAATTCGCGCATTCGGTTAAGAAACCTCTTCGACTCGAATACAAAGGAAACCTGCACCCAGAAGAGTATAGAGTATAAGAGTATTGCAAAGATCATTATTATTCATTCTCGTCGCGGCGCGAACGTCTGCCGAGTCGGTAAGAAGGGAAAGCCATTTGATTCCTCCAAACACTTTTATTACAGGATAAAAGAAACTCGTGTTGCAACTGTATGGCAGTAGAATGAGAATCATTAATATTTTGCGCTTTATAGTAGGTAAGTATCTCTATTTACGAGTTAATGCGTCAGCTTTGCGCTTGTATGTGTGCGTAAGAATGTATGCAGGAACCAGTACAGTCAACAGCAACAATAGGTATATTATCCAACATTGCGCTAAAAAATATCTGATACGGTCTTATGTTTAGTAATACGCGTGGTCGTGGACGTGTGGTGGTCGTGGGCAATGTATGAAAACAATATTTTATTTTATTTTATTTTTTATTTTAAGGATATTTTTGAGGTGATTACATGCATGCATGTTTAATTTTTTATTTTGTAACATTCAGGTTAACACAGGTGACAAAAATAACCCCGGTTTTTAGTTCAAAATAAAATTAAAAAACTAGTTCCTCAGACTATTATTATGATTATTTCCTAGTGAATATTGGTCAAGTATTAAAACCATTTAAAGATTTTCGTCCTTAAAATAAAGACAAGACATAAATACGAATAATTTGGCAATCAATAGATTTTCATCAGAGTAGGTACTTCAGTGGGTAAAGAAAGATAACAAAAGTTTAGTAAAAAACCCAAATGCTGTTTGGATAGGTAATGTCTTCAATGTAATGTTAGTTATCACTACATAATTATAAATCCCCCGCCGCCCCTGTCTGTCATCTCAAAAATGACTAAACGTTGCATGCAGTTTTCACCATAAGTTAGAGATTTTTTTGGTTTATATGTCTAATAAATGTTGGGACTATGTACGAGGGTTATAGAATATTCACATAAACCGAAGCGAAGCGAGGGCGGGTTACTAGTAATATTATTAAGCTGAAGAGTTTGTTTGTTTGCTTGAACGCGCTAATCTCAGGAACTACTAGTACGATTTGAAAAAATATTTCAGTGTTATGCCCATTTATCGAGGAACGCTATAGGCTATATATCATACTTACATAAACCGAAGCGAAGCGAGGGCGGGTTGCTAGTATTAAATAATCGTGGAAATCGGACTTGAGAAACTAAAACATAGGAAAATAGGAATTCATCAAAAATTACTCGGTTAATACGGACTTTACTTTCGTAACCTAGGTATATGACAATTCTTTACATCACTTGCTAACTTCGAAACAGTGTCAAATGGCCACAGTGCATCCCGGAAAATGACGGACCATTGCACTGTTGACTCGTTACTATCAGAAACTATTTGTAGAAACGTGGCTGAAAACCGCAAGCTGTTTGCTTGGCCTGGTTACTAGGTTTCCTAGAAGAGATATGAGAGCTAGGTTAGCACTTCGTCCATTTAAAATTGACTTACTATAGATGGATTAACGAGAATTGAAATACTCTTGCCTATAAACACACAATACCACAACATATACAGTTCCACGCTCTCACTAATTCATCTATACTTACTAATGAATGAAACTACATTTAAAATTCGACGACGTGCTGGCCTAGTTGGGAGTGAGTGCCCAAAGAACCTGGGTTCAAATCCCGGTAAGGGCAGATATTAGTGTGATGAGCGCGAATATTTGTTCCTGAGTCATGGATGTTTTTTATGTATTTAAGTAGGTATATGTTTCTCTAGATAAGTATTTATATCGTTGTCTAGTATCCATAGTACAAGCTTGGTTTGTGACTAGATCAATTAGTGTGACATTGTCCCCTTGATAAAGTTAAGTATTTACCTAAGTTTTCAATATTTATATCTCGATATAAGTACCTACTTATATGTTTATAAACGATTATTATTATTATTATTATCGTTGTCCAACTACTTACAGTATAGTCGACTACAAAGGCCTGTATCTTTCTCACCTTATTGCACTGTAATAAGGTTCAAAAATGGTTATATGTCTTTGCATTCGACTGTACAAGCAGTTTGTTTTCTCTGATGATGAAGTATGATGTTGAGATCATGTTTACTATACTTTTAACGTATAGGCACCTATGGAGCTTCGCCATTTAGTGTGGTCTTGATAAGCAGATGATGACAGTGCAAAAAAGGTACAGTCGGCAACAAAAGCTCGTGCCAACAATGTTTTTTGTCATGGAGTAGGCAAACGAGCACACCAGCCACATGATGGTAAGTGGGATCTGATACGTCGACATTGCAGTCTTAAGACTGCAATCTTAAGACTGCAATCCTAAGACTGCAAATGCGTCGCCAACCTTAAGGACTAATATAGAATGCCTATATTGCCCTATAAGCTAGTAATTTCAGGGGTTAACTTATCCGTACACCGGAACACAGCAATGCAAACACTGCTGCGTGGCGGTAGTTTAGAGGATAAAATGATGGTAGCATTTCGGACTATGCACAAGGTCACCACCACCAAACCATGGATTAAAAACATATTGGTTTAACAGGAACTTGTCAACAATTAGTTATGTTAACTACGGTCATAAAACGCGTCCGGCTATACAATTTAACATTTATATTTTTATACACTGACGATCTTATTTTGAATTCATTATAACTATGCGACATTATTTTATTATAATGTAATTTCCAATATGAAATAAATGACTACTACTATTACTAACGTTGTTAAAGTTCAACATAAAGATCAATAAGGTTCAATTCCCGCCGGAGACAGATAATATAAATATATTTTTTGAAGTCACCCTAAGGGGTTTTATGGCTAACCAGCCGTTGCCTTTCCAATTAATCTGTTTAGAATGCGGAAAAAAGACGAACAAACCCACTAAAAACCTATTTATTTATTAATTAAATAACTTAAATCTATCATTACAGGCTGTTACCTAATGCGATAGACAAGTGGGCCATAAGAATAAGAATCAACACTAGGACGTGCAGTCAGCCATTAAAAATGTCGAGCACCCCCTTGTCATTGTGACTGCCATTGATATTTGTGTGGTTATTATCATGCTTGTCATTTGATGTTCAGTTCGAAGTTTATTATGACCGAGCACTAAAGTGCTCAACACTTTCGTTGGGGAACCACACATTCACACAGTAGCACAATTATTATACAGTTATTGAGTATAGCATAGTACAAACATAGTGGCCTTTGTGAAATCGTTCAAGGAGCTTGCAAATATGTCTAAAGTGTCGTTTGAATAGCCCGCGTTAGCGGTGCGTCCTTCAGCAGCTTCGTGTTTATAAGAATGAATATTAACACGATACCCCAATCAGTTACTTAAAACCAGATCTCGACATAAGCTACCGTAAGCTACCGTATTACGTGTCCAAAAATCAGGTTCCTAAAATAAACAAAGATAAATCAAATATCATCCGCATATGCCAATCCTTACGAAACTTAACAAAGCTATATGTCTTCACTCTGCAGTTTTAGCAGTCTACGACCATAATGATTCGAATCAATTCAATATCAACTTCAAAGCTAGAGAATTAAAGTATAATATTGTACAATATATTTGCAGGCGGTTGTCGAACTCAATATAGCGATCATCGTGAGATTTATTAGGCGATTATCAAGAATCTGACCACATTTCTCTGTGTCTATCCGTCTTTGTCACATGCGTGGTGCTTCGTGTGAGAAAGACAGAGGAAGTGCGACCACGTTGGGCAAAACAATGTGACACGTATTGCTTTCATTGAGTGTAAGTAGGTTGCTTCGGTTATGTCAGGTGCAGGCGCGAATCGAGCAGGTTGCGGTGTGACTTGTGTTATTTTGGTGTGACTGTTAAAAAAATGTTTTTAGTCTATGGGATTTATAATTGGGATTGACCAAAAAAAATAACTCACGGTTTTTACTTTCTCATTCGAAAGAATAGGAAATTTTAAGACACCAATTTCATTAATTTTGTATTTGACCCAATAGTTTTGTTTAAATATATCTTTATTTATTTAGCAGACATTTTATGGATGACATGATTATTTTAAATTTGGGATGGCATTTTCTAATAAATTACAACAATTAAATGATGTCAAATGAAAAAAAATTATTGTAATAGTGTATTAAAACATACTATTTCAAGCTGATTTCGCCTAACCCGTAAGATACACCTAGGAGGGCTTCAAGCCGAAAACGAAAGTCAAACAAAGGTTAAATATACTTTTGTCGAAATATCCAAAATAGATAAATATTTCAAAAACTTAATAATGCAGAACGGCTTTAAACCCCTATTCCTCGAAATGGTTTTCGAATTGGAGTAATTGTAAAGATATGAACAATCCCAATAGTGTGACACCCCTAATATTCTTACTTTTTCACTTTTTTAATCAAGCACACAGGCCACCTGACAGTAAGTGGGATCTGTGACCTATAGGCATTTATTTTGCTTACTCAAGACTACAATCTTACACTGCAATCCTATGACCTCAAATGCGTTGCCAACCCTGAGGACTCATGCCTCTATGCTAGTAATTTCACCGGTTGTGTTATTCCCACACCGGAACACAACAATGCTGCTTGGCAGTAGGTTAAAGGATAAGATGGTGGTAGCGACGACGGAGTCTGCACAAGGTCTTACCACCACCACAATGATTTAATATGACAAATTGTGTTCGTTTGATTCATCTTCATCGTCCAATGGTCACGTTTGTCATCACCCTGTACCCAATCATTACGAACATTTGGCACAAAGATAGGAATAGTTTATAGCGTGCCGGAGACGAATATAGGGTAAATGCAGTCAGAAGAACTAATATTTATACGACCATTGAGCCAAATATATATCTCGTATAACCATACCTAGACGTTATTATCAGTAGCGTAGGGGCATGTAGATATTTTTAACGCCTTGGGAACATAAATATGTACCTGTATTTATGATTGACTGTACTTTTTATCCTCACTACTCTAACAGTCCTTCAGAGAATAACGATAGTCAACTTTTTCGTGATTGGAGTAGAAAAAGACAGAACTCGAAAGTTGACAAATTAATGATAAGTACTTTCTGAGTTAAGAGTATCGATAAATAAATTCCAACGCCATACAAGAACTTTTTCTTGTCTCCATATGTTTCTGCACGATAGGTACGTATTTTATTTATTTGTGGATCTACTCATTTTGTACAGAAATAATTAAATGAAAACTACACAATTTAGGAGAACTTCTCGTATAGGTGTAATATTTGCAGACGTATTTCACACATCGACCGGAGCAAGTATTCATTATTGATTAACTGTAAATAGCAACTCATTAACACTTTATTTAATTACCAATTATCTTTCAAATCTCCATTTACAATTATAAATTTCTGTTCATGTAATAAAGAAAATGGCATTACCTTCCCCAGGCATGAAAGTGATTTAAAAAATATATTAAGACTCAGTCGTTTTTGTCTCGTTACTAAACCGTGGGAGAATCTTTTACAGGCTATACGAAATGACTCTTTTTACAAATAGTTTTTTAAATAGTGTCAAGAATAAATACCTCATATATTTTTGTATGGCACCAGGTTAAGATTAAGACAAAGTAAATTCGTGACAATAACATAGAACATTTTTGTTTACTGTGCTCTTAGTCGAAATGAAAAGTAGTTTTTACTCGGGTGAAAGTATTCATTGCACATTCGAACTATAGGCGAACTAGCCAAAAAATCTCGGCACGCAATTGATCACATTAATGCCTTGATTAACCATTTACTATTTAACTTCGTTATGCTCTGTTAAGCATAAAAAGCAAAATTAGAGACTGATTGTCTTAAATATTTTAAAGAACTACATTGACGTGTTATGTTGAACTATCAAGTAGCAACCATACCTTACCAAACTTGTAAACTGTTAACACCTCAACACTAAGTGACCGTGACCCAAATTCTTTTGAATACCGTCTAGTCTTCAGTTGAAGTGTTTTAGGCTTATTTTCACCGGAAATATTAAAAAAAGTAAATACTGATTTGAGGTCTAAATTATACTAAAGATAATGTTTTGTTGTTGTTAATGAGTTTAATGACTTAAATAAAGGATAATTTTATCAGTGTGCAAAATTGATCAATTGTTTTTGTAAATTTTGAATTAAATTAATGTTGATGCCATAATTTTAAGACGGGTTTTCAAAAGCTTTCGCTTTGCAATTAATTATGTTTTATTATGATTAATTGAAATTTTATTGCCTTCAAAAGATAAAAAAGCGTAATAATCTCGTACCTAATTGATTTCTTAGGCAAAACGTAGTGTGACGCCCTTACATTTTTATTACCCATATTTATCTCATATTGTTTTAAGTTATGTTATCAACTGTTGCAAAAACATAGGTCATCTCAATTTATTTGCGCAAGCCGACCCAATTCCGCTCACAATACTATCATTCTAAACAACGTAAACCAATCATTTTAATAGCGCCATACATTTCCTCTCATTTCATTATGCGTGTTGCGATTAGCACACTTCGGACCGGCCAGCTGACTGCCAGTACCGATCGAGTCGTCGCGCCGAACGCACGTTCCTGAACGCGTCAGAAACGTCAAATGAAAAGCGCGGGAACTTGCGATGTATTTTTAGGAATATTGTGACTGTGTGGTTTTTTTGAAACTGTGTTGCTTACTTATTTATCTGTCAATTGAAACAAGTTTGTGTTTTTAAGTGAATATTTTTGAGGGTACGTTGTTCTTTTTTTATTAAATCTGTGTATTCGTTTATCATTTCGTTTGCGAACATTCATAGATACGTAAATATTGAATCTACTCGTATTTAGAACTGATATTTGTGTGATTCCAGAATAAGTATTAAATTTCGTTTTAGCGAACATACTCGTATTCCGAATCCTTCGTGTGTGGGCGGGTAATAAAGTACCATTTACCGTCTCTTTACATTACGATTCTATAGGTAGGTGGGTAGGATGTAGGTATAAAATTTTACACTGATTAGTGTTAAAATATGCAGGGCGATGCGTGGTTAAAACCGTTATAGAGTTAAATGAATTAAGCCACCTTAACTTTAAATGAAATGATAAGAAGAAATATTTTGTTATATTATCCCGAAAGGATAGTTATAGTACCTACTTACTTACTTAATTGTAATAGAACGAGATTTAATTCCTGAATATAATTCACACACACGCAAAAAAAAACAAAAAAGAAGTCAGTACCAAAACTACCGCCACCGCGAAGTACAAATAATTTTTTCCAAAAAATACGGATAATCTAAAATCCCTAATAGCTCGTAAACTGTATCCTATCTTATTATCTATCATCGTTAACGCGTCTGACTAAAATAATTAACCAAACTTAATGCAGGTTTCGTTAATCCTCTTGAAAATCATTTTCGTAAATAAACTTATATTTTCATTGACGTAGTTGCGTAAACGTTTCCAATTATAGTAAGTGGATCTAATGACCAAAACATACATATCTACTCTCTAATTAGGTTACAAGCTTTTAATCAACCTGTATTAAGTTAATTTTACCAATTTTATGGTGTACATTTTAGCTGCAATTTAACATGCCAATTTTACAAAGCCTGGTGGGTTTTCAATAGTTGGCATGGTGTCATTGAGCTGGGTCCCTATTTCACTATCATAATCAAATTGTTGACTTTATTTACGCAATATTTGCTTTCTGAGAGTACATATGTACATACATTACGCCTGTAATCCCAGAATGGGGTAGGCAAAGCTACAGAATTACCTACAACTTTAAAAACTTGATGATAATTCAGCAACCACATTTTGCACAAATAGGCAAAGAGGTTTACCAAGGTATTAGTGACAAGTTGCAAGCCCATCGCCTAACAGTACCTACTACAAGCCTGTCCCTTAGTCTTCTTTTACGACATCCACGGACATGGAGTGGCACTATTCTAACCCAGCAACCCCACGGGGGCTTAATAAAACGTCAACAATACAAGAACAATGTAAAAGTGAGATGGGGTAAAGCAAAGTAGAAAAGAGATATGTTTGGTTAGATGAAACCGAAAGGTGACCACAGGATTTCCACCGTACTCACATAAACCCACCGAGCATTAACTCGTTCAATTCGACCCGATGAGCAGATTGAACAGCCTGTTAAGAGAATCATTGACAAAATCAAATGCATATCTAAAATAAGATCTGTATCTAAGACTAATAACAACAGTAATATGTTGACTAAAATTTGCAATGAATTTCATCAATAAATAAACTTAATCTCTGTAAACTTATGACGTACTCTCTGAATTTGGTTGACGCCGGTGGGAAAAACGTGCCGCCGGTAAAACCCAACGAAGCCTAGACCTTACACAATACAATTGAAGATATTTCGGCCCATCAGTACTCGTTTTTATGACATTCAATAAGTGGTACCTATAGTTTACTGTTTCTCCTTATAGGTTTTAAATGGCAATATTTACAGTTATGCGTAAAGGTATAGTTACCCGGCAATTTATAGACTGCAATAATAGCTGTCTTACTCTAATTTTATATAAGAATGAGAGTCCTCTTGTTTCACCGACACTAATTTCACAGAACGTGTCACTTCGCAGAATTTTCGTTTCATAGATAGTTATTTTCTGCTGAACCTGTGTTGATTTTGGGTTAAACCTACCGAGCGACACGGACATTTAAATTATTGACTTACCCTGTCAAAATAAAGTTAGGTTAAATTACAAGAAAATATTTATATTAAACAGTTCAATTACCAATTATTCATCTAAACATTTAATTTACTCATTTGTTTATTCTTCTTTCAAGCCAAAATAAACAGAAGTGATTTATGAATTTAAATTATGAAACGCTACATTTGGCCTCCAATTATTGGGCTATTTTAAAAAGAGCATAAATAGGTACCTATATGCAAAATGTATTTACTAACAACCAATTAGGATTTACTGTTAAATTATGATGAAAAGTGATATAAATCATAAATAGCTTTAATTATATGGTTTGCTGTAGGCAGAGATGGGCAAAATTTATTCGAATGACGAATAACGATTGAGAATAAAAAAATCATTCGCGAATAACGAATAAATTTTCCGAATGATTATTCTTATTCGTACATATGGCGAATAAATTATTCGCGAATAAATCATTCGATGAATAAATTATTCGCGAATAAATTGTATCACGAATAAATCATTCCCGAATAAAATACTACGAATAAATTATCCTTGTTTAAAAGTCAATCGCTATAAGATCGACAGGGGTATTAAATTAAATAAAGAAATGAAAAATATATAGTGGTTTTGTGTGGTCTTGTGATACCACATCACGGTTTTCACTCAAATCCGTGGAGTTTAACGAGCTATCCTTGCTGGACTGGATATTATCGTCATCGTCATTAACCTCACTCATTTTTTTGTTAAAGTAATACACAGACTTCAGAGATGCGACTGGTTTAGACCAAAGTATGCGAATGACTAATTTTTGTGAAATAATAATGAACACGGGTAAACAAACCGATAAGAAAATTGAGTTACGTGGTTATCTCGTTCATTCATATATCCATCTCTTTCTGGTTGGCTACCTGCGAGACAATCCCTAGACCCTAAAATATGCTCCAGTTGCATTTTAATGGTAAATTTGAAAGTGTACTATAATATTATTCGTGGTATTTATTCGAATAAAATAAAGAATAATTCATTTATTATTCGAAGAAGTGGTAGAATAATTTATTCGCGAATAAATTATTCGCGAATAAATTTATCGCGAATGATTGTTTATTCGAATGATTATTCAAATAAAAATTTATTCGAATAATGCCCATCTCTGGCTGTAGGTATATTCAAGTTACCTAAATGTGGCAAACTCATTAAGTATGCATGCAAGTTGCTAAAGGTGCAACAAACGACGATTCGATCACTAACGCAATGAAATGACAGCATCTTATGCCAGCGTGTGCCGAACCCTGCAGGACGCAACTATATCTTAGAGTTAGCACGATGTATTTCCATCGAATTCTAATGTATAACTGCGTCCAGCAGAGTTTGCGGCAAATGCCAAGCGTGTGGCGCTGGCATTACATTTTCCAGTAACGCGACAGTGCAACAGCTGTTGACCTATTTCTGATTGTAAGTGGCGTAAGGAGATCACTCAGCTATTTCCATTTATCGTAAAGTAAGTAATTTTTTTTATGCATCGGAAATAAAAAAAATGTCCCATGTGATTGCCTGGTTAGAATATTGCCACACCATTGTCTTCCCGTGGATGTCGTAAGAGGCAGCTAAGGGAATAAAGGCTTGTAATACTGTTAGGCGATGGGCTTGCAAACTGTCACTAATACACTGGTAAACAATTTAGCCTAATTGTGCAAAATTAGGTTACAGAATTATCAACAAATATTTACAGTGGCATAATTCTGTGCCCACTTTGGGAATTAAGGCATGAGTTTATGTATGTAAAGTCAGCAGCTGTAATACATTATTGTTCTAAACTTAACTCTGCACAAACAATTTTCATTTACTAGTCTGTTTCGTAATATACAATACGCTTATTTTAAGCATTCATACTGTAACAATGTTACATTTATCTAAGGACAATGTTAAGTACATATATATAAAGTCTCGTTATAAAATAAATTATGCTGGTACATAACATAATTAAATACAGTATATTACAAAAGGGCATGATTTTTACATAGTTATTTAGAGGAGCAATACAGAAAAATTACTGACTGCTGAGTTTCTTGCGGCGTTTCTTCTTAGCATGCCAGTGGTCACCACTTGGAAAACGCTGGTAGATTCTTGACGTGTAAAAGTGCCCGTGCGGCCTACTTACTGAATAAATGTCTTTTATCTTTTTTATCTTTATCTGTCCTCGAAATACACATAGATATATATAATTTATGGCGTTTAATAATATCGGAGCCGAGATATTTAAGATTTAAGTGTTCAGTTTTTGTTACTAAAAGTAGGTAGGTACGCATAGCTAAAGAGCCTAGCGAATTATTCTATCATAATTTACCACTTTTACTAATTCCTGCTCACTTCGAAAATGTATGACTTTTACAAATGACAACACTGATCATTAATACGATCTAATGGAGTAGCCGGGATCACATTTTTTTTCAATAATGTTAAAACTTTGTTAAATGCTGCGCACAAACATGGTAATTCGTTTAAACTTTTCAAGTTATAAACAATTTTAAAGCCAAATATGATTTTCCGCGTTTACCTGACTCAATGATTCCGGTAGATAACAATCATGATATATAATATTCAATTTCTTTTGTGGTGCTCGGGTTTTTCCGGAGATATGGATCTCACGGCAATTATAAATGGAATTTTGGGTTTTGCATCCGTGTCTTTGCTCATGTGTGTGCACAAGTGTAATAAAATATGTTAATGCGAAGTTATAACAACGTTATTAGGTGGAATGAACTGTTTACGAGTGAGTGGGAGGCGTTTGTTGTTTGTGTTCTTCTAAACATTGGGTCATATAGGTGGTCTAGTTTTTTAGTATAGATTTAGATTAGACAAGACCAATTTTTTACTTTTATAAAATGATTAGATGACCAAATTAAAGCAAGAAATAATTTCGATGTGAATTAGGCGTTAAAATGACATTGTACATTTTTATGAAAACCAAAAATCAACACGGATGAATCGAATTAAGATAATTTTAATTGGTTTTACATCTGTAAGTGTTTATTCGATTTGGTTTTAAATCACTAATATCTGGAATGGTAGGTACCTAATACTCAAGTTCAATTCGAGTAATTAACACCATCTCAAAACCGTGTGGTAGTGTGAAATTAATGGTCAAAAAAATCAATTAAAATGGCCCTGTCTATTCTTTCTTAACATACATCTCTGTTCTCTACTACCAAACACTCTGTGTAAAATCACTTGTACATCTTTTACCCTTAATTTCCGTATTCATTCACTTGTTATAGGGACTAATGCCGACTACAGTATCCATTTTAAAAGTTTAACTAACAAAAACCTGAAAAAAAGAGATACTTCTTTCAATTCGTGTCTCTGAACCCTCAAAACATCACAAAAAACAAATGATTGCGTCACTATTCAAAGAACAACTTCCCTTTTCTCTGAGTAGGGTTAACATAGGGTTAACTACTAGATCTATCCAAGCAGTCGATATCGGATAACGAGCCACGACCTGCGCAAGACCCGCGACCTCTTCACATTTCCACCGCCCAGATCCAAAAGGGAATACATGCGTATTAACCCTATACAATCATACTATCTTTAGATAGCGAATTTCTGCGTGGTATTTACATATATTGCCTTGTATTTGGAAATAGGGATATGGCGGATTGCAGGACGGTCGTTACCGCCTGGAGTTATATATTAATAAGCGATTATTTACATGTATTTTATGTCTTTTTGTTAGAGATAGCATCTCATAGTTTTAAGAAATGAGCTGCAATCCGGATCCAATATTATATCAGGGGACTATTTCATACAAATTGACCAAGTCCCAAATTAAGCTATAGTACTATGGGTACTAGACAACTGTATGAATAGGTAATATAAAGAAACAAATGCGTAAATGCATTTTTTTTGCCTGTATTAGAAATTCTCAAATATGATTACAAAAAAACTGTGTATTATTATTTTTTGCATAAGTGTAAATGTACCCTCTAGAACTAGAACAGAAAGAAACAGAGAACTACAAGACTTTTATTTCAAAATAA
The DNA here is from genome assembly GCA_963966035.1 of Acleris laterana. Classification (NCBI taxonomy): domain Eukaryota; kingdom Metazoa; phylum Arthropoda; class Insecta; order Lepidoptera; family Tortricidae; genus Acleris; species Acleris laterana. Next base: position 5,154,014 of record OZ014441.1, read on the forward strand.
ATATTTCGTCAGGTGTGAGCATACTAGGTATGTATACTAGTAAAGGTAACATTTCTTAAACGTATAATTCAACCTTGTTATTTTCTTGCTACAACAAACTCTCTATTACAAAGTATTTAACGTCTTCTATAGGTCTATGTACACTATCTACACTTATATTATAAAATATAAAAAGTAAAGATTTGATTGATTCTTTGTTTGTTTGTTTGTTTGAATTGAATACGCTCCGAAACTACTGGATCCATTTGAAAAAATATTTCATCATTAAAAGATAAAGATAAAAGATGTTTATTCAGTAAGTAGGCCGCACGGGCACTTTTACACATCAAAAACCTACCAGGGGTGTTGTTCTCCCAACAGATATATAGATTAAGCAGCCTTATACGTTCGATCCATAAATTGACAATGCACGCGCTAAAATATGTTTTGTTCGCACTGTGTCGGGACTACTTAAACTCGCCGCTTGGACATTCGCTCGTTCGTCCGTCCGACCGTCGTTGTTGAGAGCAGGGATTGAAAACCGGTTTATTTTCCGTAGCGGTTAAAGCCACAACTATGAGAGCCTAACCCATAATAAAGGTTACGCTCTCAGGGAGCGAAATGCATTTACCGGTTAGAGAGCGCTCCTTCCGTGTGAGCCGAGACAAGGGTGAATGACGGAAGCGCTCTCTAACCGGTTATAACCGGTAAATGCATTTCGCTCCCTGTGAGCGTAACCGTAACCGTAATCCGTTGGAACGTAACCCAAATAATTAACCGGTTTAACCTAAATAAATACCGGTTTATTTGTAACCGGTTACAATCCCTGGTTGAGAGAATCACTACCCAGTGCTTCGCAGAGAAGAAACGCAGCAAAAAACCGACAGAATAGAATATTACATTAGATACCCCTGATGAACATAGGCTATGTTATATTTCTCTGCGCGAACGGAGCCGCGGCCAACAGCTAGTATATACATAACCTTACTAATCTTATGGCATTACCATCGCAACAGCACAGGTCAATAAAATTACTTAACACACGTATTACTATGAGAACTATCGTCTGAGAAGAGCATTGTTGCGTTTTATGGCGGTGTGAGTACGCCTTTACAAAAGATAAGATCTGCGGCGACAGCGCTTGGGTTCAAGCTAGATTTATGTCTAGTTTGAAACGTTAAATTTTAAGAAATTTTAAATTCCGAATTAGTGATATAACTTCTCTCCTACTCGCTCTTATGAGGTCTCATTACGTTAGTCTCCAATTTTTCTTGAGGTTGAGTTTTTTTTTAAATCACGTACAGAAAATGTCAAGCGCTTTAGTGCACGATCATGATAATCTACAAACTGAACATCAAATGACAAGTATGACAATAACAATGGCGGTCACAATGACAAAGTTCTAAGTATGCTCAATTTTTTTTACTCAAATAATCTAAAATGACCCACGGTGTGGCTCCTGTGCCTTATGTAACGCTATATTCCTTATTATTCAGGAAAAAGGAATCTGCATATTTTAAAAACCTGTAAAATTGTGATTTTTATAAAAATACTTGTAACCTTTTTGTCATTAAATTAAAACCCTAGTTTCAAAATAGGTGTTTAACTAAGCCACCCTGTATAGTGTAATTCTTTCCAGGATTAAAGATTTTTCATTTTTGAACTAAGTTTCATAGTAATTTGTAAGGAGTTTAGTAGTTTGTTATTCAAAAACATCTCAATTTGGAAATTATCTATGCATGCAATTAATATTTTTTCACGAGGTTATTACGTAAATTACAGGTTGTCTTAAAAATATCTGACAATCGGTTTAAAGTTCACTCCACTTGTTTTTTTTTGTAAAATTTTATATAATTGTCGTTTTAATCAGGAAGCTCGAAAGCTTCTTACGAAGCTTGTATCCTTTTATGTGTTTTCCGTAAACCGTTACGAGTAGGTAGTTAATGGTTGTCTTTCCGCATTGTTTTTAATTTTGGCACCTTTTTAAGCTTCGAACGGTAAAAGGTCAAGGTCAAGTTCAGTGAACTTGGCCAATAAAAGGTCACTTTAAGTATTACCATAGCGAATCGTTTTAAATACTGATTTAGTTAATACTTGTTCGAGTATAAAAGACATCAACGAGCGCTCGGAATTTCGCAAAGCTTTTTTATCGATCTATGCGAGTGATCCCCAAAGTTTAGAGGTCTATATCGAACCCCAGGGGTTGACGATGACCTGCAAGGGGCCATATGAGCGGGAAAATTAATGGGGGGCCATGAGAGTTAAATGAGGGTCCACGGTAGTGGATCTCATTTAAACAGGTCGTGACTTTAATTTTGGCTTTCCATTAATGGAATAATCCATATTCAGATAGATAGTAGGCTTCTACCTACGTAATACTTTCTTATAAATATACAAATATCTATCTATACATATTATGTTTTAATTTTCTCTGCGTGTAAGTTTCTAGGTATTCTAATTGCAGTATTTGTGATTGTTTATTCGACAAGACCTCTAACATTATCCGTGCAGAAATCCCGAAGATTTCTTGCATAGTTTTTACGTAGCAACGTAAATATTAGGTAGACAGGGGGTCCGCCCAAAATCGAAAAAATTGCGAAGTGGTCTACATCGGACGTTCACATCGGAAACAAACATCGGTATTAAGGTCAGGTCAGGGTATGTATGCTATCACGTTTAGACTACGAGTTAATGAAAAAAAAAACAATATATTTATCTCAAAAAAGTGTTTAAAACACACTAAAAAAAACATTTAATAATTAAAACAGACGCGGGCAAATGAATTTTCTAAAAAAACATGGATCTTTGTAAAATCAATGTTTTTATTTCTTACACAGCACTTATACTGAACTAGAGGATGCCCGCGTCTTCGTACTACAGAATTAGTTTTCCACTTCTCCCCTTATCTTAACATCTTAGGGGATGAATTTCCAAAAATCCCTTGTTGTTGAACCCCTAGGATATTGAGGGAATATACTCTTCAAATTTCAAGTCCCTTGGTCCAGCGGATTCAGCTGTGCGTTGATCGATGAGACAGTCAGTTTCTTATATACCCTCTCTCTTCCATGTACCTACCAAACACCCAAAACTGGGTGTGAAACATATTACATAAACAAAGTAAAAGTACTGTTTTTTTTAAACTTAAATACGTTCGGAATCGGGGTCACACAGAGCGCTGTAAATCGAAAACAAAATCACCGTCTTATAATATTTTTGGTCAAATTTATTTTTGAACATGTATTTTTGTTTCAGAATAGTCATTCTCCATTATGAAACGCCTCGGTTTACATTTACGGACATTTCTCTTGGTGAGTATTATTGGATGTATTAACGACATGCACCCAGGAGCTAATAAAACAGGCCAGAGTGCGTTTGTCATACTAGCGAGGCTATTTTGAAGCCTTGGTTCCTCGCCAGAGTCTGCTTTTAGTGAAATCTGATGATGGATACCCCGAGCATCAATACAGGACTTCCAGAGTGCCTAGGACACCCAACTGATTGAATCTGCTGTTAACGTCGGAATGCATGATCAGAAAAACATCTAAAATGGCAATAAATGTAAGGAAATCCAAATGCTGACCCAAACTCTCTTGCTGTAATGTTAACTGATTGCGCTATTAGTTAGGTATCTTAAGAAATTTTGAACCTGGGAGTACCCACCATTGAACCTCACTCAAAACAACCCCTGGCAAGAAACATGGCTTCGAAATAGCCTCGTTGGTATGAAAAACGTACTCTTACCCGTTATTTTTGCTTCTGAGTGACGTTCAAACTAAGCGAATAACAACAGTCAAGCCATCACAATTTGTTTCAGCTTGGCCCTTGTTCGATAATATTGGCCAAATGTAACAACGCCAAAATTCCCATTTTTTATACTAAGACACCCTTTACGTGCTATAATTTATTTCCGCGGCACCCTTGTTACTTCATAATTAGTACTTGCTGCACTAATTATGTCGCGTGCCGGTGACGCGGCACCGGTCCGTGACGCCTGGCGCCTGCCCCGTGACGCTTCGGGGCGTCGCGACGCACAGTTGGGGAAGTTATTACGAGTTTATACATAAGATTTAGAACTTGGTATTTTAGCGCATTTATTTTATTAACATTTATCCAGTTCGTGTCTTTGCACAAATCATGGTCAGGTTAACTGGAAGAGATCCCTTAAAGGGATAAGTTCGCCATTGTCCATGTTAATCTTAAGTTTGGGTCCATATAGGCTCACACAAAATTCTTATACCCATTTTTTGTTTTCCTACCGATTTGTATTCATTAATAATCACTCTTCATATTTTTTTTCCTTATACTTTTTTGTTTATACTTTTTTAGTCATAAATATCGCAATTTATAATGCATTATTTTAAGAAATTGTTGCTTTTTGAGGATTTTTATAAATCTAACCTAACCTAACCTGTTCTACACGTAAGATATTAAAGAAATTTTGAAAAGTGTACTGTTCCATGAATATTGGCGTTATGAATTCAGATGATAATGAGTTCCAATCTTTAGTATTAAAAAAATGAAGAGTATGAAGAGTGATCATTTGATGTAAAATGGTATGAGAAACATTTTCGGACTTCCGATAATAGGACTTAAAAGTTATGTGAGTAGATACGCACCCCTTCAGTTTATTTTCGAATTTACTTTCTTTTTTTTTGCAATAAAGTGTTTACATACATACATACAAATGTTTTCCGTGTTGGCTTTGTAGGCACGGTTACTATTAACTCATATAATTAGTAAGAGTATAGGTATGGTTATAATTCCATGACTAATTCATTATAGAAACCAAAATGCTCTCATTTATTACTCATTGGAACAGTCATAAGTTAATCATAGATGTTATAGACAAAAACTTAAACAGGATGTTATATATCGAATAGAATGCTGAGGTCAATGTCCGGATGCAACATATCTTTAAAATATAGGTTTTAGGTGGACATAGTGCTTTAAAGATCCTTAGTACAAAGTGTATAGGGTGTTTTTGCAGTGGCCAGTGGTAATAATTTGTGTGACCAATCGATTTGACAGTAATTTGTATTAGTTACAAGTTTTATTGCTGCATAGTATAGTATAAGCATTTTGAATTTAATATGTTTACGAATAGAGTATATAATGGTTCGAGTACTACATTGCAGTTAGCCACCTTCTTTGGTAGGACGATAGTATATTTGATTTTTACATTCGTCCTTTTGACTGACTTTAGAAAATTGGAAACGAAACAGTTTTATAACTATAGCATGATTAGATTAGGTTCTAAGACTGATTGTTTAAACGATATTGTAGTTACGTTCAGTTTTCCTTCATTTTATCTTTGTTCTACATTTTTCCTATCCACCAAATCACCAACAAATCTATACATAGTATAAAACGAATTCGCTTCGCGCCATCTGTCCCTCTAGTACGCTTTAGACCTTTCAAACTAAGAGCACGCAACAGATTTTAATGCGGTTTTTATCCATAAATAGAATAATTCAAAAGCAAGGCTTATGTTTAATAAATTCTAGTTTATTTATTTATTTATCTATTTATTGGTAGAAAATCCAACAGTTACAAATACAACATATGAAACAATAATAGGAAACACAAAACCAATTACAGGATTTCACATGTAGTGACAGTGTAGCAAACTTAAAGTTTAGTACTAACTTCAAAGGTACACGCACTTACGCAAAAACACTAGCGCAAAGAAAAGGTAAAATTAAAACTACTGCTAAAGACCAGCCAGAGATAGATCGCCAAAAGGTTCTCTTACCTATGGTACACAAAACTTGCTCAAACAACACATTTCGCTATCAAACTTCGACTCACGGAAGGGGTTTATGTACGGGTGTTACAGAAAACTTACATAAACTGATGCGAAGCGAGGGCGGGTCGCTATAAACAATAGGTACGATGCGGTGCCGGTATCAATTGTCTTCAATATCACTTGCACTATATTGACGTAGTTTAATGAATTAAAGCTAGGCTTAACAGTCAACTATCATATTGATACTTGAATAGAAAAAGAAAAAAACATGACGACGCGCCTAGTTAGGACCCTGCCTAAGAAGCTAGCGGTCTTGGGTTCAAATCCCGGTAAGGGCAGATATTAGTATGATGAGCGCGAATATTTGTTGCTGAGTCATGGATATTTTCTATATATTTAAGTATACATTTCTCTATATAAGTATTTATATCGTTGTCTAGTACCCTTAATACAAGCCTTGAGCTTAGTTTGGGACTAGGTCAATTGGTGTGACATAGTCACCTGATATTTATTTATTTATTTATTTATGTATTCACTACACACTCAAGACTCCCAGAAAAAAGCAAAAACAGAAAACAGCAATAAACAAGTAATTAGTGTGTCTTCGCGGCAGTGAATCGGATATCATATCGGATATAATAACTTGATATGTTATTTTAAATTTTAACGCCATATTTTATTTAAAATATATCCATGATCATTCTTGTAAGTTAGGTGTATGCTTTCATCCTTTAGCCGTGCAATACTCAGGCATTGAGTTGGTGACACGTGCAATTCTTTCACCACTGGTTGCGCCAGACCGGCGCGCGCGCACTTGACACGCGGTATTGACATGTCGGTGGAGATGTGTGAACACATCGTTTTTTCCATGTTTGGGAGCTTGATCCAGATCTAAATTTGTTTAGGATGTCTTTAGGACGTCAACGGTAAAATAAACGGTAAAATAACGGCATAAGGAGAGGTTTATAATGGTTTCCAATATAATATTAGTTTCGTTGTTCTTTAACTTTGAAGCAGCTTTTAACAGAAAAATATGCAGAGTTAATAGATAAGCAATCAAATGTAGATAATTTGTTTTCACGTTGATTTCTGGAACATCCTGTATATCTAAGTACCTATACTTATCATTGCTTAAATACAAAAGAGACACAAACCAAAATGTGTTGGTGTTGCATTTCAAATCGGAACGCTTTTTACTTTTACTACTAAGTTTGAAATCGAACTGTGTTTGTTTTTGATTAGTGGCGCTTTTGTATTTAAGCAACGATAAGTATAGGTGTCCGATTTCACTCAAATTTTGCACAGAGGTATTTAAAGTCTAATCGAATAAAAATACCCTTGTGGAGAAGGAAAATAAAAAAAAAACTTTTTTTTGGATAACCCTAGCTATAGGTACTTAGATACTTTGGTCTGCATGACATACATTATTGAATAATGGGATATCACGACAAAATTTATTGGCTTTTGACAATATCACCTCCGAGTATTTCCTTGACAAAAGTGAAATACAATCGCCTTCAAAGTACTGTAGCCGAACATTGATCTTGTTTTTACTCGTCTTCTAAATCCCACGACACACTTGCCCACAATTTGATCGCTGTAAACAATGGTTTGATCTACGCAACCCGCGGGGTTAAGAACTACATTTTATATGAAAAAGGTCAAATGGTCAGCGGTTTAGTGCTACTGCTAATTGGCTTGCGGGCTGTGTTTATGACTATTACAATAGATCGAGCGTTTTCGTAACGGTTGTAAAAATATAGACGGTGTAAAAAATTGTATAGACTTAGGTTTTTTGTTTTTTTTGGCGTACCTAATTGAGAAATGTATTGTTATAGTGGGAAAATAGACGTCTCGTAGATGTTCTGAGAGTTGATGAGTGAGAAGTAGTTGTAACTGATTCTTTTGATTTCATAAGTTTAGTGGGCGTTAGATAAAATAGGAAGACATGATGGCAGACAGGGACGGCCTCATGATATGAACGGATAAATCTACATGATATGAACGGATAAAGCTTCTGTCAAAAAATACTTTTTTGGGACATCCTTTTTTTGTCGACCGTTTTATTTTTACTAAGTCATCTGCTTGTCAAGATCAAACTGGGTAATGAGTCCCAACACGATGGGTCTATGTTAAATATAGCGGAGATCCTATCGCCACCTTAGGACTCCATCATCAGATTAAATCTTATATTCCATAATATTGGATTGTCATCGGGTTTACATACAATACAATACAATACAATACAAAACACTTTATTGTACACCAAACAATAACATTACAGAGATACAGCATAATTAAAAACAACACAGGTAAACAACAGGCGGTCTTATCGCTGATTAGCGATCTCTTCCAGACAACCTTACTAGGGATAAGGTGTCAAATTAAAATATTTTACGAGGTAGGTGGTACAGACTTCACGCGAGCAATAACAAGAAACTATGTAAGTTATTAAACATAATATGTGGTCCAAATTTTAGGTCATTCCATTAACAGGAACTGGTTCAAAATTGACTTGCAAATTTTGACGGAAATCTTACAAACAGTCTAGTCTCAAACTAAGCTCTAGAATAATAAACATACTCATTTAAAGAAATATATGTCTAAAAACATCCATGACTCAGGAAAAACTCGTGTTCACCAAACAGATATCAGTATCTAACCCAACTAGGCTAACCGTATGTGAATGATCTTAATATTTTCATTTCAACCTGTCAACACGCGGAACCTTTTCCGTTTCACAAAATCTAAATACCAATATATATCAAATGATATGACCGTTAATCCGTCTGTCCCAAATACCGATACAAGACAATCGGCGCATCCGCTAGCGGCGCCTATGCTCGTCTAAATCGCCGCTTGCGCAACGCATTACGTGTCCTTACGCGATGTCGCTCCTTCGCAGTCTAGCTTCATTTGTACTAGGCTTTTGATATTTAAAGTGATATTAATTGGGATTTAATTGCGGAGGTGATAAGCTACATATACGAGTATAACTACAGTAGTTAAAAGAAGACTAGGTTATAATAGTACCTATTTACGAAAATTTTGTTCGTTTTAAAACATGCTGTAGATTCTAACTATGCTTCGAATAGCTTTTGAATTTTTAAATGATTATACTTTAATCGTCATTATTTTAACGGAAAATTTACTGCTGAACATGACAGACCAAATAAATGGTTTTCACAACGACCGGATCAAGGTTTTAACAAAAAAAAAGATTGGAGGCTCTGTAATTTTTGAGACTGAGAAACTGAGCTAATTTAGCTTTTCCCTTAGGTTTTTACAGTAGGTAGGCCCCAAACCAAACCTATATTTTCGCAAAGGTCTATTAAAGAGTTTTTTTTTTTAATTACTGCTAATAGCAATATTGATAAAATTAAAGTTCTTGCACAGTTACTTATTTTTTTGGTATCAGCAGTATTGCACGTTCGATCATAATACGAGTATACCTACATTTGCCAGAGAGACATATTAACGGTCAGTATTCTAAATAATAGACCATTTTTTATTATCGTCACTTATCAGTCTTATCACCTTTCTTTCCATGCGGGAATGCCCTTACGATCTTGACCTTGCTTTTAGCACTTTCCATTTGTTACTTGACTAACACACATACAATCGTCGTACACACAAGTATTTATCGCCTAGTTATGCAAATGTTTATATGTATACTAACATTAACAACGTACAGTCGGCCTTATATTTTAGTAGCTGCACACTTTTGTACCCTTTTGACAAATAAGTGCAACAGTTCAAACACGGTGACAACGCACTAAAGTGTGAATATACTTATGAGGTCAACCGTTTCTTTAATACCATCGCAACACAAAGAATTTTCGATATGTTATTTACTTATTTAACATGTGGTATATTTTGTAAACTGGGTAATCTATACCTACGTAGTGTATGTTTATGTCTGTGTCTGTGTGTCCTTGTATATGTGTCTGGAGGATTACCTAACTTAAGTTCGTTGTTTTTTTACGCTTTTTCGTTTGTTCGAAATTTAGGTAAATTTGTCCGCAAATCATTTTCTCTGAAGCCGTTTAACTTTCCAAGATTGTTATAAAACTAACGTAACCAATATGGTTTTCGGACAAATCAAAATTTTGGACAATCAAAATTAACAGCGACATTTCATTTCATTTCACCATTTTCAACCCCCCGGTCACCATTTGCCAATGAGTTTTTCAACTTAATTTATTTACCATGCTCTTTCGGTGAAGGAAAAACATCGTAAGGAATGCACTGCACGCACATTCAACCCGCTAAGTTTTAAAAGAGTAATCGCACAAAAGATCATAAAGGGGTCAATAGTGCGCATCGTGGCTCGCAAATGGATAAACCAATTAAGTCGCAGGTTTTCAAAAAGATAGCTATTTCAATTAGAATGGTTTTTGTATAGAATCATACATAGCCCAAGAATATTTTTTTGGAATAGCAACACTATTAATCTTTTGTTTCCCGATTCTTACTTACACTTTATTCTTTGTGTTCGGTTTCGTACGTTTCGTAAAAATCAGTGTGACCGTGTAGGAGATACCAACAGAAAGGTACGCCATTGTTTAAAAGTTCTTACATAATTTAAAAAACTTCAACTAATGCATTTACCAAATCACTGTCTCTAGCTAATACAACTTTTAACGTCAGTCTACATTAGTCATGTCTTGCCTAACTGTCGTGAATAAACAATACTTTCGTACTCATCCCAAGGTCTACGGCGACAGTTTAATAAAGGTTAACTTGCAATAAAATCAACATTAACTAATTCAGAACCAACGACACCGTATGGAGTCAGTTATTAATAAACATCAGGAAGCTTGGCAACAAGTGCATAGGTATAGAACTTCAAAATGTCGGTCTTATAATCATTGCAACAGAGTTCAAATTATCAGTTAAAGCGGTATGTGGTGAAGATGACGAGTGCTTTCGTGTCTTTATAAGTGACATCGTTGACCTTGCTGGTTACAAATTGAGGGGATTAGAGAAATCGGTCAAGTTTGGTTCCTTTCGTTTAATGTAATATAAGAACTAAATGAATGGTGGGTTTGCGAAGAAGCCAGCACTCAATTAAATTATTTAGTTATAGTAAACTTTTAGGTATTTAAAAAAATGTAATCAAAACTACCACGTACACTTCGTCAGCCAATAGCAGCAGAACACGATACGTCAAAGTGCAATGAGACAGTTTTGATTGGCTGTTTAACATTGTCACGTGGTTTGGATTGTTTACATTTTTTTAAATACCTAATTGTATAGACTATAGTTAGAACTCGTGTTGCATGTTTTTTTTACCCATTTCTTAAATTTAAAGCCGGTAATACACCTGGCTGATGTTAAGGCAAACAGTTACTAACTATCTCGTGATTATTTTGGTCTTCTATCATTTTAAAATAAAAAACTGTTCGGGAAAAACAAATTTTAGGTTAAGAGCGGAGATACAGCATCATTTTTTATCTTTTTAAATTCTGTATTCCATCGCAATTGTAGCTCTTTGCTAAAATTTGTAGCTTAAATTTGTAGTGTTACAGAGAGAAACCTGATCGCACACCTCTTACTCTGTGATCACTGGTTATTTTTTTAAGATGAATCGGGCACTATGTCAGCATAGTCTGGTAAAATTATTTTGTTGCTTATGTTTAATTAAATTATCTAATTGTTTTGGTTGCTTATGTTCCAGGGTATTTAAACATCAACAATAAAACAAAAGTTTTATTTTTATTGCCTCGTTGGCTGATGTAATGACAAGAAAAACAAAGGTTTCACGCTAAAATGTCTGTTGCTCGTTGATAAACTCCGCACATACCAATTTCTGACCATTTAACCCAAATCGTCAAATTCACAAAACGTTTCCATCTAAGTTGTAAACTTTCGTTTCCCCAATGTTACGGATTTGATAAATTGCCAGCATAAATTTTATAATCGACGTATTCCATCACGTTAATATCATCAAATATGCACAACTTTCCCGTACGCAGAATTCCAAACGGCTCTAATCAGTGGTATACCTGTTTTAATTTAAAATGCACGCCGTTTATATTTCGCCGACGGAGACGAAATATTCAACTTGTTTTGTAAGTTAAGCTTAGGTTACACGATGCGAGCTGCTATCCTGAGAGATTTTGGCATTGTTTACTCGCAACTTAGTATCTATACTATCTGCTGGCTAAACGAGAGTAAGAGTGATCAGAGTAAGGGTACCTACTGCGTAGCACGAGTAGCCTGTGACTGTTTTCTCACTCGGTAATCATTTTCTACATACTAGGTTTGTAACGACAGAGAAACATTGAGTGACAAGCGAGTAAATACAACTTATGCTGACGTTGACGAGCTCTTCGAAATATCGGCCTAATAAGTAGTACCTATACCTGTCCCTATAAAGTATGCTCCTTTGCTCAAGGATAAAGCTGTATGGATACTAAACAGTACTAAGTACTAAGTACACGATGTAGCAATCATAGAGGGTATCGACCCTCGTTATTATTGTGCCAGAAACTGCCGAAGTTCTGTGGTCACTGGGGGGAGTTAAAAGTAATTCGGGTTAGAGATAAAGGCGATGCGTATGTCACTCGTCTTTCACGGTTACAACTTGCGAGCAGTAACTGACCACGCCAACTCGTACAGTGTGACCTAGACATTACTTTCATGTTATTGTTGAATCGAGACGGCCCGCAGACAATACAAGGTTATTATATTTCCGTTTGTTCATTGAATAGGTACAGTAGGTATGTTATGATTACTTTTGAGTGATAGAACTACGCCTGAGCCAGTGACTGGTTGTAGTATTTCGGTCTAGGCAACGAGATAGAACGGCCATTCGAAGGAACCGAAGTCTCATTTAATTTGGTTGTTAACCCTAGTTGGAAACTTCTATTGCTGTTAAAACTGTGTGTAATTATTGTACCCGATCGCAGCAGGGCTGTCTCTTTAGATATCTCTTAGTATCAAATGCGACTCAACTCTTGGAACTTTGTTTAACAAGTAGTATACCGAAGTCGTTATAGCTAATCAACGTCCTTTCCTTCATCGTTTCCTTTAAAGAGTAAACTAATCATACATTGCACCACTAAATTACATAAGTTTATAATTTAAATCTACTTACAAACAAGAAAACTAGCTGGTTTATTTATTACGTTAACATGTCTAGATAACTTGCGTAAATCTAACTAGATGGCGCCAGTTCAGTAAGCAATTAATTAAGTTATTCTGATTGGTCAACGGATTCGCCAGGTATGAATAATCGTTTCCGATTGGCCTTTGCATCAGTGGCGCCAGAAGTTCACATTCGGTAACATTATGCCATACAAATGAACGCTTAAAAGTTAATGTAGTCTGCCTATACAATCTTACAAAGTTGGGAAGGCTAGACAATGCCTAAGTAATAACTTCTTTGTATTTTCCTGTAACTTGCACATAAATTTAAATACTAACTTGTACGTGTGCAATTTCTTAGAAACATAACCTTTCGCAAACAATGGCTAAAGGTTGCAAACGCAAGGGTTTTGGGTCACGTTTTTATGGGTCAAGGATGAGCGAAGGTCATTGTTGGACGTGACGTGCTGTATTAAGCTTCTTAAAATTGTTATACTTAGATACATATTGGTAGGTAGGCCAAAGTGTTGTCTTTTCTATTTGTTCGGACTAAAGCCGTCGGACGCAATCGGTAATCTTCATTTATTTTGGAGTTAGAATGAGAAGTTAAAAATGTTTCTATCCAACAATGTTACATACCTATCATATAATCCAATCACGATCTTTTCTAAGCTTCATATTCATGGCAGTCGAAGCTGGTCCGCTGGTGCTGCATTCTCTGGAGGATTCACTTCTAAATCAGAGTCAGAGTAAAAACTACATTTTAGGTAGCTAAATGAAACTTCGCTTGTATGGACCGATCGAAAAGGAGCCGTTATTTTAAGGAATAACACGTACAGTGGGATAGCTCTTAGAAGTTGCTTCGGGTTTGTACTTGTCTCTCACTTGCACTCACAAGACAAGATGTCAAGAGCGAGTGAGAGAGAAGTACAAACCCGAAGCACCTTCAAAGTGCTTACAGACTCTTCCGGAAACTTCCTTTTTTACAGATAGATCTATGTCTCTTGATTTACTGCCGGTTAGAAGTTATAATTTAATATTTCTCTTCTTGAAGAACATAAAACAAAAGCATTTAAATAAATTCGAACACGGCAGTTCTCAAATTTATTATGGCGGCGTGAATGACGTTGATGTTATGTTGTATTATATAACTAAAGGGTTATGAAGAAATATATTGATAGAAAGAGCATCAAGGTCACATCTCAAGGTTGGGTCGCGGTAGGAAGAGCGAGCGTTCGGACAGATTAACATACATATCACAACTATTATAAAGATAAAAGCTGCTTGACTACATTCTTCCGATCTGTACCAGTTACTGTACAGAATATATGTATATCTAGTTATGGTTTATATCAATAGGTATTGGTGGCCAACGAATTTTGGACTTTCGCAGTTAGAATATTTAATTAATATTCCAAAATCTCTTAAATGATCTGTTGGACTGGTCTTAATCTCATAACACTGACGTAAATAAAATAAGTTATTTTTTCATGAAAGGGTTTAATTATTAATCCTGACTCATTAATGATGAAAGAAGATTGACGAAAGAGATATACAGATCGAAAGTGAGTGGACGGGTCGGAAGGGGCCGCCCTAGGCGTACTTTTTCGAGTCAAATCGGAGAAATACTGGAAAAGGGCCGAATCTTAAGTACCCGAAATCGACGTGCGTCCATGACTCGATGTATGAAAGTGGAAGAAGCGAAAGAAATTTGTTAAGATCGTAGCAAACGGAAAGAAGTGGTCTCTGCCTACCCCTCTGGGAAACAGGCGTGATTTAATGTATGTTTAATAATGAGTCATTATTGTGATTGAGTGATTGTGTTTGTTCGTTTGCCTCTTCTTCGTATATTAATATAGGTACCCATTTCATTTTATTTTACGTTTTATGCGAACGTAGTTCAGGGAGTATTGACACCAACATTGATGTATGGTGGTGAATCATGGGTGTGTCACAAGAAGAATGAAAGCAGGATTAATGGCCTTGAGATAAGGGCTCTGAGAAGTACGTGTGGAGTTATATAGAAAAATAAATAGCGAGATCCGAGGACCATGTGGATTAAAAGATGTAAAAACAAATAAAAAAAAGGTATGAAGATGTTTTGGCCATTTAGAAAAGATGGATGGAAAAAGAGTAACGAAAGAGGTATGGCAAGCGAGAAAGAGTGCCGATAGCGGTAGGGGACGCCTTCGACGAACATACAGTGATCAAATTCTTGATGTACCAACTGAATAAGGGCCAAATCAAATGCAATCAAAACTCACGTACTATAATCCCAATAGAACCCTGTAGAACGGTGTCACAGAAACATTATTATTAAAATTGTTTGACACTTATTACTATTTGAATTATAACGTCACTGTGACATAGTTCTTTAGTGGGACCGGGTTCTATGGGCTTAATAGTACGTTCATGAAAAGGTTGATGAATGTAAATGAAGCGAAAGTAGTATGTTCAGACCGGTACACCTGGCGTTCCATAGTCTCTGCCAACCCCACTAGGAGACAGGCGTGAAATGTATGTGTAGGCATAGTAAAGTAGGTATAATGTACAATAATGAAAACTATTAGCTCTAGGGTAATCTGTTCTTAAGAACCAAATCTTCGATTTTAGAAAAAGAAAAACGCCAGTCAACACGTCCACTGCTGGACACAACCCTTGGGTAGGAAAAAATCCACCAATTGGATTACTTAATTTTCGTAGCCTCCTCCTAATTGTTGGATATATTCCTGGAACACCCCCTTCGCTACCTCGCATAGCTCTGGTGGATACGCAGCCTTAAGCTGTTAAATATAAAACCGCCAATGCCAAACCCGCGTCGATCCCTGCCCAGGTCAAACGACATTGTTTACGCGGATTTCCTACTTGTCATGTCATTTTATGACTCGCTATCTGATATTGTAATCAAATTGTAAATTAATTTAAACTTACAATGACTTCGTTATAATCTATGTAATAAGACTGGTAACAAAGTCACGTCACGGCATTGACTGATTGGTATACCTACCTATCTATACATTGTTAGTCTGTCTCAATTGAAATTGCCAAAGATGTAAACAAATTAGTACAGTTTGACACAACCTCAAATATTACGTAAGCGTGTTTTTATTTAAAATAACGTATAATGAATAGTTATTCTATCTTAAACTGCATGTGAAATTAAAAATTAAGTGTATAAATCATTGCAAAGACTTCACTCGATCCTTAAAAACACTTGATTATCGAGTAATAATGGTGAATTGGTTCCTTCGGTTGTGTTTACATCTTTGCCAATTTCAATTGGCACAGACTATATATTTGTTTGTTTTTCTTTACTACTTGGACCAAGATACCTAACACAATGAATAAACTGAACAAGATCATGTCGGACCATGCTGAGTATAGGGTTCAAACCCAAAGAGCCGGCCAAGTGTAAGTCGTACTCGCACACGAAGGGTTCCGTACCATTCTTAAACTTCAACTGTCTATCTTTTACGGGTTAAGTATAGAATACAGTCCGCTGACGGTCGGACGGATGAACAGCATTAGGTGTAGATTGCGTAGTAGAAGTATCTACCTAGGGCGATATTTCAAGGACCCACAAGAGATACAACTCCTCACTGCCCAAAGCATCTGGAAATTCCTGGACGCAACGGGCCTTTGCGGTGAACTCTAAATAAAGGGCTGTCACAAAAGATCAGCAATGGTCAAAGTGGCACACAAAGCCCATCTCACTTGAATCACTAAATAACTTGTTGATTGCTTGGCTTTGGTTGAAATAACTAATATTATAACTATTGTATCTATTTTTGTAGACTGAGAGACAAACTCTCACGGTTGGCTCGAACTTTTGATGGGATTGTGCATATCGTCGGCTTAGTGCAAGAAGTCATTAACCCACAAAAAGTCAAGTCAGAGAAAAACGGGCCCAAAGTTTTGACTTAGTCAAATGAACATTATTGTTGTAGGTTCGGGTCTAGATTTAAAAATTAAACACAAGTGGTTAGCTAAATATATTTAGTATCAAAACCAATTAAAAACTTTGTACAATAATTCCAAATAACTTTTTTAAAAGCCTAAATATGCAGTTAGTGACTTTTTGTCTTTCTCGCTTTAAGGGAACTTACAATTAGTTATTTTTTATTTTAATCACAATTAAATCGAGAATTCGAGAAACACAGTTTTAAACGAGAAATTTGGTTTCATCAGTCTTAATTATTACCTTAGAAACTTTATGAACATTATTTACTAATTAACAACGCATAAACAGTTTTAAAAACTCTACTTCACAGATAAAAACTCAACAAAACCACAATAATAACATAAAATTCTCAAAATGGCGTTATTTGTAACTGCAAACTAAAATAACTAAAAAATGATTTTTTTTTATAGTGGAACTTAATATTATATTATAATCCCAGACTCTCACAGCAAGCACTACTTACTTACTGTTATAATACATAAAAACTTCTAAAAGTATTAAAATAAAAAGATCAGCCTTTGATTTTGAACTAATACTGTAAGTACGAAAAAGAGTTAAAAAACCTAGTCATCCATCTTTTTTACTCTTCGTCTTCTGAGTCTGAAGACATTTCTTCAGGTACATAATCACGACTTTCTTTGGCTGGCAAGTTCTGGTACCAGTGGTGAAGTTCCGCGGGTATAATTTTTTCATTGCACATTTTTAGTAAGTCTTTTTTTAGCTAGAGTGATTGGCAGTTTTTGGTTGTAAGCTTTTCTCAAAACGTAAGTGTTATAATTGAAACCCTGTATGGGTTTTTCAAGCTTACGTTTTCGCAGTTGTTTTATTGGGGCCATAGATTGGGATGTATTACTTTTTAATACGTGAAATTCTTTATACTCAGATTTGAAATCGTATCTGTAAAACAACATTCGGCCTTTTTTTCTCTAGTCGAAAAGATTTCACTTTAAGCCATCGCAGATTTTCTCCATTGACATCAATCGATCGATTCTGCATCAAGTTATCACTCAAGTCGTATAGGTTTAAAATATCTGTGTGATTCATAACTATCGGTTCGTACGGTTTTTTCAGGGTTTTATTTTTCTTATTTTTTCTGTTTGATCTAACTAATCGAATAACATTACAGAAGTCTATCATTGAGTACACTGGCATTAAACGCAATTGGTTCTCAATCGCACTGTGCATGCTATCTACCTCCATATGTGTATGACCAGACTCTAAATAAATATGTTCTATTACCTCGAGATGAGTTGTCTGAACTAAATACAACTGCAGGCTTAAAAGGAATTGATTACGATTTTGGTCTCCACAGGTGTCAGTGAATATGGAAATCTCTTTTACAGTAGATGGAAGACGTTTTATTCATAGATACAAAGCCGTACCCACCTCATCGCTTCCTTTTTTGCCATCCAGCTCAGACCAGAGGTATCAAAAGCCGTCATTGGGAGTGCGAGCTTCATAAATGGTAGCATTGTACACATTCAATTTGCGTAGGTAATAAAGAATAGAAACAGTTCCATTTGGGATATGAAGTACCTTTTGTAAATCTAAGGTTATTGAATTAAAGCTTTCATCTTCATTAGCACGAATTTTGTCCAATTCTTTGGCTTCTCGACTTTGTTCTTTTAGTGAAATGTGTAAGTCATATTTTTGTTTCCAAGATTCAAGATCGGGTCCGTTTGTATTTTTGATACTGTTATACTTATGACATGTTAGACATTGGTCATTTTTTGGTTTGTGAAAATCCAAATTATATTCAGTTCCAAATACATTTCTGTACACGTTTATAGTAACAGAAGTCCGAGACGCTTTTTTGCATTCCTCTGTATAAAGTTCGTACATTCTTGAAATAGATAGCGTGCCATCTAAATAGAGTTTTGACGATGTTTTTCGGCAATAGTGCGATTCCATTGTAGGGAATGATTCGATATGTTGTTTTATAAAATGTATATCGTCTTGTTTGGTTTTATTGTGAGCAACATGCTTACCACCTTGGTCTTCTCCTTCAAAAAGACCAGAACTGCCAACCTTGGAAAATGCATTGTTTATAGGGCCGTTTGAAATACAGAGGGTACTTTTAAAAAACTTTTCACATACCTTGATTTTACCTTCATCATTAGAAAAAAAATACGAACGTGACATGGTTCGTTTTCTAACTGCTTTTACGTAACACCTTTGTGGAGGATTTACTGATATGTTCGCGAGTATAAAATCCTTTTGACGACAGTAGTCTTTTAAGCCCCAATATGTTTGACAATTTTTTTTACGTTCTTCTTCGCTGAAATTTAGTGGGCAGTTAAGCTTGCATTGACAACCTCCCGGCTTGGGGGCTTTTCCTGGCAATAACTTTTTTTTATAATTTTTGTACGGTAAATCACAGTGCTTACAATTTTTTTGCTTCTTTCGGTCGTAAGACTTTTCATTTTTTTTGTGCCATCTTGTTGTTTTAATTTTTTTGAGTGTTTTTGTTTCCAACTCATTATCGTCAATATCACTGATCTTATCAGTCAAAAAATCAAAAACAAAACCTAGGTACCTATACAAAATCTCGCCTTAAGGACAAAATTGGTATTTCGCAATTGAAATACTTACTTACCTACAACTTAACAGCATAAAGTAATTTGCACGTATCTTATTATAAATAAATGACAAAGGTAGTTACGCTGTGATCTTCATTCTCCTTATTTAGAATCTTTTCTAACATCAAAGATCCTCGTCTCGTAAATTTAATACCATTTCGCTTCATTTTGTAAGAAATCACTAACTTCTCGCGTAACGTCCATCCCCGGTCGCAGCCGCAACGGTATGACTTCGATCGCGGTGGCTGAACCCCCGTTACCGCGAGAGCAAGACGTACTCGTAGGTATAAATGAGTTGAAATATGAACTGTTGTGCAAGAATATTTCACTAAAGGTGTTCAAATTCATACAAGTTATTTGCCAAAAGTCACTAACCATAATTTAATCACGTGAATTACATGTCTTTGGACATAACAAAAATCGATAAATATCATTAATTACTTTAAAAAATCATTCTGATTGCCATTAATGCTGTCTCCTAGTTTTTTTAAACTTTATAAAGTGCTTTAGTTATTTTATACTAAAGTAAAAGTGGTAATGTGCATCCAATGCTCATTTTGTTAAAAATCATTAAAGCATGATAATAACTTTTATTTTCGTTTTACGGTTTGCTAAAAGTAACTATATGCATATAATGAATTCTAGCTCAAATACTTTCAAAGCTTTATTCATATTGTTTTATTTTTTAAAGTTGATAAGTAACAAAAGTGAATATTTAAACAAAATAAAAAGATAAAAAATAACAAATTTGTTTTGTTTAAAGTTAGTAATGGTCTAAAACCAATTTACATCAAATCAATAAGGCAAAAAGTTAAGTTAATGACTTTAATGTCATGGCTGTAACATCGAAATTATTCAATGTAAAAAAAAATGGATCCGTGCGTTAGAAAGAGTAAGTCGCGGCGAATCCGCCTGTGCTTGTACCTGTACTTAGTGATTTCATGCCATTAGTGACTTCTTGCACTAAGCCGACGATATAAACAATATAGTTTCCTCTAAGCTAGTGGTTTCGATCGGGTTCGATTTCAAATAAGGGCTCAAGTACGCATATCGTTGTCTATTTGTATATTGGAATTTATATGGACTTTTGTTTTGATGGGACCAGGTATTTCCGCCATGTTTACTATTGACAATGTTAAGGATTATCGCTTAGCATCTGTTTGACACGCTTTTGTTTAACCTTCAAACCATTTAAACATACAGAAATACATGTAAATACTCTAAATTTAGTCCTATTGGCATTGACACAATCGGTCAAGCTCGAAGAAAAGCAACCAGCAGGTCCGGGTCAATGTCCCTTACGTAACTAGCCTTTCCCGGACTGGTTTAAAGTACGAGGTACAAGGTACAATTCGGCAATCAGACTGTGTTCCACGTGGTAAGATCACTTTTGAATGGTCAACAAATTTAATTGTTGAGCCACTGTAAAAAAAAAAGGATATTTACTCAGTACTAGAGTACGCCCGCGACTTCGTACACGTACTCGTACAATTAATATCCCGCCACTCCCCCTATTTCTTCCCGTGGGGGGTCGATTTTCAGAAAATCCTTTCTTAGTGCTCACTTATATCATGAATGGAACCACAGTCCCGAATTGAAATGTTCTAGGTACAGTAGTTTCTTTTGTGCGTTGTTATATAAGTCAGTGAGCCAGGTTTGCCTTTTAGATGTAGGCCACACGGGCACTTGTAATCGTCCAAAATCTACCAGCGCTTCTCAATCGCTTACATCAAAATTCTTCATCGAATTATTAACTGGTTTTTAGCTGTACCGGCAGACCCTACTAATGTCATTTTTTATTGCGATGTATTTTGACTTTGTGTCGCATGTTTTGTCGGCAAAGCAGGACGGCGTAAGTGGGGGGTAATTCATAAACGAAAGAAGCCAGTTGTTTATGAATATACCACACTAGGTTTGAACTACTATGCAAACAACAACACATGCCTTACTAAAGTGAGAAATTAGTACACATAGAAAGTTTTATAAAGGCCCTATCATCCCGGCTCATAGACGCCTCCGGAGATCCTAGAGCTGGTTCTTACCTCTCCCAAAGGATTGGGCTA
This sequence comes from Acleris laterana, assembly GCA_963966035.1. Classification (NCBI taxonomy): domain Eukaryota; kingdom Metazoa; phylum Arthropoda; class Insecta; order Lepidoptera; family Tortricidae; genus Acleris; species Acleris laterana. The sequence goes on from OZ014441.1 coordinate 5,175,434, forward strand.
GCTATCCAGAGAGGTAATGCAGCCAGTGTTATAGGGACTATGCCGCGCGCGGACCTGCTAGAGGGGGTATTCTTTTTTTAGTGGTGATTTTTATTTTAATCTTTCATTTTTCAGTAGCTTAGTTTTATTTTAAAGATAGGTAATTATATATAAAGTTTAAAAATGATATTTAGCGTTTCATACACAAAAATAGAGGTATCTATTTTGTGTTCTGTAAAGCAACCTTCATACGATTGACTTAAAATTTCTTTACATTCTTTAAAATGGTGGCGACATCGCAAGTGCTTGTACTGACTCACTTGAGTCAAGGGTCATCGTTTATTTTAGAGACCGGTTTCATAATGTAGGTATTCAAGGTCAGAAAATGGTCCATTTGTAGGAATGCCAGGAATGTAATTTCCCTGATCAATATGGGATAGTGATATTTGATAGTAAAATAAAAGATTGGTGTGGCAAGTTAAAAATATAATAACTTTATTTATACACGGTTGTTTATTACCACTTTGAAAAACTAAACTGAAATTTGAAAATCCTTTGTCTTAAATATTTAGAAGGTCTTTTATATCACCGAAAGTAATAAGCCCAAGTCTAACTCAACAATCAAAAGCACGAGCCAACGATAGGCTTAAATAACTCGACAAATAACAAAGGCGTGGCATGATCAAGCAATAAATATTGATCGATCGATATCGATCTTATAAAAACAATTACGGACCAATAACTCTCAACTGTCAACCTTGTTAATTATCATATCATGTTGACACCCGGATAACAATAAAGCAAACAATAGAACCCACCTGACAGTAGCTGAATCAAGACAAGTGAAAAAAAAAAGTAGTTTTAGTTAATCGAATACTTTTTATGGGTACTCAACAATATCGTAGGTGTTTTATGACAATGATAAGCAAGAAAAATAATGTACACGCATGTTTAGTTTCGTCATCGAGTAGTAAAAGTGAAGAAAACGTAAAACAAAACGCAAAAATAATAATCAGGAAACGTTTTTGAATTTTCATATATGTTTTTGGAGATTCGTAAACTTGACGTGTGATAAAATATTTGTAGGTACTTGAGCTACAGGATGAACTAAACCAGGTTGTGTAAGAGTAGGCGTAGGAGTTACATACATACATACATACCTTCACGACTTCATTCCCAGTGTGGGGTAGGCAGAGCTACAGAATTACCATCAACTCTAAAAACTTGTTGTTCATTCTGAAACTACATTTTGCACAAACAGGCTAAGACTTTTAGCAGTGTATATAAGTAACAGGTTGCACGCCCATCGCCTAACAATACTACAAGCCTTTATACCCTTAGTCGCCTCTTACGACATCCACGGCAACCACGTAGCAGCGCAGGAGTTACTGACTCCGTAAGGAACTTGTGGAACTCCCGGAGATTAGCATTTGCTCGGCAATGGGGCATCCTGTCTTTTCTATCTTGTACAGATCTAATGGGCTTTCAAAATTCAGTTTACTTATTTACGGTGGTTTTGTCTCCAGAAATTCGAGTTATTACGTCTTTACTTACCACACCCATATTACTACATAATATATCAATATCACTCTTATAATAATAAGGGAAAATAATCAACTCTCATTTACCTTATAAAGCCCATTTTCCTGGTATTTTGCACAAATGAACCAATTCTTGACCTATACCTACATTATGAAACCGGCCTCTAAATTAAACCATGACCCTTAACTCAAGTGAGTCAGTACAAGCACTTGCGATGTCGCCACTATTTTGAAGAATGTAAAGAAATTAAACTTCAACCGTGTGAAGGTTGCTTTACAGAAAACAAAATAGATAGGTAGCCCTATTTTTACATATGAAATGGAAAAAATAATGTTGAAGCTTTATCCTCACATGTTCTCTGCGGATATGTGACAGTGACAGCGTGTAAAATGACAGTTCGTCGTTCACGCGTCTATCTAGCGACGTTTTTAACACATTTTCGTGAAAAAACACAATGAAAAAATAAAACAGTAATTAAAACAGACAATTTTACTTCACTCTTAGTCTCATAAAAATTCACTGTAGGTACAATTTGGACAATTAGAGCGAAAAATCCAACTTTCCGCATTATACATTTCGACTGTGCAGGATCTTAATTGCAATGACCCCTCTTACTGACTCATATTTTTAGTTTTTACTATTTCATACGATAACACATGTTACGGACGCCGTCAATCAATATGCCAATCATTTAGTATGTCATCGTGTTTTAATTTTTAATTGATTACATAAGGTACCGACAAGGTAATAAAAACTATGTTGCGCATACATTATTAAATTTCATCGTTTCTTTATTAATTAGTCAATATATTCATTTTTAAACTAAAAATTACCGAACCATTGTTTGGGGATAATGGAAGTTATTTTGTAGATCTAGTGAAAAAAAAAAATATTAAAAAAAGTTACTGTGCGTACAAATGTATAGTCAAGGCAGTTTGACATAATGACTAATGACACGTGGAAAATGACGTATTACCTCAAACTGCAAAACAATCAAATTCCTCGACTGTACATACAGTGCGACCTATATTCTACCCCCGACACAAAGACCCCCTTTTATGTTATGTTATGAGTTTAACGAGTGTATTTTGTGTATCCGTGTGTATATCAGTGGCATCATAATTATAATGAAATTACTTATTTTTTTTTTTTTTTTTTTTTTTTATGGCATAGAGAAGACAAACGGGCACACAGGCTACCTGATGGTAAGTGGAAACTGTGACCCATAGACATTTGCATTCACAAGACTGCCATGCAATCCTAAGACTGCAAATGCGTTATCCAATTTAATGTGAAATACGTAGGTATATGTTAATATCAGTAAGCGCAAAAGGTACTGACTAAACCCCTTACCTTTCCATAAGCCTATAACAAATCTATTTTATTTAAATTATGCTTCGTCTTTCTGTCAAATTCAAATGTCACTATGAAAGATAAGGGCAAATCATATTCGAAGCATACTGTATCTGTTACGCGTTTGTGAATAAGAGGGTAAAGCTATTAATTAAAATATGTTTTAACTAAAAAGCGTTTCAATTTAAAAACAGAAGTGCTCGCGTCGCAAATATCGCGCTTTGTGTGCTGTACAAACAATTAATATTCCGACAATACCGTAATGGATGCAAGTGGAGCGAGGCTGCGCGGGCGCATTACCTAATCCTGTTCGTCAAAAACGCCCAAATACGAGTATAAGTACCGGAGCGTCGAGCACGCGGATCTGGGCTTTACCAAATATTTAGCAGTTAAATTACCAAACGTTTAAAGGTATCTTCTGAAACAATAAAAATGACTAATCCCCGATTTCTTATATTTAAAATGAAAGTTAGGTAATAGTATGTAATCGATTCGAATAATTTGCAAAAATCGAGTAGGTAAGTAATCTTGGATTGAACAGTGTACAATTTGCCTGCACGTATCTTTCCTCAAAATAAAACATTTAACCATAACGAGAAATCCACTATTATATATTCAGCTAACTTGACACGAAATGTGTTATAATTTATTTAGTATGTACCTACATAATTGCATATTAATTAAATCATAGAAATAACAGTGACAATATTAAAAATTAATAATCTGTCAAAACACACACTAACACTGGTATGTATCACTGAAGTGCATAGGAAGCAAAGGCAAAAGTTGATTCTTCGAATGCGCAATGGCTTAGTTGTTAGCACTTAGAAATATCACCATTATTTTAGTCGAAAAACGTCAACTGCACATACCTCAAGGACAACCACAAATGTAAATAATAGTAAAGTCCGGGATTAACTGACCACACTATATTACTACATTTCCCGCAAAGTCAACAGTTTCCAAGAAAACACTGACAAAAGATCGCTGAGCAAAACACGGACAAAGGCCAGTACAACAATATACATTTGTAACTGGTTGACTAAGCTCACTGTTGGATTAGGAAGCCATAACAACAGATTAGATACAGATTAATTTGTCAACAAGGACAAGTTACATTTCGTGCATACACAAAAAATGATATGACTAATTAGGTAACTTCGACGCGTGAGTTTATTGAATACTGCTGAACAAGCTAACTGTTAAAGCGGAGGTATTTTTTATTTATTTTGGCTACAGCGGCATATATCAACAAAGATATCATAGCTTGGAATTTGAAAAACGCACTATCGATACGACATTATTTTCCTTAGTGCCACATTGTAATTCGTACATTAATAGATATTGAGCAAGATGCCTGTAATTAAGTGCACAAAACGCAAAATATATATTATTTTGGTGACACTTTACTTTTAATTTTAATATAAATTATGTCACTAATACACTGGTTTGTAAACATCTTCGCCTAAGTGTGCAAAATGTGGTTACAGAATCATCAAAAAGTTTTTATAGTTGTTGGAAATTCTGTAGCTCTGCCTACCCCACTCTGGGATAAAGGCGTGAGTTTATGTATGTACGAGTATGTATCTGTTATCGTATTGTCAACGTTTTGATAGCTCCTAGTTATATTACACTTATGGGGGGTTATTATGACATAGCTATGGAGTTTATTTTACAACGAGAGCTATATAGCAGTTATTATATAGCTCTGTCCTTTTCTCTCAGCGTAAACTGAACTGCATAGCTACGTCGTAATAACCTCCCCGGACAAAAGCGACATGGTTTTTACTGTGCTGAATAGAGGCCCAGATGAATAGTGCCGATTTTTCATACACAAGTTTGAAAAAGGAACGAGTAAATTTTCTCTAAAATGTCTCTGAGTACCTACACCTGTTGAAGATATTTATTTTCCTAGGAAGGGAATGTACAATGACGTCATTTAGTTAAAACTTTGTCCAAACTGACAGCTCACTCTTGACATTGACATTAGGCACATATTTTCATACGGCCAAATGACGTCAAATTCCGGTCAACTTCCCGTAAAATATATACACGGTGGGGCCTGTAACTAGAGCAAAAATTTAAAATGTACATTTTTCTCCTCAAACTACGCAACGTTTGTTTGACGACTTTGAAAAAAAACTTGCGGTTTGAATTTTATTACATTTTAAAGTTAATTCGAACACGCAATGTACTATGAAATTGATTATGTCTGTAGAGTGACTAGACTGACAGGCGATGTCAATTAGACGGAGTTTTAAGTACATTGAAAATACTATTTACTTTGTTTGAAAAAATTACAATTTAAAAACTTTATGATTTTAAAAAGTTGCTAAACAAAAGTTGTCTAGTTTGAGGAGTAGAATCTACGTTTTAATTTGTTGCTTTAGTTACAGGCCCCACCCTGTATAAAATATCCTTACATATTTTTGCATTATAAATACACATTAAAATTTTCCCAGTTTATAATTTAACAGGCAAATACAATGATCGTCAACTGTTTAAAACTTGTACTGCGGCATTTTGGATTGGACCCAACCCAACCATTATATATGGTGCTTTGCTGCACAAGCGCTGTAAAGTGGTAAGCGAACGTACAAGGATTATCCGACTGCGAAACAGATGATGCAAGTGTGTACTAACACTAACCCCTAACCTCCACGCATGCGCCGACTTGTCATACTGACTCGGGTGACACCGGGTGAGACAATGAGTGTCACATCACATCCCGGCAAATGTTTGGAAAGCACACTGTTGAGAGTTGAGACATACGTTATGCCGCTGCGGACGTTGACATTGCGATTGATTTACTTAAGCGCTCGGTTTTTTATACGATAAACGCTACGTTAAACGCGATACGGACGCACATCACTTTGCATCAGATAATCTTATTATCAAACTGATCAGGGTAGTGATTCTGTAAACAACGCCGGTCGTGCGGACTATCGAGTGATATCCAAGCGGCGAGATTAAGTAGTCCCGTCAGTGCGAACAAAACACATTGTAGCGCGTGCATTATCAATTTAGCAGCACGATGGGTCGAACGTATAAGACTACTTAATCTCGCCGCTTGGATATCACTCGACAGTCCGCACGACCGGCGTTGTTTACAGAATCACTACCGTGATGATGTAGTCAGAAGGTGGCGACAGGATCTCCGCAGCTTGTCGTGTCTTTTTGACGGAAACTTATTTATAAACCGCTTAAGTACTTACGAGTATATAAATACAGAAACGGACAGTACAGAAAGGTGGCCTAACGTCGTGACACACTTAGCCAGGTTCTTCACGGAATTTTCTAAACTTTATCCATATATTCCTATTTCGATCCGATTTGGCATAATGTTGTAAATTTAACATGTAAGACACACGCGATAGAATCTTTACTGTCCCCATAAACCTGATGTATTGGGCCATCGAGCCGCCGCATTTGCGTTTGCAATTTATTCACGTGTGTTCTCTACCAACACTTAGGACGATTTGTAATTCAGGAGATTACCCGATGTTATCTCAGTCAACTTTCTAGAAAATGTATGTAGTTTATAGGGAAACCAAGATCTAGTTTATATAACATAGTAGTTTGCAGTTATTTTGCGTACGACTTACTTGTTGGGGATTGGTAAGTGTCGTAATTCGAAATGATTCAGCGTTATGCTGTACCTTGTAAGAATTTAAGTTGCAAGCTTTTAGTTGCAAACTTTTACAAATAAAGTCGGCGTCAATAGAAGTTGTGAACGATGCAATTAGCACTGTTTGACACATAACCTCAAATATTCACCAAGCGTGTTTTGATTTAAAATTACGTATAAAAAATACTATTTCATCTTGAACTTTATATGAAAATATTGATCTAGTGTATCAATAATTACAAAGACCTCACTTGATCTTAAAAAGTACGAGATTATCGAGTAACCACGGTGAATCGGTTCGTTTGGTTTTGTTTACACCTTTTGGAAGTTCTATTGACGGCGACTTTATATAGACGCAGCTATATTTTTTACTAACAGCTACCCACTATCATATCCTCAAACCTAGAGGCAAGCAGCAGTGTTCACATTGTTGTGTTCTGGTTCTGTGAGATAAGACAACCGGTGAAATTAGTAGCATAGAGGCATTCCATTATACCTCAGGGTTGGCAACGCATTGGCGGTCTTAGGATTGCAGACTTTAGATTGTTTGTAGTCTTGTGAATGAGATAAACAGAAAACTCCTTTTTTTTTTGTTGCCCCAGCTCCTTCGTATGAAGTTGGGTTATCGCAGTTGTCTCGGAAACTGTCTTATTTTCCAGGATAAAATTTGGCGCTTATTTCTGCCGTTCTAAGCAAAAACGCAGTAACTAAGATAAACCTCCTGTAGTAATATCAACCCTATCATTATATAAATACAGGGTTTAATCGTTAAGTGTAGCCAGGTGATTACTCCGTAAATATATCAAATATCAGAAAAGTTTAAAGTGATATCGAAAGTACGTTATCCAATGAGTAAACTCACATCTTTAACTTTTTTTATGAAATCAGATATATCCCAAATATTAACTTTAAACCCTCCCATACATTTAGTAGGCCGCCGTTCGTTGAGAGACTTAGTCATTTGACCATTGTCATATGAATCATAGTTATGAATCTAAAACAATTTTATTAATTTTCTGTTTTTGTTTTAGTTTTCTGATATAGCTGTTACGCTTACAGAATAATCGCTGAGCCACACTTGACAATGACACCCTGTATATTATAATTTTCTACTGTATAATTACCTAGTCAATGTCCTGCCCCACCAATTTAGTACGTATGTAGGTACTCTGCTGTGCTAAAAATCACATCAGTCCAATTTGCTCTACGATAAATAATAGAAATACACGTCTCGATCACACTAATTTCACACGATAACACTTCACACTATCACGTCATGTCACACTAAAGTTGGATGTTGTGAAAGTTAGTATTTGGATGATATTATTTAGCTTATGCCTTAAATTAAAAACAATGATGCCGTAGGATGTTCAACACGGACGAAGTAGCTTATTACAGTAATACAATTACGTTGTAAAAAAAACCGTTTTATTTTTAGTGTGGACATTGATATTTTTTCCAAAAATATGTAAATACATCAGTCATTAACAAATATATGACCGAAATGAATTTTGACTAATGGTTACTCCCGCCCCATAATTTATTAAGAACCTACTCGTAATCTCTGATATGTAAAACTTTTGCAAAATAATGAACAATAACATTATTATATCATAACTTAGAAAGCCTAGTTTCATTAAAGTGGGCAAAAACTGAGGAAGGATCCCACATTACCTGTTAGAATGGCGGCAGAATCGGAAGCAACGCAAGTGTTACGGTGAGGTGATATAACTTATTACGAAGACAATTGCCTGGGATACTTATAATTGTAGTTCATACTGAGTAGGACAACTCAATAGTACAGTAGGGTAGCGTGTGTCTAGTTTGCACTAAATGTTCTCCTTTGCACTAAATCCTTATAATGTATGGCAATACAAACTACATAAACGTACGGTGGATTGTGGTGAACAAAATCGTTCTCTTTGAACGTTAGTTCTTAAATATTTTCAATGAAATCTGAAGGTTACTTAAAGGTGTATCCCAATTACCACAGAAAATTATAAAAAGTATTACATCGAACATCAGGCTGTAAAAAGCATATTCTCTTTGACCTGCTTTCGTATTGTCGACGTTTTCAAAGCTCTTATTTACTTGACAGTAAGTAACAATACCATTACAATTGGGATTGACCATAAAAAATAACTCAGAGTTTTACTATATAATTCGAAATAATAGGAAATTTTAAGACACCTATTTCATTAATTTTGTATTTGACCCTATAGTTTTGTTTTAATATCTGGATTTATTTAGCAGACATTTTATGAATGACATGATTTTTTTAAATTTGTGATGGCATTTTCTAATAAATTACAACAATTAAAATGATACCTGATAAAAAAAATATATTGTAGTAGTGTATTAAAACATACTATTTCAAGCTGTTTTCGCCTAACCCGTAAGATACACCTAGGAGGGCTTCAAGCTAAAAACGAAAGTCAAACAAAGGTTAAATATACTTTTGCCGAAATATCCAAAATAGATAAATATTTCAAAAACTTAATAATGCAGAACGGCTTTAAAACCCTATTCCTCGAAATGGTTTTCGAATTGGAGTAATTGTAAAAATATGAACAATCCCAATTGCTATAACACGTCAAAGACGATATAGTTTTTACCGCCTATAATCTCAGCCGAGAATACAACTAACTTAATTCTATTGTAGAGTAGAAATGTCATTGCCGATGTTACTCATACTTTCTATGACTCAGATTTGGTTCGCATTTTGTCTAATTGCATTGAAATGTGGCCAACGGCCTCGTAGGAGATCAAATTGGGCTGATAGTCACTTAGTTCATATAAGATGATGCCATGTTAATGTAATAATCATATAATGTATTTCACTCTTGAAAAGTTTTCAGCACTATTTAAATATCCAATGATAGTCTTCCAATTATTTAACATATTTTTACATACATACATACATTAAATGACGCCTGTTTCCCAGAGGGGTAGGCAGAGACCAATTCTTTCCACTTGCTACGATCTTGACAAATTTATTTCGCTTCTTCCACATTCATTCATCGATTCGGTTTCGGGTACTTAAGATTCGGCCCTTTTCCTGTATTTCTCCGATTTGACTCGAAAAAGTACGCCTAGGGCGGCCCCTTCCGACCCGTCTCCATCCTTTCCAAATGACCGAACCATCGAAGCATGCCCTTTTCAATCTTAGTCATATTTAACATATTTTTTTTGTTTTGCATATTTTTGCATTAAGACGTACTGAATAACCATAGTATGTATTTCGTCTGATGAGTTTGTATTATGAATTATACGTCTATTATTTTAAACCTATAAAAAATGCGATTAAAATATAAACTTATAAGTACATACATTTTAATATTTACTTCGTAGGTATTTAATTTGCTTTCTTAGTAAGCTAATCGCATGAGAATCAAGATAAACAAAAAAAGATGTCGAATGATAATTCTACCGACCGATCCTAAAATTCTGATCTTCCGTCCATTACTACATATCATCGAAATGTATTCAGTATGTAAATAAACTCCGTGTGTATGACCTTAAAGTGTGCCTTGTGGTCCTTACAGCTAAAATTACGCCGATTAAATTCATATTCTAGTCACACAATTGAAAGTGATCGCGGATTTACGTCATGAGAATAATCTATTCGAACTGTACTCGCACACGATGCGCAAGAGTGGAAAACCCGGAGTTGCAAGGAGGGTACATACTTAGGTAGAAGCAGTGCAGAATTTTCACTTGAGACGGAAGATGTTCTATGGAACAGTTGGTTTTGTTGTTCTTGATTTTAATTAGATCGTCAAATTCGAACAATTTAAGGTTTGGCAAAGACGGGCTAATTGAGTTACAGTAATCATAATGATTAGCATTTTTTATTTCTGGCTCTCGGTCTAATAAATAACTTGCAATATAGGGCCACACGTTTGCAAGCAAAGAATAATTTATCGTAACCATCTAACGCCTGTGTTGTCGGTTTTGATTTCCGGTTTAACTGCAATTCAATGACAATAATGTCCATAATACATTTTCTCGGAGTTACCGTGCATTTTCCTGTTCAGAATAATGAATCATAAAAGTCTGAATTGTATTCAAACTATAGAATTTAACGATTTTTTGGACAAATATTACCTAATCCTATATTGAGGCTGCGTTCTGGATTAGGCGAAAGGGTGCGATTAGAACATAATAACTCAATTACAAGGCAGGCATTGAACATCAGGGTCCATCCAGCTATCTCCGTTCCAAATTTCATCCAAATTAGACGAGCCGAGCCGTTGCAGCGTGAAGGAGTAACAAACTAACATACATACTGACAAACTTTCGCTTTCATAATATTAGTGGTATTAGTAATCTTAATGTAGTAATTAGTACCATTTAAGTATTTCATGACCTGTTGATGTGTGCCCACATATAATGATTATATTATAAGCCTAACAGCTTTATTAGGTTTCGAATTATAATGTCAATTATATGTCAACGCGCATTCAACCTTCTGGCACAATGGCGGCATAATTGACACATTAGCTATCAGCTATTAAAAAACGAGGGCAGGCTATAAGTGTAGTTTAGGTGACAATAGGTTTTCGGATCAGGTGTGAAGGCAATACTAATACAGTTTTGTGTCAAGAACTCACTTAGGAGAAGGCTAAATGAAAGGTTAGGTACTTGACATTATTGTACAGGATGTTATTTGTATTTGTCTTGACTTGAGCAAGCTTAGTCATTTCGACTGTACAAGCCAAATATAGGAAAAACTTAGCACTAGGAGAGGAGCTACGCTTCTTTTCTTCGTCAACGCCAACGAGCGTCTAGATGGACCAGCGTTACTTGACCCATACATTCGCCAGAGATAAGCGTATTTTTCGTGCACAGGACGGTTCAACCATCTGCTTCAATTGCCAGTGGCTGGCAAGTGATGTTTATGAGTTACAGAAAGTAATATACCGCTTATTTTAGCACTAGTCAAGTGCGAATTGAAATCGCGTACCAAGGGTTCCGTACCGCTCGGCCCACGTTGTAGTTTCTATTATTTTGTTCTTAAGGATTTTCTCTACAATCCACCACCATACCATTACTACCTTACCTTACCTTACCTTACCTAACTACCTTATCATTATGCTTTTTTTATCATTTATCAGGAAATCCGTCTTTAAAACACATACTCTTATTCTGTTGAAAGAACACCTGGCTAACATTGCGATTAAAAAGATACAGCTCTTCAAAGTTAGGACAGACGGACACACGGGCAACAAAGGATTATTAACAAGGGATAATAATAATTGTGGAGAGACTTTTACTTTGCACATTTCAAAATTTACTCTGTGATTTTTTCCTCAGTTTTCGCGTGTTTGTTCCAGATAGCCTGGCTGGCCCGAGGAGACGGCTACAGCTGTCCGTACGGGCAGCACTGCGCGTACGAGCCGTCGCCGCCGGGCCGCGCGCCGCCGTGTGCGCAGCCCGGCCTCACCTACTGCATACACCCTGAACCGTACCCTGAGTAAGTACACGCATTGGGAGTATCAGCTGCCAAGTTCAATACAGCAAAAAAGACAGCGCTATAGCAATTGTACATCTGCGCTGCCTGGAATTTGACATGACCGTACGGGTCAGTGCGCGAAAAAACCGTCGCCGCCTACCGGGCCGAGCGCCGCCCAGGGCCTTACGTTACGATAACTCATATTTACTTGATAGTAATGACAACCGAGTTAAAAACCATACCATAACACCTACATACATACATAAACTCACGCCTTTATTCCCAGAGTGGGGTAGGCAGAGCTACAGAATTACCAACAACTCTAAAAACTTGTTGATAATTCTGTAACCACATTTTGCACACTTAGGCTAAGATGTATAACACGTCGAAGGCCATATGGTTTTACCGTGAAGAATCGACGCCCCTGTTTAACTTGAAGCCTGAGCTCTTACCAAATATTCCATCATCAATTCAAAATCAAAATTTGTTTATTGCACAAAAAAAGGAAGATACTCGTATTTCAAAAGACAGTCGCAATAAGTCAGTATTCAGCATGCAATCATTAAACTCCTAGCGTAAGACGCATTTTTTGTGGATGATACGTCATCTGTAGGGTTTTGTTATTTATCGGAATAGTGAAAACGCTGAATTAGATGGTTGAATGAAAGCAATACCCACAGTGGACAGATAGACAGGCAGAGCTAGACAGTAATGTTGAAAACTTATCTTTTGACACCGCTATAAAGTTCATAAATTTTGTTATACATTTTTAATTCATTGTTCACTATTACGTTTGATCACTATTTATTATACATATAAACTCTGTTTTCTTTTAGGCAAGTAATCAGGCGGTTGATCGAAGCGGGACAGTACGATATCTCAACGCTGCTCTCCGACGAGTCCCGAGACGACTTCAACTCCAACAAGAAAATGGACTATCCGTACAACTACGGCCCGAACTCTCTGCCTCATGTGGACCAGATATCTATTGTCAACGAGCCGAAAAATTATAACACTAAGTTCCATTCGAGATTCAATCATGGTATGTCCTCGTATTCCTCAATTATTACTCACAATATGACCACAACCTACGAATGTAAGTAAATGTAAAACATTGTTTAGTCGAGGTCGTATTATACTAACTGGTATCTTTCCCATTCCTAATGAAATGCAACGTGGCGCATTTTATTACTAGAATTCAAAAATCAAGCTTTAAAATCTGTGAATCTGGACGTAAAGATTTAGTCAATCTCTTTGTTTCTGACTTATGCCTTCGTCCTTAGACTTATTTTGTATAAAAACAATGGTGATCCGTTTCTACTCGTAGATCCTTATGTTAAAGAAGTATTACTCGACTGAGAAAGTCCTTTACCACTCCACTCTGGTCGTATTTGTAGAATTTGAAGGTCAGTAAGAACAGCTTTATAATCCCATCAATGTCACAGCTACCCAAGACCCTGCTTGCATTGCAGAAGTTTACCTATCTTTGTTTTTTTTTTTAGAGATCTTCTCCCAAAAGACGCCTCTCCAGCCGCCATCTCCGGTAGACCCTTCCCCATACAACATTAACGCCTTCCAGAACTTCTCCAAGTTTGGCTTCAGCAACCCCAACTACTGGGCGCCGAGCTTTGACTACGAGAAGAAGCTCTACCGGCAGAACAACGTGTTCAACCAGAACTATTACAACACTCCGTTGAACCAGTATGACAGTGCGGATTGGTTTCGGCAGGCGGCCAGTGGAGTGACGCAGTATAACCCTAATGAATGGTGGAAGTAAGTAGTATCAATTTTAATAAGTAATAACCAACAAATGATTAGGGTATGAATACCGAAAAATATGGCATCAACTTCTCTTGTTTCAAAAATACGATTTTGGTCTAGGTTTCTGTGTGGTTGCCGGGTTAGAATAGTGCCACTCCATGTCCTCCCGTGGATGTCGTAAGAGACGACTAAGGGAATTAAGGCTGTGTAGTACTGTTAGGCGATGGGCTTGCAACCTGTCACTACACTGGTAAACATCTTAGCCTAATTGTGCAAAATGTGGTTGCAGAATTATTAACAAGTTTTTAGAGTTGTTAGTAATTCTGTAGCTCTGCGTACCCGAATCTGTTTTTAGGGAGTCCCAGAACTTAAAGTAAATATTACGGAATAAAAGGCAAAAAAATCTGGCAATTTAAATTGAGACTATAATCATAATGGTTTATGTATTTCTCTGGTTCACCTTCAACCAAATCTTTCTCAAATGTTCTAGGTACATGTCCCCGTCCCGCGCGGACGTGACGGTGGAGCGCTCCGTGACGTTCCCGACGCGCAGCTCGCCCCCGCGGCGCGCGCGCCGCCGCCGCAACGCCGAGCTCGTGCGCGCCGCTTCCCGCAGGAAACTCACCGGCGCGGAGGCCTTGAGGATCGCGCTGGGGCTGGCCAGGTGAGACCCTGGATCTATCATGGAAGAAATAGAGGACAGGATAAACAAATAAATATCGGGGGACAATTTTACTTTACCTAAGCTTGTACTAAGAGTACTAGTTTCTAAGCTTGTACTAAGAGTACTAGTCTCTAAGCTTGTACTAAGAGTACTATTTTCTAAGCTTGTACTAACAGTACTAGTCTCTAAGCTTGTACTAAGAGTACTAGTCTCTAAGCTTGTACTAAGAGTACTAGTCTCTATGCTTGTACCACAGTGTAAAGAGTAACTAACAGTGGGCCGACGCCTTTGATGTTTGCGTAAATGCCGACGCCGCACAAGGCCACAGTAATTACCTAGGGTTGTCACAAACTACACAACTGCCCAAAAAATGAGGGTAATGGTTTTAGGTTTAAAGTATGTATGTACGTTTCTTTGTTCCGCCATAAATAACTTAGGTATGATTTTAGATTCAAACACCCATACAATTTTGTTTAAAGAATTTATGTTCACCATCTTGGATTTCAATATGGATGTCATTTTCGTAATCAGCACCCCGAGGGACCTCGAAAATGACACCCATATCATTATATTTCAAAAAAAACGTCCGCCATCTTGGATTCCAAAAATAATGTCATTTTCGTAATCGGCACCCCGAGGAACCTCGAAGATGACACCCATATCGATTTTTAAGAAAAAATAACGTCCGCCATCTTTGATTTCAACATGGATATCTTTTTCGTAATCAGCACCCCCATTATTATTTTTATAAAAGTCATGTCCGCCATTTTAAATTTGAAAATGGATGTAATTTTTTTGTTTGAGAAATGTTTAAATTTTTGCTGGCAGGCGGCAGGCGTCACGCTTTTACATCCGCCATGTTGTTTACGTTGGCATGACATGACAAAAATGTTGTAAATTAAGCACTATAAAATAATATATTTACCTTTCTTCTGAGTGTGGAAATTGATAATATCGCAGATCTTTATTTGTGCGAGATGATGAATTGCATTCTCGCACAGCACATGTCGTATGCACCATTTTTTATTCTAAACACATCAAAATACAACACACGACACGCAGTAGCCCTGAAAGATATGTCCCGAGCTACTAACAATGGCGACGTATGCAGCTCGGGCTCGCCCTACCCGCCCCTCGCCCCTCACACCCCGCACGATTGCCCTGTCTAGACGGCTTCGTCGAACGACTGTATTGGTTTATAGACTGTGCTTGTACTAAGAGTACTAGTCTCTAAGCTTGTACTAAGAGTACTAGGCTCTAAGCTTGTTCTAAGAGAACTAGTCTCTAAGCTTGTTCAAAGAGTACTAGTCTCTAACCTTGTTCTATAATTACTACTCTCTATAGTCTATACTTTTAGGTATTTAAAAAAATGTAAACATTCCAAGCCACGTGAAATTATTAAACAGCCAATCAAAACTGTTTTATCGCACTTTGACGTACGACGACTTTGACGTCAGCCAATAGAAGCAGAACACTGTCTGCTTCTATTGGCTGACGAACTATATCACGTGGTTGTTTTGTTTACATTGTTTTAAATGCCTAAAAGTATAGACTATAAGTTTCTACTAAGAGTACTAGGCAACGTGTTTCTTTACCGAATTTCAACAGCCTTCACGCTTTTCGTGATACATTGCGTCGCTGCAATAGCTCTCGGCTCAAAATGTTAAAGTGATCCGTCAATGGATTGCAAACATGCTGGCTAATAAAACTGTGCCTTAAACGCTACTAGTACCTTGGCTAGTGTGTTAGATCCTCGGGGATGGGAGTCCCTGGCCCGCCGTAGGCTAGTCACTGGGCGGTCTGGGAGAGGGACCAGGCGTGCTCGGTCCCTCTGTCCTTTGGCGCGGGTAGCCCCGGCAGTGGCTGGGGCAGCCGGGAGGCAGCGTGGGGAACGCTTAGGCAGGTTCCACGTTGTCTCCGAGCCGGCAGGAGGGTACGCCAGGGTGGTTTTTAATGGGTTGCGCTCTGCCGCCGCCTCTCATTCTGAGGGGGGGTGGCGGGGTGACCCCCACATATCTCCTCACTACTCCCATGGTGAGGGGAATCCATAAAGGATTTTTCATCACACTTGCTCGTAAATGGTGTTATTCCATGCCTGTATACAGAAGGACAATGGCCTAAATTGTTCCCGCGGGAATTATGGCGAGTTTGTCATCCCTAGGGAGTAATGACTTTCTTTTTAAAATTTGCAACTCTTTCGTACATCATTTCTGACTAAGGAGGTTTAATTTTCAGCCAAAAATTAAATCGGTTTCTAAATTCATCTTTAAAAATTAGCTATAGACTAACTTACATTACACAAAACCTATACGCTTCATTAAACTTCATTATTTTTGTACCTATTTCAAGTTTATATCAACATTTATCATTAATTTTAGTCGTTATTATACATTTTTATCAAATTGGCTAAATTTGGCTCGAATCCAGGTCGAAACTAAACGCAGTTATTATCTGTGGCAGAGGTCACAAAAAAAATATCGTTTCCATTTACGTTCCCGTTCGTCAAAAGTTATTTCTTTATATTTTGCAGAGTTAAAATGTTTTTTCCTCGCAAATGTGATGAAAACCATTGTGTGTATCACAGGCAGTAAGGGGATTACTAACTCGAGTCATTAAAAGCCCTCCGCCTTCGGCGTCGAGCTTCTAACACTCTCGTTAGTAATTCCCTTCTTACTACCCTTGATGCACAATGTACTATTCCACCCTGTCAAAAAAAAAGGGAGGTGTTAGATCCTAACAGGTTGTGACGTCCCCAGCGCGGAGACGTCGGCGGAGCGGTCGCGGCGGCAGGCGCCGGGCGCGGGGGAGCTGTGCCGCGCGCGCACCGACTACGTGATGCCGCGCGCCGCGCTCAACATCCGCGGCTCGTGGCGGTTCGTGCCCAACATGCGCGACAACATGACGCAGCTGGTGCGCGTCGAGATATGCATGTAAGTCACGTGTGTGTCTAACTCATTTTTAGATAACGTTGCTCAAAAAATGGTACCGGTTTTTACAGCTGTATATCGTGCGGACAGTTGGATTTACGATTTACATTTACGCATACACACATATATACATACACATATCTAGTTAATATGTATTTAAAATTCTTCAAACAGTTTTCATAAAGACGGCTGAATGAATATTACGAATAATCCGTTAGAGGCCCGGGCCTGCACGGCGCGTAGTAATGTGGATCCAACTCAATGCGTGACCGCTGGCTAAAAGAGTATTTTAAATAAGTGACCGTCTAACTGGTCGAGTAGTATAAACGACCGTTGGATATTGTACACCAAATAATGAATTGATGTGCCCTTAAATTAAATAGGAATATACTTAAGTATTTATTGTTTTTTGATATTTAAATTTAGTAACTGACTGCCCTTAGACGAGAATCTCACCTAATATTAACTCAACTTATTACAACTCTAAGCTATAAGGTACACCTTAACTGAAAGTCCAATAATATTTAACAGTCGTCGTGTAACAGGTAAGTCTACCTACCTCAAAAGCATATACCGTGGTGGTAACATAATTAGAGACGCTTGCGTTTTTCCTATACAATTGCCTACAAATATAATAATTTTCAATTACAAACAAGCATGGTAATGGTAAATACTACTCGGAAAATAAGATAGTACAAACAAAATATCATGCCGAGGTAAAATGCGTGAGGGTGAATCGCTACAAGGAATTTATGCTTTTGAGATAAAGTTCTAATAAACGTTACCACACCTTATAGCGCCATCTATTAAAAAACAATGGAAACACTTAGCTTGTACGTACACAATGCCATCTTTGTACAATGTAACGCAGCTAAGACAAAATTACAAAGACGTTTACCAATGCTATACAATTTATATTATTGCAGGGCTACAGAATGCAGTAACCTATGTTCGGTGCCAGTTGGCTACAGTTCCCGCTGCGAACAGAAATTCATTCAAAAACGGCTAGTCGCCCTCGATGCCAGTGGACAGAACCTATACACAGACATATTCTGGTTTCCTAGCTGCTGTCAATGTACCATAGTAGCCAATAACACCTAAAAACAACAAATGAAAACTACGAAATGTGTTTTATTGTAGTTTAGAAGTCACATTTGCTCGTTGCCGCTACTCGCCGGTAGATGGCGCGCGAGTTAAAATTTAAGCATTTAGTTTAACTATCACTGCCTGTACGATTAGTATGTTGAGAGTGTATGCATTGATTCTAAATCATGACAATGTTTTTAATAATTGTAGCTTTAAGCCACTGTAAAGATAACTTAGACTCCATTAGTATTTAACGGAGTTAAGGTGCAATTGTGTCGCTAGATGGCACTTCAGTACTAATTTTATTGAGAACTTTTCATACTAGACTAACGACTTGATCATCGGTTTATTATTTTTTAACATTACATTATGTTATAATGTTTGAATGGAGCTAAAAATTGCACTCTAATATTTAAAAAACATATTAAACGCAAAAAAAACCTGATTCCTGTGCAAAATATTTTGTCAATAACGGACACACCGTTAAATCTATAGAAGAGATCACGTTCCACTAGCGCGACTTTTGACGTGGTAAATGCCATTAACTAACAAAATTTTACTTTTCCTATACGAGAGGGCTTCGGTTATTTGAGTTTAGATTCTATTTCCCGATTTTACCCCTTTAACCGTCTTAGCCTTTGTCGGTCTGTAGCTTCATACCGCCTTAGCATAAAATGCTTTATTCTACTTTTTTTTTTTATTAATAAATAATGCTGTTGAGGTAGGTCTTATTTAATGCATCCTGTAAATAATTAATAATTCACTACAAATTTAGATCAACTTTCGTATAAACTTTCTAGAGACTCATTTCTATAACTAACTAACTAACTTCTGAAAATAAACTACTTAATAATAACGAGTGTTGTACGTATTTATGGATAGATTATTTATTTATAGAATTGTATAACTAAATAACTGCAAGAGTACGTTTTTATTGGTGTGTATAAAAGCATATAAATTGCAATTCTACGATTTCTCTGATTGTTGTTTCACCTTTACCACGACGTATTTCTGCTTCTGGAAGACTGCTCGCTGGAGTGGGCCATCATCAGCCGGTAAATAACTACGAGTAACCAGCTGATAGCAGACTCTTGATTTCAGAATTCTAAATCACGTGTAATTTGGTTTAGTAAAAATGAGCGAGTAATTTTTTCCAAACTATTTTCGCGAAGACCAATTTCGAATATGCTTTGTTTTCTATTCGACTATACGAAAAGGAAAGTAAAGTGTTTAGAGTATTTGTTTAAACATGTATCCATATGTTTCTTAATTATGTTCTGTATGCTAAACACCTCAATGTATTCTAAAGTGAGAGGTATCGTGAGATTGGTAATTTACCCAAGGACTGTCTCAGGTTGTAATACCTCCTCGGTCCTGGGGGGTTATTATGACATAGCTATGTTCAGTTTACGCTGAGAGAAAGGGACAGACCTATATAACTGCTATAGCTCTGTCCTTAATACTCGCCGCTGATGCTGATGCTACAGTTGGGTTTTCAAAGCTTTCTTTTTGTTAGAATTGTTATAATTAAGTGTTAGTGTGATCACTTTTGTCCTAATGACAAGTATTATAAATTTAAATGCGTAAATGCTTAGGTGTGATTTAACCAAGTATTATAAAACTTAGTATTTGTAAATATTAGTTATGTTCTTAGAATAAATTCCTTTGTGATTTGTGTACTTTTAGAGATTTATATAGAAATGTTACCACTCAGCATGTCTTCTTGTACGTTGTGTTCGTACGTTTTTGCCTTACGACAAAAATATTAAATTCTCGTATAGTCACTTATGTTTGTTATTTTTAAACTGGGTGTTTACTTCTTTATCAACGGAACCCCGAAACGCATTATCATATAGCTCTATCCAAGTATTTAGTTTGTCGCTCTATTGGCTAGAGTTGGTATTGTCGGTCTAGTAACTAGAGTTGGTATTGTGACTCTAGTCGCTAGAGTTGGTATTGTCGCTCTAGTAGCTAGAGTTTGTATTGTTGCTCTATTCGCTAGAGTTGGTATTGTCGCTCTAGTAGCTAGAGTTGGTATTGTCGCTCTAGTAGCTAGAGTTGGTATTGTCGCTCTAGTAGCTGGAGTTGGTATTGTCGCTCTAGTAGCTAGAGTTGGTATTGTCGCTCTAGTAGCTAGAGTTGGTATTGTCGCTCTAGTAGCTAGAGTTGGTATTGTCGCTATAGTAGCTAGAGTTGATATTGTCACTCTATTATCTAGAGTTGGTATTGTCACTATAGTAGCTAGAGTTGGTATTGTCCTTCTGGTAGATGATGTTTTTGAGCTACAGAAAGAAACGGAGCTACTTACATTAAAAATAGGTCTGTGACGATACGATTGCGAGAAGTCTAGTATATTAGGAGCATAGAAAGTTAAAAAGATGTTTTCATAATTTTACAGATCAATGATAAAACAGTTTTATTTCTAAGTTAACATTAAAAGCGATTAGAAGTAAGAAATATCTTTGTAATGATCTATTTATGTTTTTTGTAGAGACAAATAAAATTGTACAGTTTTGGATTTTGTTTTTATTGCATTCCTTTTCTTCGATATCCATCTTACCATTTTTACACCCCTAACCACAGTAACACAGTAACAATCGGAGCTATAACGACAACAATATGATAACAATAAAGAAGATAATAGGTTAAAACAAATGGTTATAGAGCTCCTACTCGGCCGTGGTCTCGCTGCCAAATCAGTGTGCAAATAATTGATATATGGAACAATACGTGAATGGACCAAGTCCTAGAGACATTGGTAAAAAACAAATTGCAGCACGTTTAGTCTTGTTCATTTCTTTCGAACAAAACTATGATGTAAAATGCAAAGTTTAGAATATATTCCCCGACCGCCCGCGCGGTAGAGCTGTTAAACGCGCTACTTGCCGAGCTCCAGGATACCGACGTGCTAGCCGACCGCTGGCACATTTTAAAGCATAGTATCTGTACGTTCTTGTGTAATTCGTTTACGTTCTTGTAACTGTATAACCCTATTTATGTACTCGTCTACTATTTTTATGTTATAAAACTTAATTATTTTATATCTGTAATCCTTAGGTATCTGTATAATATTCTATAATAATTGTTAGCTAACATGATAGGCGATTTGGATAAAATTGTAAGCCTATTATTGTGGAAATAAATAAATAAATAAATAAATAAATAAATTTCATAAACACCAAAAAAGCGTCACAATTGACATGGCTGAATCCTCCTAACGTCGAAAACTTTGTTTTCACGCCACTGCTCGGAAATATGGCCAAAGAAGGATCGAAATCAGAATAGAAAGTTGCTCTTAGTAGTACAACACAAAAACAGTCCAACAATGTTGAGTTGCAAAGTAAAATGGAGTGTTTTTAGACCAGTTTACTTTCTACTCTGCTATTGGTCGGTTATTTATGACATTAGTAACTCGTTCGGAAATAAATAAAAAAATGTTTGACAAATATGACATTAGAACGTTTAATTAAAAAATTAAAACGTCAAATCCGCTCAGTGAAAGTGTATTTTTGCGATTGTAAACGTGTTTTTATGTAAGTTTTTAAGGCGTACGTGAAAAACGCCTTTGCATCTTTAAATAAGGTAAAAATTAAAAAAGTTAAAAAGGCGGGAATGAAAATTACTTCTGTTCTTTTAATTGGAAACAAACGCTAAACTTTTGAACTTTTGATTGGAAATTTGTACGATATTCAACAAAAATGAGTGATACAAGTACAATAAATGTTCCGGGAAAAAACATTTCCTTGTCATTCAGCAACTGTCCTAATGCTAATATCAATATTACTTTTAATTAAACTGTGTATTATGTCCTAACCTGTTTTATTTCCTTACATTAGGCGTGAAAAGCACATAGTATTGCCTCGGTAGAAAGTGCAATAGATGGACTCGTATCTTCGCGGTCCTCACCTGCGGCTCGGCCCGCGAACTAACTCGTCCATCTATTGCTTACTTTCTGTACCTGGGCTACAATGTACTATTTCACGCCACTGCTCGGAAATATGGCCAAAGAAGGATCGAAATCAGAATAGAAAGTTGCTCTTAGTAGTACAACACAAAAACAGTCCAACAATGTTGAGTTGCAAAGTAAAATGGAGTGTTTTTAGACCAGTTTACTTTCTACTCTGCTATTGGTCGGTTATTTATGACATTAGTAACTCGTTCGGAAATAAATAAAAAAATGTTTGACAAATATGACATTAGAACGTTTAATTAAAAAATTAAAACGTCAAATCCGCTCAGTGAAAGTGTATTTTTGCGATTGTAAACGTGTTTTTATGTAAGTTTTTAAGGCGTACGTGAAAAACGCCTTTGCATCTTTAAATAAGGTAAAAATTAAAAAAGTTAAAAAGGCGGGAATGAAAATTACTTCTGTTCTTTTAATTGGAAACAAACGCTAAACTTTTGAACTTTTGATTGGAAATTTGTACGATATTCAACAAAAATGAGTGATACAAGTACAACCGGCCGAAATGACACAAAATACTAATATAAATGTTCCGGGAAAAAACATTTCCTTGTCATTCAGCAACTGTCCTAATGCTAATATCAATATTACTTTTAATTAAACTGTGTATTATGTCCTAACCTGTTTTATTTCCTTACATTAGGCGTGAAAAGCACATAGTATTGCCTCGGTAGAAAGTGCAATAGATGGACTCGTATCTTCGCGGTCCTCACCTGCGGCTCGGCCCGCGAACTAACTCGTCCATCTATTGCTTACTTTCTGTACCTGGGCTACAATGTACTATTGTAATATCGCTTCAACCCCTAACATATCCAAAATCAGCTGATACCCGACCTGTTGCAAGTGTTATAATTTAACTGATCCTGGATCGAAGCCATGTGGAGGTATAAATAATGGTTCAGGGCGCAGTAACGCTGTCATTACTCGCTAGATAGCGTTAGCGACTTTGTAAGTCACGACACGCTTTGTGAACATTTGTGAGGCCAGCACAAGTTACCCGCGACTTCGCTGTCGCTCGGAGCTCCCTTACTACCTAGTCAGTAACGATAGAGACGCACTGAGCGCCAAGCGAGAAAATACTTGTGGTATATGATTGTGGTTATACCCGTGCAGGGCCCGTATTATGGTCACGTTTGTGGCGGTGGAAAAAGCATCCGTCACCCTCGCACTTACATATTGGTCGGAAAGTGACCGTTATTTTATCCAAGTTTTTCCACATCCATAAACAAACCATAACACATATCCTAGTGATAAACTCGACTTAACTCGTAATAGAAAAGGGTATATCCATGAACGGAGTATATACTAGACTTAAACCCTTTTTCAACGGTTCTCCAGAAGATTAGGTTAGGTTAAGATTTTGATACTGACCTGGAGTCCAAATTGTCTAGTAACTAGACTCTATTTGGCTATGAAGTCCGGGTACCACACAGCACAGAGAAGCAACTTGTGTCATTTTTAATTGAAAATTATTATGTTTTTTTTACAAGCTTTTATTTTACTTTGCTTGCAATTTCTTGGGTCCTGGTGAAAAATTCGTTTATTATACAGTATGTAAACTTACTAAAACCATTTATTTGAACCCGAGCATGTCTAGGCGATAGATAAGGTTGGGGTATATAAATTATTGAAATCCTAACATTTTTTCAAATTTAAATAAAGAATGCACTGAACGCAAGTTCAATAATCTGTTACGATGAAAACATTACATAAGACCCGTATGTATAAGGGCACTGAACAACGATGTAAGTATTACACATGGAATGATACTTTTAGGGTTAACCGACTTTGAAAAAGGTGAGATGTTATAATTTGTATGCAATGATAAAATTAAAAATATTCGACACACTCTAGAAAAAAATGTGGTAAAATACTTAACTCAACTAGCCTAGCAACTGGTTAATAGAGATGGTTTTAGTAAGTTTACATACTGTATAGATTAATATCCTTTTTGAACTCCTTGACTACTTTTGTGCTGACAGGCAAAATAGCGAAAATTAAATGTCGATGCTGCTTGCCCGAACAAGGATATCGACAGGTAAGTCATAGATATTGTTATCTACCTAGAATTTGATTGTCTAGATGAATATACACAATATACACGTGAAAGTTCAATATTATTTAAACGCCGCGCTTTGATGCGGGTCGCCACTAGTGTGTGTTACATTATCGCAACTATAAAAAGTTTGTAGACACTTGTTTTTAATTTCACTTTCTTAACTTTGAGACATAATATTTTGTTTAATTTAATAACTGCACGAAAAAGAGTGCAGCTTTTTTTACTATACAAAAAAAACTAAGAGAAAAGAGATTCATAACTTGACAATGTCATATTGCAATGCAGTTAGCCTTGTTGGTAGTGACCATACCTACGAAGCAGTACAGGTTTCGATTCCCGGTCTAGGCGAATATTTGAGTGATGACCACGGGTATTTGTTCCTGAATATTGGATATTTCTATGTGTTTAAGTAAACATAATAATATAATATTATATTATACGCTGGAAACTCATTTATCAATAGAGTGTGTAGTAAATATAATAATTGTTTCAGTAATGTTGATATTCTTAGCTTGTCACTTCCTAAATATAAGTCATCCCTTAAAGTAAGTAGTGTTGTCTAGTTGCACTTTGTAATATTGTTTCCTTTTGCTGTTAACTACTCCTATTGTTGTACCCACGCCTCCTTTATTTTTATTATGTCTTTGTAAGTTGTGGTAACTTCGCTGGTTAATGATAAATTCATGTTCTTTATAAGCTTTAAGTTTTATTGTACCGTTTGTGCCCAAATAAAACTATAAAACATTAAAACATTTCTCTATACAAAGCATGTTTATCCGTTGCTTATAGTATCCATAGTACAGTCGAGTTCATAAATATGTTTACACTTTAGTACTTTGTCACTTTAATCGCTGTGATAATTCGTGTATGGCAGTTTGAAATTACCTGAAAGTATAAAAGAAGAAAAAAAGGAAAAAATATCTCTTAATAAACTGAAACAATTGCTCGTAAACAAAGCATATTATACAATAAAAGAATATACAGAAGACGCATTACGATAATTAATAATGGTTATAATACATATACTACTAATTAATTTATGCCTCCTCTCTCCTAGTGTTGCTGTGCCCTCCAGGGTTCATTTTGTTATTACTTATTTATTAGAATAAGCTGTACCATTATGAAAAAGCAATACATAATTGAAATTAAAATTGAAATTGGACATTAAATAGACAAGGTACTAAAGTGTAAACATATTTATGAACTGGACTGTACAAGCCTAGAGCTTAGTTTGGACCTAGGACCATTCGTGTGTGATTGTCCCTCAACTTTCATCATTTATTTATATTTGTAAGTACTTCCAAGAAACAACAAATACGTACTTTTTTTTTTTTCCATTAACCCACTATTTAACATTCATATATTCTAAAACCCCGTCTCAAGGCAACATATTTTACTTCAATTGAGTTAGCGGTCCCCATCTGCAAGGGATGAAAATCCAACCCTTGGCGCACCCCAGGGTCGAGCCTACCTTAACAAATTTTCCCTTAAGCTGGAAACATGTTCAGAATTTACCAATTCACTTGATACACTTTGATGTTCAGTACAGATTTCTTTATTTCGGAAAATAAGTATTTTCTGTTTTGAAATTAAGACGCCTGATTTTTTTTGTCTATTAACTAACTAGCAAAACAAAATTAACCTACTTTGAATTTTCACTTAGTTGCAACAACAAGAAATTCCTATTCGAATTACTTTTAAGCACCCCAATCCCAATAAGAGACATCATTACATCAGTTCTAAAACTCAAACTTAAAAAAACCTAGCTACGTATAAAAGTACAAGAGGAAGGGAAAAAATCAATGCTTGCATTTTATGTTCTGTGCGTGTGACAGATCGGTCGTCATGGCTACCACGACGGGGGAAACAATTGGCGGGAAAAAACGGCCTAAGTGACGTAAGGAAGCTACAAAATGGTGCTTAAGTTTCCCGCCTAAAGTCCACGCTTACCGCAGCGTTCACGCTTAAGCCATCCTTGTTTTGACAGTTGGAAGTGTGCGTCGTTAGAGGGAGATGGAAGATAGGGTAAGGGAGCCAGTGATCGATATTACGCACTTTTGTAGCAATGATATTGGCGCTCCGCGGTGCAAGAATGTTTGCACGATGCGTTGCAATCTTGTTTTAAAATGTAGTTCAACTTTACGATATTTTTATAAAGAGCATGTGTTCTTTTTATAATAGCACGGAGCCACACTATTTATAACATGATTGTAAACAACATGTGTTGGTGTTTTGTGAGTGTGCAAGACATAACAGCTCAATGCTAATAATTATAAGCAATAAGAGTAAAGTTTTAACTTTCAGCTGTAAAAGAAAATTAACTATAGTACCCAAGCGCTTACAACTAAAATTTTTAATAAATTGACGGGACATTTGGTTGGAATGATTATTTGAGCATAGATTTTTTTAGATTGTTTTTTTTAAGCATGAAGAAGGCAAACGAGTTCACAGGTCATCTTACGGTAAGTACCTAAGATCTTATATGCATTAGAGACTACAATCTCAAGAATGCAATCCTAAGTCTGCAAATGCGTTGTTAAACTCAGGTCCCTCAGGACTACACAGCCGATGAAATTACTATTGGTAGTAATTTCACCGGCTGTCTTGTCCCCACGTCGGAACACAACAATGCGAACGCTGAAGCTTGGCGGTAGGTTAAAAACTTAAAAGTGATGACCCTGGAAAGTGTGGACCCCGCACAAGGTCCTACCATACACAGGCATTAAATGAATGTTAGTTTAAAAATATAATAATTACTTCCCCGTGTGGTTGCCGGATTAGAATAGTGCCACTCCGTATCTTTCCGTGGATGTCGTAAAAGCCGACTAACGCCCACTTGCGTGGACCAGAGTTAGCCCTTAACCCAGAGTTAAGCGTCTACTTTTGTACGTGGTTTGCCGCCTAACCTCGGGTTAAGACGCTAACTCTGGTCCACGCAAGTGGGCCTAAGGTAATAAAGGCGTGTAGTACTGTTAGGCGATGGGCTTGCAACCTGTCACTAATACACTGGTAAACATCTTCGCCTAAGTGTGCAAAATGTGCTTACAGAATTATCAAAAAGATTTTATAGTTGTTGGTAATTCTGTAGCTCTGCCTACCCCACTCTGGGAATAAAGGCGTGAGCTTATGTAGTTATGTATGTATGTATGTAATTACTTCGCTTCGCTCCACCTTTAAATTGTATTTTTAAGTCTATTAGTGAATTCTTAAATTCGATTCATTAGTTCCAGATTACCACCAACACACAAACAAAGGCACAATTTGACCTCTCTATAATGTTTACTAGCGACCCGCCCTCACTTCGCTTCGGTTTATGTGAGTATGATACCTTTCTCGATAAATGGGCTATCTAACACTGAAAGAATTTTCCAAATTAGACCAGTAAGTAGTTCCTGAGATTAGCGCGTTCAAGCAAACCAACAAACCAAAAAAAACCATCTCTTCAGCTTTATAATATTAGTATAGATAAGTAGGTATAGATTACAATATTAGTATAGATTAGTACAGTAGATATAAATAGTCTAGTAAGACGAGTAATTCAGTTGTTATTCAAGTGTCATTAGGATCAATATGGCTTGGATGTTAATTATACTATCAATGGTGTTTTTTCAACCGTAAAGAAGAATTGATCACTGTTTATAATTACCGCGCGTATTATAACGCGCTACAGGCATCATAGAAAAAATATAATTAATGTGGCGACCGACAGATGGCGTGGCGATGAGCTGCACAATGAGTGTGTAGGGAATGACACAGTGTGCGTGGGAGGTGAAGTTCTCATGAGTCACGGGTTCCCGAGGGGCGGGGCGCGGGGCGCGGGGCGCCTGCGAAAGTTCGCGTGTCACAAAATATGACGAATCCATTCAATAAATGCGTGTCTAAGTATTGTGGCTGATTCAGTTTCGTGCAGAGTATTAGCTTTTACTCCAGTTTCTTAGCATCAAGATGTTTACTTTGCAGTTCCGCGTAGAACTCGCTTAACGCTTTTCCCACTGGAACTTTTAATATTTTTCGAGATAAAATAATGATAATGTTTGTCCGAATTATTGTTTGTCGTACAAATGATGCATGAGGCCAAATGACGATTGTGGATTCCAATACAAACCCAAAATTGTATGTATGTATATAAACACTTTATTGTACACAAAAGAGATAAGAATTATACATAAAATAGACAAAAGTATAACAGGGATGTACTAAAAATACGAAATTATCCCTTTAAGGAATCTCTTACACTTAATCTTTGAGCGATTGAGAAATAATTAATTACAACGAAGCAACCTATTAACTCGAAACATGAACTGCTTGAGGGATAGATTAATAAAACCTATGTTAGCCTGTAATGTTTTGTTCATTATTGCATACAGAAGGCCCAGACAAGATGCATTACGCTAACTATCGTTTCTATTCGTTTAGTTTTCAAACCAATCACGTCAGTGGCACATCACGTGACTTTTCGTATCACGTCATCTACCAGTGACGTGATTGGTTTATAAACTAAACGAAGAGAAACGCTAGCTAGCGTAGTGCATCTTGTCTGGGCCCTCTGGTTTTATTACAGTTTAGCAGGTATTTGGAAGACCGAGCGTGAAAGTGATTTTTTCCAAAGATGACAATTTGACACATCGATTTTTCGCCTAGCCGAGATTCTGTAGAGCCGTTATTTAGAACATAATTAGAAATTTATTTAAATATACAGGTGTCCTAGAACTTGACGTAAATATTAAGGTGTGAGAAACCCTTCAATACCGGTCCAGAATCTAATTTTAACTTTCCTAAATGTTAATTACTTTAGGAGGTATTAAGGTTTTAATGATACTGGTAGAAATGGTAGAGGTTAATTAATGATAAACTTGATATCCAATCCTCAATGATAAAATAAAACTATATTCCGTACCAGTAACGAAATGACTTTTTTATCCTTCAGTATTTATGTCAAGTTCTGGGACACCCAGTTTCCAAATATTGCTCGTATGATACGATAGGATTCATAGGATTCTTTCCAAAAGTAAGAGTAATCATAGTGCAACAGGATTTAAACAAAAAACTTTACCCAAATATATTTTCTTAACTTTCAAACAATGATAAAAAGCGTCAAAAACCAAAAACAAAATGTTTCTATACCATTTTTTGCCGGCAGGTGGTCGCCTCGCCGCCTGTCTATTAAACCTAAGCCGCCTTGTCTACTCCCATGCAATCTGGCTTTTCATTTGATATATCGTATCGATATTTAACAAGGACTCTTTATCGGTAATCGTGTAAAAGCCGTTACATCCCTGATGTAGAAACACCTGGATAACTTTACTTGGATGTCGTACGAAATAGAGCCGTTTATAAGAAATAATAAACGACATCAATATACAAATACAACACTGGAGGATACCCGCGACTTCGTACGTGTAAAATTAGTTACCCGCTACTTAACCCCTTTTTAACCCCTAGCGGGATAAATCTCCAAAAATTTCTCCTTAGCGGTCCCCTTTCTTTGGATTGTCCACTGCTGGACATACCTAAGCCTCTTCCATAGCACGCCACTGATCTCGGTCTTCAGCTCTTCTCCAGTTGCCCCAGCTATCTTTGGAGTATCATCGCTCCACCTACTTTGTGGACACCCTACTTCACTTCTGCCAATTCGTGGTCTCCACTCTAGAACTCGTCTTCCCTAACGGCCATGAGTTCTACGGCAAATATGAAGCCCAATGCTAGTTCAGCTTTCTAGTTCGCAGAGCTATGTCGGTAACTTTGGTTCTCTGCCACATTACTTCGTTCCGGATTCGATCACCTTGAGATACACCAAGCATAGCTCTTTCCATAGTCCGCTGAGCGACTTTGAACTTCTCGGACCTAGTATAGTCGTTAAATAAGCCACAATTTTGGACATGTCAAGATACAATACGATTTAAGTTAAGGGCCGTTAAGGGCTGATACTCGTATTTGTGTGAAGGGCACGAGTATTTGTTCCGGAGTTTTGGATTATTATTTATGTATTTAAGTATACTTTTCTCTATATTAGTAAGTTTATCGTTGTCTAGTTCCTATATTACAAGCCTAGAGTTTAATTCGGGACGGGTCAATTTGTGTGAGATTGTCCCCTATTACATTATTATTATTTATTATTTATTATTTATTATCAGTGTTAGAAGTAAAATCGGCCATAAAGTGTGTTATTAAATACATTTTTTGATAGATTTATTTTAATTTTGCCCTGGTAACCCTCGGCATAACAAAGCACTCCTTGCACTTCTGGACTAGGGATGCATAACTCCGCAAAAGTGTATTAGTCAGGCACCCCAGCGCTTCGATGAAAAATGACACGTCCGAGCCACTGCCCGCCATCAATTGCTTCTGACGTTTCCAAATTGTACAGAAATATTACATTTATAAGTAATATGATTAAGTGTAATATAGATACTTACGTTCTATCTCGGAAAGATTTGGGAGTGTGAACAAACAAACGTTCTATCTCGGAAAGATTTGAGAGTGTAAATTTTACTAGTGGTTGACTATTTTACACGACTGTCGAATAATGAGGGTAATGTTTTTGGCATGTATGTATGTTTGCATGTATGGTTATTTGTTCCTTCGTAGAGTCACGGCGTGATTTCGGCCACGAGAGAGATTATTTTAGTATCACATCACACTAGTCATACACTATCACTACATAGTATAAAACAAAGTCCCTTCCCGCTATCTGTCTGTCTACGTAGTAGATCTTTAAAACTACGCAATGGATTTTGATGCGGTTTATTTTAAATGGATAGAGTGAGTCAAGAGGAAAGTTTTATCTATAATAAATTCTTTTTTATGTACGGGTGTTATAGAAAACTCATATAAACCGAAGCGAAGCGAGGGCGAGTCGCTAGTAGATAATATTATTATAAATGCAAAAGTTTGGGTGTGAGTTCGTATGTTTGTTACTCCGTCACGTTGAAATGGCTGGATTGATTTAGATGAGATTTGGAATAGGGATAGCTTATAGTATGAATTAACACTACTACAATTATTCGGGAAAAAAACTATTTTTCCCATATTCTTTTCAACGCGGCCAAGTGTCGGACAAAAGCTAGTTTAGTAGGTGGTCTATACAAACTTTTATTTTTACAAATATCACTTATCGAATTTGGCCACCAATCAAAAAGTACTTGATCAATTTATCGCGAGTTACAATTTACTATGGCCCATTAACATTAACAGAAGTACTGATGTTCCATCAAATTAACCTCTCTGTAACTACTTAGGTACTTAGTGGGCTTACGCGCGTTCATAAAATTGTACAACTTTGTACAAACGGCGAAGTTTATCAAATCCTTATAAAATTAAAGCTTTCTTAGGTACCTATATAGACGACCATATCAAAACAAAACGTGCAGTTTGGATTTCAAAGCTTGCTTTTTTATTTGACTTGTAGAAATATATGGAAGACGTTGTAAACGAGTAGGTAAGCCGGTTAAGAGGTGCATCAAATAATAAAAAAAATGCAATATTATTATGCAACTTCATAAAATAACCCGTAGAGATTACGTAAGGAAATAATGCCATAGAAAACTACATACGGAAACGATTTAACTATAAAACGGTTATTAAACGGGTATTAACGGTTTGACAAGCGGGACGCATAAAGGATATCGATAAATCAAATCTTATTCGATTCACAGGCAAAGGATAAGAAGTGTATTCGGATTATTATCTTATAAGAACAACGGTTAACACATTAGAACATACACTTAACCCTAATTATTAAATATACTAACCAAAGACAGATCTGCACTATTTACGTTCTTAGTGAGCGGAGAGCCTATATGAAGTGTTTAACAAAATAGCTTCTCGGCTTATCTTGCCGTGAGCTCTGAGGTGTGAGGGGCGCCCACCTGTGCTGAGCGAGCGCCAGTGTGTCAATTAAAGCTCGACAAGTGGACCACCACCAGGAGATGCGAGGGGACGCACCCTCCTCGCACGTTACTACCACCGCGAAACAATCGGAAACACCAACCTGTCGCCAATACGGACATCACCCTAAAATCGCACAATAATTTTATTATGCAACCCTTTTTAGCCTAAGGAAATACGAAAAGCTTCTCCAAATCGACTGTACGAAAGCAGCGCGCGCTTAAACTCGTACGGATCGATAGGACGCGAAAGCTCCAAGTAAACAGATCGAAGTCGGCACCGAATCGAATCCCGCCAAATGCAACGACAGCTGTGCGTAGCTCGTAGCGCGTAGCTGTAGCGGCGCCTATTATTATTATTTGTAAACAAGCGTGTGCGGCGCGGGGTGCGTGAGGCGTCACGTGACCGCGCGCCATTGGTCGCCGCGGCAGCTGCGTCGGCCCTCAGTCCGCCGCTCGCCCGCGCCGCGCAACCACGCGCGCCTGACTTCCGCGCGAAACCACACGCGCGACAGATCGCGAACTCCGATTCCCTTTTTGTTTATTTCTCGCGTCCTTCGTTTTGTGTTACCCGAGCGGCGTACCAAGAAAACAGGACGCGGATGGATCGACCTACAAGAAAAGGTAGTTGAAAAGTTTGTGCGAGCTTTCGAAGTGGAAGTGTAGTTTCCGTGGAGGAAGCTTCTGGTTTTTTGTGCGTTTTAGTCGGAGGCAGCTCGGCGGCGCTGGAGCGTGAAGCGGCTGTGCGCGTTCGCGTGCTTCCGCTGGAGCTTTCGTTGTGTGCTTTCGCGAATCGATCGCGAAGCAGGCGCATGACGCATCGGCTGATGCTGCATGATGTCAGTCATTTAGCCCTTAATTGCGCGCCGCCGTTTAAAGTGGGAAGAATGTCGATTTTTATATCTGTACCGTACATTGCACTTCCTTTAAGAAATTTGTAAATACCTATTGTACCCCCCGTCATTCACCTCCTTTCGGCCTCGACGCCAGTTCCTATAAGCGCATTCGTACCTTCCTATAGGTGTATCGGTAGAACCTTGTAACGTCCCGCTCATTGTACGCATTATCTGGCCTCATTCTCCCGTTCCTTCGTGCCTACGTTTCTGTATTCACATACCTACATAAGTTTATAGTCTGCGAAGCTGAAGATAAACTTTTGCGCGAATTCGTCTGTGGTTCCATAGTCATAAACATTCATCAAGTTAGAATTACAAATGTGTCTCGACTAGCATAAAATAATTACGTGAGAGGGTTACATGTTACATTGCATTTCCCAGTAGAAAGATGATAGTCATTAACAGATTCTTCTGCTATTTCTCATTAATCAAAGCTACCGAAGAAATTCTTCTATAGATACCTACCATAACTTCAAATCTCAAAAACCTATTGTAAACGGCAGAATTGAGAACATGAACCTGAAAAGGTTTCGATTTACCTCTTAAATAATGGCGCCCAAAAACCAGACGATGAATTTAGCATCTTATTCCAATTGAAAGAACATCGGTAACCAAAAAACGCACGCATTCCCATGAGCTTATAAGGAGTTTAGTATTCGAAAGGCCGAGAAACTATTAAGGATTAATAACTTTTTCCCACTCTATTTCAAGACAGAACTATGCATGAACAAGCTTCAACGCGCCATGCAAGTTTACGCACAATGTGTTTCCTACGCTCAACTAAATGCGGGTTAAGTATACTGGTATACTCAGTTTTAAATTAACCTACGTATTTATGTATACGTACCATTCGATCTTGGGTTGGAAACGCGGAATCTAGATTGAATTCGGTTGATCCCCTTAAGTCTAAGAAACATTTACCAGAAACTTTTTAGGGAGTCGTATTTAAGAACTGTCAAGATCGAGGAATCGGCCTTGTAGAAACGAAAGTGGAATGAACGAATATAGA
Organism: Acleris laterana; assembly: GCA_963966035.1. Taxonomy (NCBI): domain Eukaryota; kingdom Metazoa; phylum Arthropoda; class Insecta; order Lepidoptera; family Tortricidae; genus Acleris; species Acleris laterana. The sequence goes on from OZ014441.1 coordinate 5,209,643, forward strand.
ACCTTAAAGAAAGGAAGTAATAAATATTCATCCAGTTGCGTGATACAATTGATTTTTAGTAGCAATGATCTTGAACGGTGCTTTTTAGATAACTTCGATGAAGCCGTGGAGGCTCACGATTAGAATGGCAGCATCCCGATTTGAATACTTTAATCTAGACATTTCCAGTCGAGTTTACATTCTAAAATTAAAATACGTTTAAAGTTCAGGAATTATGTAGCATGTGATATTTTTTGACTATTTTCCTCTATTCTCATACGTGGATCAAGGTTTGTTAGAGTTTTCTCAATGAACTAGATCTCAGACACAAATTTATATATGAAGAGGGTTTAGCACGTTAAGGAATCATACTATTAAAGGAAAACTTCAAAGACAGAATGCAGTGGACCGTCTAGATGTTTGAAAAGGAATCTTTCATTCAGATTCAGAATGAAGTAAAGACAATCTAAGATTTGCATGTCGGTGCGATCGATCCCGTTCAAGTTGCCAAGATCCCGGTCCCACGGAATAATCGAATAAATAATACGCCTTCCTCCCGTGAATGCGATAATGGGGAGTCAAGTTCAGTGAGGCCAATGAAAACAAATAAACAAATTGGCCAATTTCGCCCGAGCTAACTGTTGGTACATGCGAGCGGCGCAGGATTGTGCAATGCCACATGCTTCCTTTTTAGTTGAAGCGAGTTATGTTTCCTCTGGAGATCCAGTTTTGGTAATTTTACGATGCTACTGATTTCTGTACTTGGTGAAGATTCGAAATATCAACGTTATTTTCCTGACATCAGTATGTTAAATTTGAAATATCAAAGTAACTAATTCCGTCACGTGTCATCTTGAATAGAAATTATGGTGTCGATAATTCTCAATGTAGTACGAAGAGAAGAAAAATAATACAAGGTTTTTTTTTGTTAGGAGCATACTTGGTGCGCTACTAAGTCAATAGATATACAACTCTTCCGTGACTGACTGACTGGTACAGATATGAATTCAAGGGACTTGACATTTAGACTGAATATGCTTTAGGTACCCTAGGGGTGCACTAGGAAGGGATTTTTGGAATATTAGACCATACGGCAACTAAATCTACTCATACGAAGTCACGGGTGACATCTTGTATACCTACTTATGTACGTATAAAAGGGATGGAATTATGAGGTGTTTATCCGAGTCCCCTAATCAAAACTGTCCCGCAACTCTAACCAAAAAAGCAAACTCACCGCTCAATTAGGTAGACTACGCATTTACATTGGTGTTGTATCAAAGTCTCAAGCGCCTTTCATCGTACTGGGGGTATTCTATATTGCCACAAGTAATATCTTAAGTTAATTCAGACTTTCTTGAAGGATAATCCTCTTCTTATTGCTTGAGAGCAAACTGAAAAGGCGCTTTCAGTTTTCATAACGTCCGTGGCTTTAAAAGTACCAATACTTGCAGAAGTACCTATACTTTTGCTTTCTTGTCTAGGGAAAGTTCAAACGTAGCTGCAGGAAAAAGTTTTGGTGGAAATGTAATTGTGGAGAATATTTTAGCGAGCGGGGGAGACGCGCCGGTGAACGCTCGACGATATCGGGCTATTGGCAAATGCTGACGAAAATGTGGAGAATATTCGAAAATTATTGTCAGGAGAACTGTTAAGCGGTTTAGACACGTTTAGCGTAATTTATTTCCAAATATTTAGAATACACTAGTGAACTGATGGTGAATATTATAGTGAATACAGCATTAAGAAGAATTAGGTACCCTTATGGTTTAAAATGTGAGTACTCATTAGATTAATTTTTTTCGTTTTCTACTAACAAGTTTTCCATAAGACTATATAGGCATTTCAAACTGCCGATCAAACAGAATCACTTCATGAATGAATAGAAACGAATAATTCCCATCGAAAAGTAGATGGTGCTACAGTTTCGAAAGGAAACAATACTAAATCATACAGTCACTGTAATATGCGACTTCCTTCAAACAATTCTATTTCATAGGTGTAAGTAGAAAAAACGCTCAATTTCCGATGTCGCATCCGATAGCAGAGACAGACGTGCGCACAAAAAATGTTTACAAAAGTGTGTTTCGCTCACATACCTTTGCTGTTAAAACGTGAGTGTGAAGCACTTGTCTCTTGAACGCTAGGGATGGGAATTGGTTGGCACAAAGTTAGAGATACGCAGAGGTAAGGTTGTGATAGTTTTGAGGCATCAGAAAAAGTGGTAGTGTGGGAAAGATGGTGGTGAAAAAACGCCACATCTGCGGCGCTATTCAACCCGCGGCTGAATGGGATGCGACGTAACTCTATATCGAGTGAATCGCGGGTTATCAAATTGTGGACTTACCTTGAGGTACATTACGACGTCCTTTGTCTCTATTGTTTCTGGAAAGTTGCGTCACGATTTTAATTTCGTCACTTCATGCGTTATGGAAGTTGTTAGAGAATAGGTTGAAACTTACGCTTTTCTAAAAGTTCATATTCATTGTGTTTCTAATGATACTGTTTTAAATTAAGTCAGCAAATACGTATGAAGAGAGAAGTGGTAACATTAATGTCTGTTTTGGAAATTATCTGCCATAAAATAGATTTTTACTACTTTGTTTCGTTGTGAAGACTGAAAGAAACCAGAACTATTTTTTTATCTCTGGGAACCTTAACTAACAACACCAATGTTACAGTATTTTATTATGTCCTTTATACGTGACGTGTCAAATCAGTTGAAAATGACACTCTCTGGACACTGAATCGACACTGGCACGGCAATCAGGCTGATGTGCGTATCCTGTGTGATTAGCAGATATGTAGAGTGGTAGCTATAGCGGTGAGAAAGTTGCCTTTTGTTATGTAAAAGAGTAATAATATAATATAAACGTAGGATACCTTTACGATTTCTAAGGGGACAGGAAGACTGAAGAGAACAAGTTTCAATTAACATGGAAGTGCATGATGTGACGAATAGAAAGTTAGAAGAACTGCAACAGACAAGAAAACTGATGTGTGAATCACGTGCGAGAGAGAGATAATATGAAAATCAGAGCCGAGATGACAGCACTATGAAACGCATGTTTGGTACAATCAAGGCTAAGAAATCGATATCAGATCCAATTTACGAGGATATGAATTAAGTTATCAGATACTGAACATGTTAGGTACCTACATCTGTATAACAAGGCAAGGAAGAAATTAGTAAGAAATCTAAATCAATAGAACAATAAACTGTTCAATTAAATTTAGGAACCTATTCAAATGTCACCTTCAGGGTATACCTTAATTCTATGGTCGTAATTGCAAGTTTAATTTGAAACCCTCACGCACGAGTGAAGTGAGTTTGTGAATAAAATTGATGTCTATAACACTTTTCAATTTCTAAAGTTTGTGAAAAGGGCACCATGATCAGGTTACACAATAATCTTCGTAATCAAAACGTTTCTTGAGATTATTATCTTAATATTTTACGATTTAGATGTCTTTTACTTTTTTTTTAATTTAGCTATCTTGTCTCGTGACCTCCGCATTAAAGAGTTGATGACAGGTAAACTCAGTTTTTGATAAAAAGAAACAAGTGCATACTGATTTTATTTCTTCCATTGCCGATGTTAATAATTTATCAAATCTCAGAAAAGAAGGGACGAGTATTGTCAGTTAAAGTTATCACTTTCCTTCTCTTTGCCATCTAAAAGAAAAGTATAGAACTATATATTAATTTGTCAGATACTGTTATCTGGAAATGTCAAAGACCACCATTACTGCTTTTTTTTAATTTAACGCTCCTTTAAATACACCAGAGACGCTATATAGGTTACCTTTTTGAGAAGTTTCTAAATACTTAAGGTTTTAAACTACCTCCGGTAACAAAGGGTGTAAAGATTTTATGAGAGGAGATTTTTAACTTTTTGGTACCTATCTCTCTCCATTCACTTTACTGTGTTTTTTTTTATATTCACCGTTTTCTTGTCCAAAATCGCTTTTAACACTGATACTACTGAACTTGTAACTGGATTTAGCAAATGACCTTCCTTGAAACGGAATCATCATATGATTTCACCTTATCAGTGATTATCAGCGAGTGATCAACGGATATAATAATATGTCAGTTTCCGGTGCGCCTGCGCCGGATATGTCGCTTTGTGAAGTTTTATAGTTCCCTGATATTAAAAGTGTAAAGGCTTTTAGATTAAATTGAATTGAGTCTATAGAATTTGTACCTGTCTTATACAACAATAGAGATGTGAAGATACAGACGCTAAAATATATATAATATCGCCATTTACATATTATTACGTAATGATCCTTTGGATTACTTGCCATATCTAATTCCTTTAAAGTTACAAAGTCGGTATTTTCCGTATAACTAGTATCACTGGTCCAATATCAGTGAGTCATCTGAGATTCTTGAAGCGCTCAATTACCTACACATATTACCTTCTAAGATAACTTTCTTTAAAACAGAAGAAAAATGTCTTCAAACGTAGACAATATTAAAATTAATAATAAATGTGGGGCTAGGCTAACTTCGTCATCGTCTTTACTTCAAAACTAGAAATAACTAGAGTAGCTAAGTGGCAGAATCCAAACTAAAGCAATACTTTTAATATAAGTAACTGATTTATATCCGCTAAATAAAAATGAAACACCTACAAAAGGATATTCTTGTTTAACGTAATGATCGCAACTACAAAATCACAAAAATCCATTTCAAAATGGTGGTCGGGCATGGCACATTGTCGAAAATACAGGCAAACAATATCGATTGACATGGCCCCCGGGTTAGTGTGGCTCAATGGGAGCTTCGAATTACGCGTATCGTCATTATGTATCGTCAAGTTGGCATTGTGCGGATGGTATGCTGACGCAACTACATTAGACCTAGAACAGCTTTATTAAGGGTTGTATTGTTTTTCTTGAGTCCTACAGTTGGGTACGGGGTCTTTTCAGCAGTTTCCCACCAGCCTTGCTTCACGTTTTCAAATTTGTTATCGTCGGTGCTGGTGTAATCATTGGATTTGTTCTCTTTCCCTTTTTAAAAATATATTTTGGGTTAGACAGCAAATTCGCTTTACGGTATGAGGCCAAAACGGTTTTCTGTTCATCCGATAAACTCCATTTGAAATTAGAATCAGGCTCGTAAACTGAAATCAAGGGCGCGATTTCAAGTTTACCAGGATTCCCGAACACCTAAACAGCGCCGCGGCGAACAGCACAAAAAAGCGACAACATCCGACGCTAAAAATAAGCCGTATAATTACAACGCAAAGCTGAAAGCGCAATGCTTTCGCTGCAAGCGGTTGTACGGTCGCCCTTGACAACCGAGACCCAGATACTATCGTGGTCCACGCACACACCTCTGCCCCACCCACACACGGACGCCTCAGACGAATCCTTATGCACACACTCGTGAATTCACAAAGTAAGCACATGCTCACACATGGATTTGGAGCTGCGTTCCGTTTGGTTTGGAGTGAGCTTTTAATCTTTTTTTCTCGTTCGCTCTTTGTGCGCATCTACAAAGAGTTTTGCCTTGTGATTACTAGACGGAGCGTTTTGATCGCAGTTTGAGGACGCAATCGCTTGGTGGATATTTTCTTTAACTTTTTGGAATCATTTTGGCTCCATTCAGAGATGGCTGCTTAAAATTTGCATTAATAAGACGCCAGCGTCTGAATAAACTTTACTAATGCGATTGCGAGAAACGACCAGTGATATTTAGGTACTTAATGCCTAGCTTAACATGAAGAGCTACTCTACTTTGCTATATTTGAGAGATTAGTAACAGGCTTTCTCCTAAAATGTATTTTTACATAAGTAAAAGAGACAAGAGCGAAGCAATTTACCTCTTTTGAATAAACAAGGACAATTTCTTTTGATCTCTCGCCGCGGGAGACAGTAAATATCAATCTGGGTCATTAAAAAACGCATAAATACAAAATGTATTTAATGCAGACTTAGTAGACGGACAATAAGTACGTACTTTAGGTACTTACGTATTTATTTACTTACCTATAGAATTTGTTCCAACAACAATGTCAACCACAGGCTATCATCGTAAGCATACGTAGTTTAAATTTAGAAAAACGTGAATAGATCTGATTGGCTGAAAATAACCAATGGAACTCCAATAATAGAGCATTTAAATTTAGAACGTAACGCTTTATAGAACGGACGATTTAAAATTGGAACGGAATTTACTTGGCATCTATTTCGACAAGTATAATTTACTTATAGTCTCGTTAAATTTGTAGCTACATGCAATTTTAGGCATTAAATTATTGCTTTAGTTTGGTTTATTTATAAATTTGTTGAGTTTTTTTTTATTTAGTAAATAAATGTAGCTGTCGTATATCACCTGAATCAAGCACAATTTGAGTTAGCATCCCATGAATAGTAGCCTTAAAATAGTATAGCCAGAATAGTGAAGCTTTACTATGAAGCTACGAGCTCTAAAAATAGCTTGTTTACCTTCTGTTAGCCGGCCGTATGTAGAATCCGGACAATGTTTAGCAGTCTGTCATAATTGCGACTTCTGAATTCTGCCGGTTCGGCCACACACGCCCTGCGGGTTGTTCCTATTGTTTGGCAATTTCATTAAAGACTTGAATTTACAGTCGTTAATCTAGTTGGGTTATGTTGACTTACAGTTTTAATTGGTTTAGGATACCAGTTAGGTGTACCTAAGTAGAGATTCAGGCCATTGCATTTTCTATTAGCTGAAAAATATTTTTTTAAATGCCGTGGTTTAACTATTATAGCAGTAATGTATTGCATTAATGTATATGAAAGGATACAAAGAAACGGCCTAATACAACTGATAATCAATTTAGACCTTGATTTCTTGTACATGCCATTTCACTTGTATTTAAGTACTTCTATGAAATCTAGTCTATGCCTTAAGAGTAACATAAACATAAACTCACGCCTTTATTCCCAGAGTGGGGTATGCATAGCTACAGAATTACCAACAACTCTAAAAACTTCTTGATTGATTGAGTAACTTCCTCTAATTCCGACCTAACTTCTTATTTTACTAGGTACCGTCAAACGTGGATACTTGGGACACCGTGGGTAATTAGGACAGTGTGGGTTTAGAAGTTAGGCCGCCTTTACACCTGTAAGTTTTACTTACGTAAGTGACTTACGTAAGCAACTTACGATAAATTTTCAAGTGTAAACACTCGTTGTAAGTGACTTACTGTAAGTTCTTACAACTTACGTAAATTGGAAAATTGCAAGTCTAAACGCGTTCGAGATTGTTTACGGAAGCGACTTACAACTTATCGAACTAAATTGATAAGTTGAGAACTTACAAAAAAAAATGTTGAAAAGGTGGTGAAATTGCTGGTCGAAAATACGTATCTTTTTTTTAATGATTGGTGCAACTTTTTCCAAAAGATATTCAAAACTTGTCGAATTCATTCTTATAAAATTGAAAAATTGGTCTCGGTCTTCCATTCTCAACTCCTTTAAAAGATTTTCAAACGCACCTCGTGCTATTCTTTTTTCTAGCCAAGATTTTACCCAGCATTGTCTTTTCTTTTGCTTTAGTTTGGATAAAATTATATATGCAGCAGCTGCTTGAACGTGGCGACTTTGAGAAGGCATTTTATTTACTGATTTAGTAAGCAATGTAAATGGGCGTGTAATAACTTATGCTAGTTTAAATTCACAAAATTTACATAAGCATTATTTACTGTAAGTTTATATCAAGTGTAAATGCAACCGTAAGTAAATTATGTAAATATTACGTAAGTAACTTACAGGTGTAAAGGCGGCCTTACGCTGGCAATACAGTTCTGTGGTCTATGGTCCATCTGTCACCGGAATGCTTTGGGCTTAATTGGGTGTAATTTCTATAAGTAGCTCACAATGTCCTAAGTACCCACGTTGTCCAAAGTGTCCACGTTTGTCGGTATGTACTTCTCTCTTCGACTAGCAAAGGTCTTAACTCCAAGGGTTCAATAATAATAACATAACACAACACAACATAATCACGTTGCGTTGGGTATTGAATTTACGAAAAATAACATCTCGTTTGCTTCTAGTTCGGTTTTTTTTATCAACAACATCGCAAAATTGGAGGTATTTAAGTTACCAGTTGACTCTACCTTCTAGTAACAGTGACCTCACTTTATGTTTCGGTGCGGCGGTAAGAAAGCGTAGAGTTATTTAGTTATAAACGCGTCTATAGGGTTCAATAAAATCTAACGATGTTTACACCTATTCCGTTGCTACCCTTACATGAATATTTTCTCCGAGACCACGAGCCCAATTTTTTTTTCTAGCACCTGCGTTCTTGTAACGATATAACGATAACGACATGCACCCCGAGCAGATCGGCGTATCACAAATGCTCCCCGCCATTACTAGATAAACCCGTGACGTCACGGGGTGACCTCGACGCAGCGCTAACGATTTTCCGCCTCTACGCCTTTTTGTAACGATTAAGTTCAGATTCTTACGCACCTTTTTAATCTATGCTTTTTTTGTACGTGGCCAGGCCTTTACCTACCTACAATATTGTCTTTGACGTGTTATGGAATTGTTTTTACCTCGGCTGCCATTACTGACGAGTAAATAATGTTTATCAAAACCTTTACAATAGGATAAACTTTAATAACGGGATATTAATGAAAAACAACATAAAATAACACAATAACTGAAAAAGAAAACTAAAATTAAATAAAACTAACTCTAAATATATAAATTGACTAAAATATTAAATCTAAGAATGGCCCCTGCGGCATTGTACCAAAGATGCTGGCAGCATTTCCTCGCTGGATGGTTAAACTTATACGTTGAGCGAGGAAACTGCCAGCTCTTTGGTCTCCCGTGACGTCAATGAGCCTCTTCGAAACTTCTTTAAAGAGGCTTCGAGCGCTAGGACCCCACGGACCAAGGGTCTCGACGCCGAATGGAATAAAAATATATTCTGGGCCGAGACCACTATATTTTACTACCTTCATGCTTTCGGCCGCTTCAGCTGCCGCACCAGCCCTATTAGAGGTCCGGTGGAGATGTGATGGGGCTAGCGTGTCCACACAGGTTGCATCCCACACTAGCACCCGTTTCATATTCCACGGGACCAAGGTCATTCCGTCAGGTCTCTTGCCATCATTTCTAGAAATGGATACTCGTAATAGGATAATAGGACCGAGATTCTACGCGGTATAGTCCATATCATCTTTGACCTGTTAAAGTATTGTCAACGTTTTGATAGCTCTTATTTAGATGACAGTAATGGCGCCGAGTTAAACAATACCATAACACGTCAAAAACGATATAGTTTTTTAGAAAAGAGGTTCGGTCAAAACATGATAGAAATAGATGCTCAACGTTTAGATAGCCCTTATTTATTTCACGTAATAGAGTCTGAGTTAAAAATGTTACCATACGTCAAAAGCAATATTGCTTTACCATGTCGAATAGAGACCCAGTATAATTGGCCAAATGTGACGTCACGGATGCGTGCCTTGTGGGGTGGACTCGTGGATCCAGCTCGAATTCGCCGATGTTTTTAAATGAACATGATGATTATAACATTTATAACTAACAATTATGCCGATTTTTGGACACCATTTATTATTTTTATAAATATCTATTGAGTTTTATAATACACACACCACAAAAATTATCTTTAAGACTTATATGAAATACCTCCTCATTTTAACAAGAAAGACACATTTGAAGTAATACTAATAATGATCAGGCATAAAGTAAAAGATCAAACGGGTGTTTAAAAAAAAAAGTGTACATGGTCTTTTTTTTCAGAATTCGTTTTTTTTTGTTTTTCTTAGAATCGTTGATACTATCGATCCTCATACAAGAAAAAGTGTCCAAAATATTCCATTTTTGTATGCAGTCTTTTCTATTTATATGGACGTGACGCACTGGGAGAAATAACTTACATAGTAAAATTTTGGACACTTTTGTTTTTGTATGAGGATCGATAGTATCAACGATACTGAGTAAGGAAAACCAAAAAAATACAAATTCAGGGAAAAAAAGTTAATGTACACTTTTTTTGAAAAACGCTTAAATAAGAATGCAATAGAGTTAACTGGAAATGGCATCTCAAACCTGCCAGTGCCAAAAGTACACATACACTACCAATATTCTAATATTGAAAGCAACCAGTAATTTAGATTGAACGATAATTAACTGTTTATCGTGTTTGAGACAACATAAATAACATACCCGAGGTAAATTTACCCTTAAAATATAAACGTATTTAGCCCTAAATACGTTGATTGATTGATTGAATGATTGCCCAATCATCGCTTCAAAAATAAAAAAAAGGTTGAGAGCAATATCCTTCTTCAATGGCCTTGACCTTTCCATAGCATCTAATCTAAATCTTTATCCGTCCTCTTATTTACTACGGGGATATAGCTTTAAGTATATTACAGCATCTTAAAGATTTTTGATTTTTGTGATAAACTGAGTTTCGTTTTTTTTTTTGATAAAATATATATTGTCTATGCAATCCAGGCAGATCCCTATGTTATACTTACTAAATATCCTGGAGATCATAGAAGAACTTCATAGTACGTCTTGATAATAACCTCGAAAAATTTTAGAAGTGGCGAGATGTCTTACCTACTTATAAATATCTCTTATAATTATGATAAGATAATGTTTTCGTTCAACAATGCATAAATATTCAATTCTCTAAATGTTTACACATCCTTAAAAGATAATAACAATCGAAAATTCGGTCGTCATTCGCGCCATCGATTGCGCGCCAAAACACCGTGCACGCATGCGCGCGGCGCGCAGTAAACATGTCCGCGCCAGCCCATAACTTGCGAATTTCCCTCCATTCTTATTTCAAATTTGGAACGCCGCGTAAAATAAGCCAAATTTAATTCCGTTCCTTTTTCTACAATTTTGATTCCCTTTTGTTTCTTTTCCTAACCTAATGGTATTTGACGTTGGAAGTGTTTCGGTTTTATAATTTTTCAGAGAAATGTGTACAGGTTTATCGTTTTATTATGTTCTTGTAGATAAATAATTGAAAATTTTAAGTGAATATTTACAATAATTTACTTAGATATAGTTTGTACATGATATAAATATAAGTAGGAAGTTGCTTTGTTCATACTTCTTAATGCGCGTATTTGTACAATTCATTATGATTTTTTTGTGTAAAAAAGGAAATGTTCATAGGTGATCAATGTGATTTGTATTGTTCCAGACTGGTGCAGGCCGCCGGGCTAGCGCCGCGCCAACGATTCACAAACCAAAGCCTCCAGTCATATCTTTCGTTTAAAAACTAAATATAAGCACTATTTTTTAAACCTTTTAACGATAAACCGTAAATAGTATACGCTAACTCCCACAGTACAAATTAATTTAAGTCTGAAGTAATCGGTATTTACAATAAGAAGCCTTCGAACGAGCGAAAGAAACAAAAATCTATCAACGACCAGTATTTAAAACGTTCCAAAATAATAGAAATCGTTAAACGAGTGCACAAATATTTATCGACCGTTAACAGTCGAGCAGCATTTTCTAAAAACAAACAGCCAAAGATTTTATAACAAAAACCGTAGCAATAAGACTCGTGTAACTGCCTCCGAGGATTTTATATTTGATAGTGATTATCGAAACATTGTGATTAGTGTAGTGTAAACCAGTGTGCCGTATAACCGTAAATTTAGTGCTTAGTCGGACTTAAACCAATTAACTTTAGCTGAGAGTACAAATCAAGTTCCAGTGCGGCGTGTTCATAGGGATAGTGTTAGAGCTTATTTTTGTAAAAGGTTTACGTGCTAAGCGAAGGGGGAAGATGTGGTGGTTAGGCGAGGCATGAGCGAGGCCCTGCGCAGCGAGGGCGGCGCGGAGGCGCATCTGCCGCCCTTCTCCACGTTTGTGGGCGAAATGGCCGAGAACGAACAGCGCCTGATGGACGCACGCCTGCTGGACCCTGGCTGGGACTACTACTCAGACCGGCCCGGCGAGCTCTCCGTCATCGCCAGCCAGGCGCAGTATCGCCCCTGGGAGTCTATGCCTATCACCGTCGGAGCGAAAGACGCCATTCTACGCGCCGGCTTCGCATCCCCACTCGAGTACCAATCAGTCACGCTACAGCCTCTCAACAAGCTGCCGTCATTCCAGAGCCAGTTTCAATCGTTTCCCGAAACAACTGTTATACCAGAGACGGGGCTGCCGAGCGTGACGCCCGTGCCCGTCTCGGCTAATTCTACGCCAAACGCTAGTCCGAGCCACCTGACGCAACTCACGCAGCTCACGACGCCATCGTCGCCAGCGCACCTTACTACTCTAGCGCAGGTCACGCCTCTCTCAACAACCTTGACCACGCTATCGCCGGTCAACGCAACCACATTCCACACCCTGACTGCGGTGAACGCCAGGAGTTTCCCCATAGTACCCGCGCCGTTGCAGGCTCGGGAGCTCCCCGCCGGTCAAGCCTTCATCGACGACCGGCACATACAGCTGTACCAACCAAATATTGCCACCATAAACGCCTTTCCTACCCAAAATGGTATTTTACACCAAAACGGAACGATCATCCATCAAAATGGGAGCTTAATTCAAAACATACAGAGCCCGACTGTGGTGCATGTGCTTAAAAATGAGCCGTTTGACATCAAGTCGCTACAGGAGAAGTACACACCGAACGGGATGCATCACAGTAATTTCCAGAATCCGATGATGATTGAAAGCGGGTACGAGAAGAAGAATGGGTTCGGGACCGGCTCGTCGCCCACGAGATCGGATTTTAGGAAAAAGGAGAGGCGGAAAATGCGGGCGAACAGTTCTGAGTCGGACGGATCGAACATGGAGATGGGCTCAGAGAGCAGTGGGCAGGTGGCGGCCATCTCCTCCACGGCCGGGTTCAAGTCGCCCCTGCACGGGGCGCCGCCCATGAACACCGGGCCCATGGAGCTCGACGACATCTCCTGCGAGAAACAGGTAAGATAATTAATTAACCTTCAGTATTTATCATTACTAAACTCCGATCGACATAAACCAAATAAAAAATCCAACAGTGTAGGTCTTTCAAAACAATAAGCATGCATTACTTCCAATAATAAATAGAACGCAAGTTCAAAGCACTTTGCATTTACAAGGGAAAAATCAAGCTCGACAACTAATGTCTTTTTCCGCGAATCGGCGAATTGCGTAAACAAGTCACCGGGGAATAGCGAAAAGCCGACTGAATATTCGACGAAAGATATTAGAATTCTCTGAATTTCATCCGACTACACGGCGTTGAAAGTGGATATTCGAGAGATCCCGAAAAAGAGAAAGTTTCGCCGTAATTCCACCTTTTATTATTCGGGGAGCAGTTTTTATTCTCTGTTCCGAGTTTCGGAATGGCCGAACTCTCTGTCTTCGCGGCTATAAATTTAATAGTTAGCCGATTCGGCTGCTCCACCGATAAATTAACTTCTTCTCTCGTTTAAAACACAAATTAAAGTGGGGCGATTTACGCGTGTCCTGCTTAGAAAATTTTATGAGTTCCATTCAGTAGAGAGTGCAATTAGGCGGCAGGCGGCCGTCCTGCCTTTAATTATATTAACAAGTATTAGGGGATGTTCCGCGTCGCGTCGGGCATTGACAGGGTAGATAGTAGACACTCTGAAACTAGCCTATATAACATTTCAGCTTTAACATCTTATCACTAACACATCTGTGAGTCTGTGACACTATCATCCAGCTCTTAATGTGACATAACCTTAACATGTTATTATCTCCAATTAACATGAATTTCATAATGGAACCGCATTTTTATCATATTTGATGATAAAACAGTTAGCAGGCGTATTCTAAGTGTTGCGGAGACGGCATTCCGCTCAAATGTCAGCGTTTCCTACTCTAGTAAAGAACACCTTGAGGCAGCTGCTAGCACAATAGCGTTTATTATCATTAACCAGCTTTTTGCTTCTATTTCAGATGTTAGGTTCGGTTAGTGAACTTACAGTGCAACCATTTTCTTAGATCCACTTGCACAGAAAATTTTACACTGGGTTAAGATAATAACTCGAGTTAAAATGACAGTTTTCGTATGAATCTGACGTTACTAACTCGAGTTATTGTCTTAACCCAGTGTTATTTTTTTCTGTGCAAGTGGCCCTTAATAGCGATCGGCAGTCATCGGTTTTCTATGACACACGAGTGACAAATATACTGTCAGTTGCGAGTGCAAACGTGATAGCGATAGCCAGCCGAAAGATCTTAAGAAACTGGGAATACTGTAGGTTATTGTTATTAGACTTTCAAGAGCGAAATTATACGATGCTCGCATTTAAGATAATGTGGACTGGAAATTGGTTAATGAACATGTTTTAAGGCACTTTTCACAATCTAAATGCTTAGCAAAAAGTCCAAGGATAAAAAATTATCTTATATTACAAATAGCCTAGTAACGAAACTAGCGGTCCCGAGTTCGAATCCCGGTGTACCTATGGGCCAATATTTGTGTGATGATGGCTGAGCGTGAGTAGTTTCTGAGTCTTAGAGGTTTTCGAGAGCTTAGTTTAGGACTATTTCAGTTTGAGTTAGATTGTTCCTATACTAAAATTCATAATTCATAATTCATAATTCTTTATTCAGTAAGGATTATACATTGTCATTTATATTCGGTACAAATTGCTTTCAAAACAAATCATAATAATAATAATATCAATAATTACAAAATAAATACAATCACTAAAGTTAAAGTTAATAAATAATATGTCAAAATGAAATAATTAAAGTTCAATGTCGTCCAGGTACTCATTGACGGAATAGTAAGCCTTCTGTGTCAGCCAGTCTTTAAATCTCCGGTCAAAACAAGGTGTGGACCTGCAGTCCCTAATTTGGACCGGTATTTTATTAAATATTAGCGGACCCATGACGTGCAACGACTTATTGCATTTCTGCAGGCGTTGTCGAGTAGTGGCTAAATGCTGTTCCCTACGGTTACATTTCCGCTGCCCTATCCATTGTTTTTCGGGGAATTCTCCAGCATTACGCCTTACATACTTACCAACCTCGAATATGTATAAGCTCGGCACAGTCATAATCTGGAGTTCAATAAAATATTGTTTTGCCGGCTCATCATAGGGTTGTTTAGCAATTTTAATAATACGTTACTAAACTAAACCAATAATAATAATACGTTACTGAGACAAGGTACAGTCGATCAAGAAAGTCCTTTACTACTTTTGGACCTCATCGTCGCACAAATAGAGTCGAAAAGTGGTAAAGGAGTTTCTTGGTTGACTGAACTAAAATGTATAGCTACGTTCCAGTTTGGTAAATCATCGCGGTAACTTAAAAGCCTACAAAATTTATTCTGGTTCCTTTGTCTTTATTTTATGCCACTCAGCAATGGAATAGCTTTCGCTTTATGGTGTAGTACATAGGCTACAGTCTATGCTAAAATATGGTAGCACACAGGACGATGTAAAATAAAAACGAATTTCCGCAGATGTAGACGGGACTAAAAGTTAGTGATCAATATAAAAAGATCTCTGTCTACGAGAAACTTGAGTGACAGTAGATGCGATGTTACGAGAGATCCCGCGCACAATCCACTCTGGCGCAGTCAATTGGCTAGATCAAATATGACAGATACGAAATGAGAAACAATTTTTAAATTTTTATACCGGCTTAATTATACGCGATGACTTGTTAAAGGGGTGGGCAATGGGGGTGCAAACAAGAACACTTTTAGATTAATTGTTATTTGATACTTTAATAAAGTATGCATTTTTAATAATATTAATAACGTAATGTATATAGGTGTTGGGTTGAAATAAGAGTAGGTACGGGTATCCGTTTCTATTGGTACACTTAACCTCATACATAAGTACTTAAGTATTTTGTTTGATTTTTCGCTTTATCGTCAGATTTGAAAACATATGGTGGTTTTTGGTTCCAACTTTCACATTGCAATTTATTTTTAACTAGCCTTCTTCTTCTTCCGCGTAGAATTCGATTATCGTAATTCCCTCGGAAACTTTTTAAATTTTCGGGAATAAAAGTAGCCTATGTGTTACTCCAGGGTATAAGCTATCCTTAAATCATTTCACCCGATTCCGGGTGGTTTTTGAATCGTGAAGGAGTAACAAACTAAATCACACACTGCACACTACACACCAACTTTCGCATTTATAATATTAGTAGGATAGGTATAGGTACAGTCAGGGGCACCCCTGGTCGACCATCTCTAGGTTGATATTCGTTTGCGCGTTCGACGCGTTACGACCTGAGCGCTGTAGGATTAGCTAACTGCAACGAACAAGCCAAAATATTCTTAAGTGGACCGTGAATGTCCCTGACTATACAAAAGCGAACATCTACTTACGACGTTGACAATAGGTAAATACTCGTAAAGTTGAGTGTAATATGTATGGAACTTTGTAGTCTGTTATCTATACTAAATAATCATGACCAAATTCCATACAAGTAGGTACAGTCTATATAGAACAGCAAAAAAAAGTGTTTACCGCTATATGGATGACATAATTCATGATAAGTAGGTAGTAAACGAATATTTACCGTAAGCTGGGAAAATGAACAGGGACTCCATTACCGTACCGATTTTAGCTAGGGTCACTCACTTTATAAAAGTGGCATATAAATGACTCGATAACAAAGAAAATTAAACTTTTTGACATTCACCACAATTACCGACACGCAAATTCTGAAAAGTCGAATTTGGTTGAAAAATCCTTAGTCATGCAACATCAGTCAGATATAACTATAATTATTGTACATTTAAAAGCACTTAATCAAGCCAATTTGGCTTAACATGATAATAAGGGCTTTTAAAAGCTTTCGTGTCTCCGACGAATTGTAATCATTAGAGGTCGAGCATTCGGGCTTTTTCATGTTCTTTCAATACAGCATTTTGCATGCGTTAAGCTTTTAGATTCAAAAACCGAAAAAAACTTCAGGGAAATAAATTGAAAATCATAATTTATTACTGAAAAGGATAGTAGAAGGTTCCAGAAAATTGGTTAAATAGTAGGCAAACAAACAAATATAAAAGCAGTTTTTTATCATACCCAGCGATTTTAATGTAGACATAGTATCCACATATTTTGCGCAACAAGATACAAATGTCATCATTTCATTGTAGAAATTCCAATTTTACTGCAAACTAATATTGTACCCATATGTCACAGCTCTTCGGGTTACTAGCTAACAACGTTACTAACAATCTCAACGTTAAACGTCAGTCTGGAATCCACAAGCTTCAGTAAAATTATTGCCTACTCGCGTATGACTCAAACGCGGGAAAACCTGACGTTTCTTAAAATCGATTAGTCATTTCGAAGAGCTCTTATCAGGTTTTGTTTTTCAGGATCGTTTGACTATCGACTTTCGGTTTACCGGGTTAGTTTGGAATTGAAAGGAATATAAACGCATATAAGATATTGTAGAAATCGGACTTTCCTGAATTATTGTTTGTGTTTGATAAAAATACTAGGTAGAAATTCCATGTTTTATCAAATCGTTGCTTAAATACAAAAAGGCCACAAATCAAAATGTGTTAGTGTTGCATTTAAATTCGGAATGCTATATATTTTAAGTTTTAAATCAAACTATATCAGTTTTTGTTTTGTGCCGCTTTTGTATTTAAGCAGCGAAATGTTTTACAAATCAAGAGCTTTCTTAGACGTTATTTTCTTGTATAATAAAACCCATTAAAATAGTAATGCCAACTATTTTATACAACTCCAAGTAAATACCTCCTGCCTGAATTAAATCTTACAATACCTACAGATATGGCAAATATTACCTCTTTCTAAATATATTGCGAAAATGAAACGGGCTTGTTTGTTGTTCGTTTTAATTACTTTGGATTCAAAAGTATGAAGAACTGACGACTCCTCCAAGATAATTTAGTTTTTTTTTTACAAAATGTGTTTAGTCAGGAATGAACACACGCCTGTAGTCTTGCAAAGCGTAGCTAAGCAGATAACAGGCTCGGGTTAGTTATAATTAATTAAAACACAGCTTGTTAATGACATTTTGTCTAATTAACATTGTAAAAAACGCCATCTGCCGGCTAAGCTGTCCGTTCTCTAATGGATGTGCCCTTAATAACACGTATTGAAGTTCAGGTCTTGTCTTTAACCATACCAGTTCCATTTGTCATCCTTGTCAATAAATTATGCAATTTTGAAATAGGCGCCGTCCGCTAATAATCGATGTCTTAAGTAAAGATAAGAGGATTACAATCGTCGACATAAGTGCTCATGTTATATAAATATCGATGAAATTGATCGTGTCACTTAATGAAAGACCTAGCTTAAGGCGTTATGGCGTCATGGCTATGACTAAATCAGAAATTCTGAGCCTATAGCGATACATTCATACTACAATGACAACGTCTAATCTAGTAGCGGCAATATCTTAATCCGGATTAAGAGCTCGCTGCCATCAGGTTCCTTGTTTATGTCACCAGCGGGCCTAAAGCATCCGTCACTTTCATACTTATATACGAGTCAAAAAGTGACGAATGTTTTAGCCACATTTTTTCACGCGATAAACGCAGCCATATTAAGCCCCCAGTCGCCCTAGACAAGAGGCATTCGGCGAAAATGGTTGTCGAAAACGTTAAGTATTGACGTTAGCTGCCGAACTGCGCTGAAATTTGAAATGAAGATACCTTATACCTTGGATTAACACATAGGCTACTTTTCATCCCAGAAAAATTCAAAGTTCTCCGATACTGGCAGAAGCTAGTGTATAAATAACGCTCGTGGATTTTTTTAAATTATATAATTATAGTGGCACTCTAAAACAAAACCAAGCCATTCCGTATTTTGAATTACACCTTGATAAAGCAGCAACACGTTATTAATGTTATTATATTCCTATCAAAGTGATCGGCCGAAAAACTTCGCAAACATTCTTATTTCAAATTTTAAACAAACGGTATTCCTCGTCAGCTGTTTGACGGCGTTACAATCGGCCGATCCGATTCCACCCGAAGATAACCGAGTCATTGAACGAATGAAATTGCACCAGAAAATGGCGGCGCACGCCTCACAGCTGTTGTGTGTATTTTTTATGATAGTTGAATTAATTTGATCATTACATTAACATTATGCGGAATACCACCCGAAGTTTTAAACAGTTGGTTATTTGCGTTGGACTTTGTTTTAATGATATCGGCTCATTTTATCCGCCCACCAATTTTAAGTCCCTTGCTGATCGGTTACGCTGGAATGGAACTTATTTCTTGACTTTTTCCTGTACAACAACATTTAAACATCCTCACGCAAATCTGTTGTGATGTTAACTTCAATAACAAACGATGGCACTTTATACACGAGTACCATTTTGGTATGGATAAGGAGTTCGGTTTATTTATTCCACCATTTTAATACCTGAACTGAACCTAGGTTAATGCTAACTGTACGAAGAATAATATGGTTGTTCATAGATAAAAATCAGGTACCTGTGGATCTAGAATGGATGCGTTTATCGCGTGACACAGTGTGGATAAAGTATCCGTCACTCTCGTACTTATACACGTGTTAAAAAGTGACGGATATTTTATCCACAATTTGACACGCGATAAGCGCAGCCATATTAGGCCCTCTGACACGTATCTCAAAAATAAATTGGGGAGATCCTTGAGGAAGGCCTGTCTTTGAGTGCACGTCTGTCGAATTTCATACTCGTATAATGGCCGGTTCCTATATTCAAACCGCGGACAGATTGGCTTATTTCGGATTGAAATTTGACACATTTTGTATGAGCAAATTGTCAAATTTTAACCCGAAGTAAGCTTTATCTATCCACGGTTTGAATATAGGAACCCGACATAAGAGGTCCATTTATGTTTCGAAATTTTTCAACGGTCGGAATATTATCCAACGGTCGAATTTAGAAAACGACTTTTGTTTTCGTTTCAAAATGCATTTAACTGGTTTTAAATGTTTTAAAAGTCGCTTTGCCTGAATATGAAATGCTACGATAAAGGTAATACCTACGACAATAGCCTATTGGTTCGATAAAAACTATGTCACATCGTCAATATAGAACAAACGACTATGGAAATGGAATTTAGGATTACAATCGTTATGGCAGAAATTAGTTGTTGCATTTCACATTCACGTAAATTGTCTTTTAAAACATTAAATACCAGTTAACTTGATTTTAAACAGGAGTAAAAGTAGTTTTTCAAATTCGATTTCTCTCTCTTTAGCTGAGCTATCCAGCCCTTTAAGGTTGGCCACCATATCCCGGATACCCTGTATATACGTAACGTCGATCGGAGTTTTAATCAGTGTTTTATGTAGCTATAACAAACCCAAACGAAGGGAAAATAGGTTTTACTACTATTAATTCAATTACAAAAGTAAGAACATGCTATCAAAAAACACACTGGCCACTTCCAATCCTGAATTTCATTTTAAACCATCGCCATCTTCCACAGACTAAAAAGAAGCGCAAGCGATGCGGCGAGTGCATCGGCTGCCAACGCAAAGACAACTGCGGGGACTGCGCCCCCTGCCGCAACGACAAATCGCATCAGATATGCAAGCAGCGACGCTGCGAGAAACTCACCGAGAAGAAGGTGAGTGGCTATCTTTATTCTTTTAAAAGGCGGTAACCATTCACGCTTTTTGTACTACAGTCATAGATTTTAAGCATGCACAACGAGTATGGGTATTATTAAAAACGCTGTATTTAATGGTGATCTGGTAAACCATAGGGTTACGAACTGCTGGCGTATAGATGAATTAGCGAGAGCGTGGAGTTGCATATGTAGTGGTATGGTGTGCGTATAGGCAAGAGAAACAGAGAGAGAAATACTTAAATACTTCTCTCTCTCTTTCTCTTGCCTATAAACACACAATACCACTACATGTGCAACTCCACGCTCTCGCTAATTCATCTATACCAGTGGTCTACCTCGTCAATGCATCATCCCCTGCAAAACAGCATCATATTTTCAAATAGATCTATTTTGTAGTATAGTTCAGGAAATATGAATTGTTCGTCTGTTCTATAACATTGAAACGCATTTGCTGCAATACAATTTAGTAGTGATATTAAAATACTTCAGTGTTTACGGATTGCCGCCAAAGCCATATCGACAGTATGATATAATGCTGCCGGTGAATAAAACCTAGAAAACTAAAGTATGCCAAGTGTTAAGTCAAACGGTAACAGTTCTGAATATAAATGGTAAAAATATGAATTTAGAATCGAACGTATTTTTTTTGTATTTAATTGAATATCTTTCTTTTATTTTTTTGCTGGACAGTATTTTTCAGAAACGATGTAAACTTTTCAATTTCACATTGTGATTTCTTAAATGACAGTGCTCCAACTGTTATTTTTTTTTTCTGGCACCATCTCGCATTTTTAGTAATTTTCGATTTTAAAATAAGTGATAATTTCTGTACCTTGTCCCTTCCAATCGTTTCACAATTTTCTATAACATTTCAAACACGACGTTAACTGCGTTGCTGTTGACTGTATATAGACATCGACTCAGGCGATTTACAAATACTATTATATCATTGCATTTCTGATTTTAAGTCCATTTTAAATAACACCAAAACGGTAAATAAACAGGAGTTTTTTCTGGATTCCAAAAATATCCTTCAGCTATAAGACCTTGGTGTTGGAATTCGTTCACGAGAATTTACGGCCGTTTCCCGATCATGTTTCATTCAATGTATATCTTGAAGTTAAAACGTCAATGACGCAAACAACGTATGCCTTATTCAGGAGCCATTTACATTGTGTTTATGCGATTTAAAACTAAGTCAATACCGGTACAATAAACATGTAAGGGAACCTTACTTTGTACTTCAAATTTCAGAATATTTGTATTTAAGTGAAGACATGGTGTGGTTAGCTTTTTGGTAAGGTAACACTTTTTAAACGTTTTTAACGTTCGTATAAAGTTATACATAGTTGACTAAAACTTGTAAATTTATACAAAGTCTACTGAAACATAGACATGGAATTTTATGTTTAAACTTATATTAAGTACTGAAGTTATGTTATAGTAGTTTATGCAATAGTTGTATAAGAGAGGTCAAAAAATATGAGTGGCGTGTGTTACGATGTGAGCCGAAGGCGAACATCGTAAAGGTAAGCGCCACGAGTGTTTTTTGACTTAGTTATACACCGTTGCATACAATACTTTTTCTACGATTAGGTTTCAAATGAAATGCAAAACTAAGCGAAAAAACTTACAAACGAACGAACGAAGTAAAGAACAACAAACGAGCGGGAAACAAGAAAATGACAAAATGTGTCTATGGTTTACTTTGTTTTTAAATTGACGGAATGGAAAATATAATTATTTACAATTCCAAAACATTTTAATTTGTCCAATCAGAATACTTCACCAAATTAAATCCACCAATCACAATACACATCGACTGTCAAACGGAACGATAGGTTCTTTTAGGTACGTGTTTCTCTTTAACTAATTTAAATCTTTTAAAAAGACTTTGTATTTCGTATCAACCAACCAGAATACAGCTATTTTAAAATCGACCAATCAGGTAACTGAAATCATTTCTCAAAACATTAGGTGATTTATAGTCCCTATTTCACAATCGTTAAAATTATGATTAAATCGATTGTGCAACGCTAAGCTTTGGCAGCTGGCCGTATCGTTTTATCTCAAAAACGCACAAGTGCTGTTTTGGGGCATAGACAAGATAGACTTTTCTCTGGATTATTCTGCGGACATATTATGTATGTTCTTATATTAGTGTTCGTGACTATATAAATGACAGATAAAAGTACAGGAGTAGGAAAAGTATTTTTTTATTTTGTATTTATTCAGAATGAAAACCAAAGGTCAACATAATTCAAAAGTCTTGACAAGACGGATCTACCTGCTATTGAGTTCAAACCATAATGAGATGTATAAATTTACTTCTTACGTAAAAAATACACATTTTTCCTTAGGACCTAGGCCGAAATGTTGCTAGCTTTAATAAATACGAAATCGAAATTCAAAACAAAGACACTCGTTACCATAAAATCGTAATAAAAAACATAACCGCTGAGTTAATAGTCCGTGAAAAGATCGTCGTTACTGCTCTTTCGAACCAGCTCTATTATCTGTCTCTGTTTATATTGTTTTGGTAGAAAGTAATGTACATTTAGCAAATAGCAGGATGGAAGTGGAGAAGAAAAGAATGCGATTCTTTATTTGAAATTCACAATTCGAACGCCCGAAAAACCGGCCAGTGTTTCCAGTATTTTGTGAGGAAGTTTTATACCGAGGAAAAAGCCATGGGTACTCCACTTAATTTACGATTATAACTTAACGGCTACGAAGGAAGTTTAGCAAATTAGTTTTAAAACAAGCACCGTAAAGCTTAAAGGGGGAGAGAGGCTTCCGTAACACCTTTACTCAGCTCACCTAATTACAAATCATCTTGCGAACGAGAATTGTATTAAGTTAATCCGAAAATGTGGAGGTAATTGATAAAGAGCAAAGTGGATTTTGGGGCCGAGGCCAATCAGAGGCGACCACAGATAACGAACATAGAATTATCTCGTTGAATTAAAAGTTTTGATTTGACGGATATTATCAGATATATGGATACGTCTGATCTAGTTACTGCAAATTTTAAACATCTGTCTAATCTACTACATTAATTAATTATGTTAGTGTAATAAAAAGCCACATGTTTAATTTGGCCTTCAAATCAAGTAAAAAAAAACATATAATAGCTAATTAAATTAGAAAAAATAACTCAGCACAGTTTGTGCAATAGATACCAGTTATTTAATCCATTTCTCGAAAGGCCGGGTGCTTAACTCTATGATCGTTGACACCTGGCGCGTAATCTTACGTTATCTGTGGCGTTATATTCATTCGATTCATTACTTACTCAAACTCAACAAGTTTTTCAGTTGTCTATAGGCAAAGGAAAATGATATACTTATCTTATTTATTTGGGAATTATGAATAAACAAGTTTTCTAGCGTTTGTTCGGTGTAGTATGGTGTGTGTATTTGATACATTAATACTTTAAATGCCAACGACCTTTGTGCCTTTTGGCACATTGTCCAAAGCAGTCCAAACCTGAGGTTAACGACAGCTGAGCTATCGCCCAAGATTACAATAGACACATGCTCAGTGATAAAAAACCTTTTTTTCATTACAATGTACCTATCACATGTCGCCCACATCGGCGCACGCGCCGCGCAGCTGCCCCTTCCTCCAATCAGAGCGCTCCATTCGGAAATGGAACGCCTTTAGGATTTTATCGATCAAATTGTACCTATTGTTGGGTAAAGGTGTTTTTAGTTTAATCGAGTTTTAATAATAATAGGTTACATTAAATTATAGAATTGTAATACTGGTTCTAATCACAGCTTTTAATTCGGCTGAACTTCTCAATGAAAAACCGCCATGAAGGAAAAGGAAAGAAGGGGGGATAGCGATGTAGAAAGCGATTGATTACAATATCGTTTAAAAAATGAAGAATATAGGCCTTGACTCACGCTACAATGAATTACCCTCGCAGCAATAAAGCCTAAATTGTTATTTACGTTGACATCTCGAGAAAAGCGTTTAGCAAAGTAGTTTTAGCTAAAAGGGTCGGTATTTCTTAGAAATTGACTGAAAAGAGTCGCCAGAAAAATTGAGCTAAGTTAGTAGTAGGTATGTAGTATGTTCCATTACATACGAATAAGAAGATATATTCACAGCTAGCTAAGATGAATTGACTTCGTTCATATTTGGATCAGATACGATTAGCCTCTAATAAGATTTTGACATTTTTAAGCAGACTGGCGTGATTTTCGTCTACGTTCACAAAAAAAATGCTATACAATACAATAATGTAAACCTAGTAGAGGTTTTACATCCTTTTGAATAAAATCTGTGTAAAAGGTAACGTATCTACTGTTTAGATTAACTAATGGAATCGAGCCTCACAAGAAGTTAAACGCTGCTATTTATTTTGTACCATAATTGTCGCCAAGTCGACACGAGAAAACGATGCCAAAAAGCGTCTCCCGAAGAAATAATGTTTTCCTTCGCCGTGCAAACAATCTAGCAATAAACATTACTAACAAACTTTCCCATAAATCTACGTTTATCGTCCATTTTAATTGCTTTTTTGTTTTCTCGAATATTTCGCGTAGGTACCTACACTTTAATCGACATTCTTTTTCGGCACCGATTTATGACACAGAAATATGTCGCCATCTTGAAATTAAAGCGAATTTATTGTTGTGATTGCACTTTGATTATGGTTTACGACTTTTATTATTCCATTTTTTACCTTTTAATATTGTTTCAGTGAATTCTTGGGAGCTCTTAACTTTTTTGGACTCGGTTATTTATAGGTGACAGTATTACATTATTGTTTTAAAACCATTTTGTTGATCTATGTATGTATCTACATTTGGAACAGACATGATCACGTTCTAAACAAAGCCATCGGCAATCAATTCCAAAATTGTGTTCTATTTTCAAACAATACAAAAACGAAATCAAATCCTGGCCGGTTGACCGATATATCACTGTCAGGTCGCAAAAAATTCGAGCGCGGAACCACGTGAGTCCACCCAGTGGGTCGGGCGATTATAACGGTCGGCAGGAGTTTACACTTTTGATTTTTTCTTTTTTCCCGCACGTGCCAAGGGCCGGTGATTCAGCCGGCAGATGTTACCGGTTCTCGTTGGTTTTTGTGCTATCAGCTGATGTAACGTAACGGGTATCGGCCATTAATGATGCATCTTGCATGCATGACTACCAACTATTACACGTAACTGGAATTTTGTAATTGATTTTTTGCTTCAGGGTTGAAGTCATTATTCGCGGCTTTTTAATCCAAAGTTATTGCATAACTACCTTTTTATGTCGGGTGCGATGTAAACTAATAAATTTACGTGAACGTAGTACCTAAGGTAAAGTGCTTAAGAAAATATTGTACCTACTGCAATGTGTTATGAAGATATCGGTAACTTTACGAAGGTGGCGTTATAACTTTTTAACCAAAATACTACACATGAGATATTCGACAAGTAATACTAACAAAACATCACGATAATTTATCTCTTCTCACGTACTGTTTGTGTGATTTACCTTCATAATAAGCAAAGCTTCTTTTTTTTTAATAAAGCGCGACTAAAAATCTGCATTCATTTAAACAATGCTTTGTGAATGCGCATTAGAATTTTATTTTCAAGCTGTATTAGATTTTAGCCGTCCGCCGTTTTTCCATATTTTAGTTGCGCGTCCCCGCAGTGCGGTCTGTTGTTTAGTTTTAGTTTGCGTTTGTAAAATGGCTTTTAGTTTTACCCGTTGTTCAAACCTGCACTTAAAATATCAGTTATTTGCAATAAAAAAAATTAGGTCCTTTTATGAACTGGTATAATTAGGAGTTGAATCATCCTAGATATAACTCACATAGATATTTTTATATAATTTTGTTGATTACGTTTTTATACGTAGAAGCATTCCACAATGTGCTCATTAAGCAATTGACATTACTAATGAGTAATCATTAAAATGGCTTCATCCATTCTGAAGTGCTCTTATAAATAGGCGTGTGGAAGTAAGTAATACTTGCTCCAAGTTTTTTCACACCGGATTAGGAGAGCAGCTGCGTAACTGACTTTTTTCCTTTCCTCGTTTTTTCTCCAACTTACTTAAAAAGCAAAAAGCCAAATAAGAATTGTAATCAACAAAACAAATAGATTATATTAAAAAAAAAAGAAATATTTGAATTCAACGCTCACTATAAATAATGTATGTATACCTGTTTTGGCTGCCTGCATCAAAAGGACCATTGTCGTTTGATAATAAAAGTTTAAATAGAGAATTAAAGCTGTTCGTTAAAAGACCGTTGATGAAGACCGGTTCTCCGCATCTGCATTAATTCGAACGTTCCTATTTTGAACAGCGTAACTTTTTAAAACGTCTGAATATTCATCTTGCTAGCCAGTTGCAAACTCGGAGCGGCGGGTGAACAAATCAATACTTTTTCCTAGCAAAGACTACCCCAATGCACGCAACTAATTCATACTGGCTAGAGCGCGGTATAAATAACTCTATCTACACACATTTACCGACCTCTTTTCTACAGCGAAACGCACACGCGTACACAGCGGACCGACCAATGGCGTCCCAGTTTCGCAGTGCATGTGAAGTGTGTGCAAGTGTGCGTAAGTGCGTAAGGGGTGCGTCGATGCACCCCTTAGTATGACGACACGGAATCGAAGGCGATGCGTTTTATTTTCTAGCTTTCGCGCCCACGATTTTACTATATTATTTTTCCCTTGCATCTTAGTTATTTACGGTGTGCCATTAAATTATTGACAGGGCAAAGTTATTCCGATATTAGAAGACATTTTATTTGTAAATTCTAAACTCGCTGGCCTATAAAGTTCAGGCTATATAAAATTTTGTTATTATAAATTTATTTTATTTTAAATTACTTATAATTTGCTATGAATGTCTTGTGGTTTGTTTAGTAATTTTCACAGAAAGAATATCAATCTGATGCAATACCGGGGACGCTATCGTTATTACATTAAATATTGATTTGTAGTTTCTTAATAAACACAATTTAATCCATTTTTCACGCGTGCCATGGAATTTATCCATGATTTATAAGTAAATATTCACATTATTTACATAGGGACTATATCGCTCATTGAATACAAAACGGACACATTCCAAAATAATTTGCTATTCCATTAAAAATCGTATTCCAACAGCTTCTAATTTTAAAATGTAACACTGACTCATTTCGGATTGTGTCCGTTTTGTATGAACGATACGAACGTTACAGTTGAGTTAATCCGCCCTAGTAAAGTAGGATGGCCTTTAGAATTAGTTCTAGCCAGTATGGTCGCCAGCGACGTACCAATTTGCTGGTCAACCGAGAGGGACGCACTCATGCGTTAGGGTGATATAGATATACGACTGTCACGCAACAGTTGTCATGACAGTGTAAGATAAATTTAGAGGCTGCGCTTAACCATGGACATGGTTATGGATACTAGTATTTTTAAAGGTGTGAGACTGGATAGATAAGATTAATACTCATCTAAGTAACTCACTTTCAGTTTTTCGCCCGCTGTTTTTTTTTCGTATAAAAAAACTTATTTATAGGATCCATTAATAGTGCAGCTTCGCTGCAAAGAAAGATCTGTACTTTTTGTTTAGACAGCAAATCTTGCTAAATAAAAACACCTAACTTTTTTTTAGATTTTCCGAACTTGCTTTTATAGTTTAGGTAAAGTAAAATTGTAAAAATAATAACTTCATGACTATCAACTTCATTCTTAAGGCGCTTTTATTAAATTGCCAGGGGCTCTAATTCAATTGATCTTAAACTATGGTAGTAAAATGGAATAGACTCCCAAAATTCGCGGTTTAAAAACATCGCGCCAAATAATTATGCCACATAGCTGTTCTAAATTCAAACTATGTACCTACACATAGAACTAGTTACTGTGTTAGTGTGCGTGGGTAGGGGTGCGTTCAGGAGTAATGCGGCGGGAAATCGCGCGTGCCCACGCATTCAGCTCTGGGCCCCGAGCGCTGAACGCATCTCTAATTACTGCGTTCAAGAGATTAAACACATTTTTTTTAAAAGGGGTAAACTTTACCTTAGCGAAGTTGGGTTGCCAGGAGAATTGTTTTGTTTTGCGCATGATTTTTTTTCAATGTATTTAAGTTGTCGAGACATTGATTGTGAGAAAAATACAGTCCTATCCAAATATCCGTAAGGAATAATTTAGTAACGTCAAACACATCTTAACACGCCGATGATGTTGTCACATAGTATTTTGCACAAAAAACAAATTGGGTAGTAAGATTTGAAATCAACAATCCAATTCCTCGCCTTATTCAACACAACAACATGTTAACATGTTAGTAGACTATTTTTGCGTATCTCGTAAATAGCACACGGAGATAATTCGTATTATGCGGTAAAATGATCCCGACCGCGTGATTCCAAGAACATAAATCGATTTCGGTGGCGGACCTATCGGCCATTTTTATCAATCTTGTTTTCTGATTGATGTCAACAGCGATATCATGACTTGAGTATTGCGCGGGTATTATGTGGATTCAAGTGGCTACGATTGGCGGAGCTGCTGTGTTATAAGACCAAGGTTAAGGCACGCCAGAACCAGCATGAGTTAATAGTACATTACATACCTTGGGCGGTAAAACATAGAATGGGTATACGCTTGCATCACCGAATTTTCATTTCATCGACAGGCATTTACTATAAATTTATTCTTTGGTGGGCACAAGTCTAACCTAACCTACGTAGACTATGCTTGAAATAACCTTAAAACAATAAAGTTTCAGCAGAAATTTCGATGAAACTATAGGTATATTCGATCAAATGAGTGTCAGTGATTCAAAGGGATCCCCAAAGAATGTGTCAAATCACGGGTGTTTAACTCCCGAGCCGAACGAACTACGAGTATACTCAGGCTCATAACCTAAAATAATAAGAATAATAGAGAATGTAATTGTTCTAACCAAATTAAAGGAATGGTGTGCACTTCGCATTGCGTTCGGGTAATCATGTATCACTTTTACAGCTCCCTTGACATTTCCCTCGTTTCAAATCTTCAATTCCCTTGCGGGAGGGATCGATCCAACGACGTGACAGGTGGCATGAGCATACAACAGATATACAAGTGTTTTAAATACTTCTAAGTACCTACGTCTATCTGAAAATTAAACAAGAGAAAAAACAGATTTAAACACTTGTTAATTGTACC
This sequence comes from Acleris laterana, assembly GCA_963966035.1. NCBI lineage: Eukaryota > Metazoa > Arthropoda > Insecta > Lepidoptera > Tortricidae > Acleris > Acleris laterana. The sequence goes on from OZ014441.1 coordinate 5,239,343, forward strand.
TACTCATAATAAATAATCGAGAATGTCCGTATAGGTTTCAATTACCGTTAATTCTTCCCAATTGTCCGCTTCTATGGGGAAGAACATTTTGGGGTGAGCCTCTTCTACTACAATAGAGAACATTGTCGAAGCGTACATGTTTAGAAATATTAATTTATGCTGTACGTTGTCAATCGGGAAACAAAACATTTTTATATGTATTTATAGAGTACTCTGGGTACTTTGGTGTCTGTAGTCATAAAAACCTTATATCTTGACGTACCGTAAAACGGGCTGAGTAGGGATTAAGGGGTGAAAAGGGATACAACCTAAAATGAACCATGTGTTACTAATTATAAGACTGAAATTATTTCCAAGACGTAACGTGATGGATGGTCCAATGGTGGTTAATAATTGTTCTTATTTGTAACAAGTTATGGCTTATTTTAAGTTGTGTCCCCACTTACCCCCTTATCCCTACTCACCCCGTTTTACGGTACATTTAAGCAAAGCTATAGAAAATGCCAAGTCAGAAATGGGTCGAGCTTGTGTCCGCAAACTTTTCCGGGTAAATCACTGAAGTATTATTTACAGAAAATATGGCCAGATAGAATCGCGGCAATTCAGCACAATAATTGGCCACTAAGATAAACTGTTCTAGGAATAATATTCCAGAACAAAATGCGAGCAATAAGCATTTAAATAGACCACCGTAATATAACTACTAAGTAATGCACCTGTAAAAACCAATCACGCTTCAAAAACAGGTTTCGAAACTTAACCACCTGGAATCAATTAGGGCACCCTTGTCAGTCAGTTTACGGTTGCCAGGAAACAAAATAGGTTTTAAAACTAAATCGCCTAGAATGCGTGCCTCACTAGCCCTCTATAAATGGACGCTACGCAAGCACACGCCTCGGTGCCTTGCTTGCGCAGCGTGTGATTCGGTTCATGTTTGAAAGTAGTAGATTTTTAATTGTAAGTAGGAAACATTTTTCGCACAAGTTGGCAATTTACATTGTGTATACTGGCAATACTTGATTTAATTTAAGCTTTGAGAGATTTTTTATGCTGAGACCAGCATACAATGTTTATACACATCAACCTTTCGGAACTATTTTATACATTATGGCAGAAAACGCATCAAAATCTTTGACGTTAGTTTAAAAGAACTAATCGGACCAACAGAAAGACAAAAATAGCGACTTCATTATTAATATCATTAACAAATCATTATTCATTAAAACGTTACTTTTACCTTATTCTTACTAAACTCTTTACAAGCAAAAGGAAAGGTTAGAAAAAAACAAACGTTAGTAGTGCGGGTTAACGAAACGTAAGTCTTGTATTTTATTTAAAACTAACCCTTTTTAACAGTGTTCATCCCTAGTAAAACAAATCCTAAGCGCACGCGTTCTTTATGTTTCCTCGACCTTATTTACCTGGCTCAATTAGCACGCATCTATGTGCTCGCCCCTAGTGCAGCCTAAGGGCCGTGCGAGGCACGCGTAACCTACAAATCCGCTCTAGGCCATTGTGACCTGTTTAAAAAATTATCCGTGTCTGTGGTTTCGTGAATTCGAATTTCGAATTTCAACTTTCATTGATCACGTGTTTTGATTTGTCGTCTTTTGTTTGTGTCATTTTTGCTGATGTATTGTAAAAGCGAGTAGGTATACAAAACGAAACGTGTAAACTGTATAACTGGATTTCAGGACTTTTTTTTTTAATAATTTGTGTTTTTTTGTAAGTTTGATGTAGAGTTTGGAAGAGGAACAGATAAAATAACATTATTATCGCTCAACTATATTTTACCCCGGAGAACAAATGCAAATGAAGTTGCAGGATAAAAACTAATCATTAAGTATACAAGTCTACAATGGACTTTACGGGACTGATTTTCTTGACAGTCGTAGGTATGTTTGATTATATTAATACTAGTATCCAGAAAATAAAGAACCCGTTTGCAGGCAACATCGCGTATCCCGATACAGTCCCACATTTCCCGATAATCCCCATATTTCCCGTTTATTTTCCTCCAAGTGAGTCATTGCTCTCATCGAACAACCAAGCGCAGGCTAACGAGCCGCCGCCCTGCCTCCACCAGCCTCGCTAGAGCCCTGGCACATCAAACAACTCCGCAGTGTTGGGCTTAAAAAAATAGGTCACAAATAATATTTTAGATTAAAAAAAAAGACATTAATTTGTTGGAAAATTTTGAAAAGAATAACTAATACTATTTTTTGACGAAAAATGCAATATCAGCTAGTGCCCGCGTAGAAAAACTAAATAAAGCCTATGTTGATAATGTAGGTAGAACTCTACTGCAGAAAGAATTTCCTAAAAAATCAGTCCTGTAGTTTTTGAGTTATTAATTAGTAATTACAAAGTCCGTAAACTGTCTCAAGTTTAGTTGCTAAGCCGTGAACGAGGAACAAACAAACAAACTGACTTTCGCATTTATAACTCGTATGTATAGGATATTAAGGGTTTGCTTGGACTAAATACACAAACAAAAAAAACCATGGTCGGTACATATACAGATGTAGTGAATAATCCTTTCTCATCGGTTTTTGTCGGATATTATGTTCGTATTTATCCAGCTTTCTCAATTAGCTTCAATACCCATCAATATGCCAACTGAGAAAGCAAGATAAATACGAAGTTATCCGACCAAAAACGATGGGAAAGGATTATTCACTACATAAATACCTAGGTTACTTTACTAAGTTTAGCTCACATGAAGAAAAAAACGATTCACCATACTTCAGTACATAGGGTGGAGGGTAGAGCAACATACGCTGGGGAGGGTTGGCCAAGTTGGTTATTGTGACCCAAGTACTGATAGGCAAATTGCAGTTTTTTATGCACTGATGTAGGGTAAGAGGGAGATAGTGTAAACGAGGTAATAAATGTGAGCTTTTGATGCGTGCAATTAGACAGAGTAATAGGGAACAAATTATAGTTTAATCCTTTTTTTTATATACTTCATTACACAAACAACTTTGAGTATAAAAGTTAGACTCAATGTTACAAGCATTCTCTATCAGTCAACCTTTAGGTGAAACAGAAATCAAAATTTAATTATATTATTTTTGACAAAATGTCGTTCTTGAAGAACAAAATGGCGGTTGATTGGCGCGCGTTCCTTCATAATGACATTCTATAGAAAGGAAGTTTTGTCTTACAGAGAGCTATTTCAAAGTTCTGGATCTAAGAAAGATACATTTTTTGTCTTAAACTGAATAAATACATATTGATGACGATGGTAGTTGACCCTACCTACAAAACTAGCGAACTAACGAACTCGGGTTCACTATAAAAAAAAGTCTATATAAGTATATATAATATTGTTGTGTAGTACCCAGTATGTTCGGTCACAAACGTTAATACCTGACCCATTTAAAAAAAAATGGCTTGAAGTCTTCAATGTCATTAGACATGCCAAATCTTTTGTAACTTATAGGGAACTCAACCTTATTGTTGTAGAATGTCAGATTGATTTTGGACCTAAGGTGGGTCCCAAATTTATGTTCTTGACTGTATACTCAATAAATTCATAGGCCACTATGGAACTATGTCAAAGTGACGTTTCAATTCAGTTATTAAAAAGTCTGTTACGATTTGAATCATTACGTGTGTTAGCTTAACCATACCCAAAAACCGCAGCCCTTGTGAATTACCCCTGTGAATTATCTTTACCTTAGAAGCATAACGCAGTATAAGTAAATAAAAGACGCGTAACATTTTACATTTTGTTTGTAACTAATTTGCAAGTCACTTATCAATTATTACAAAAAATGTGCTTAGATACGGAATAAGAGTTTGATAAAGGAGAAGAATGTGTGTTATTTACTGATTATAAATATTACTGGGTAGTGATTCTCTGAACAACGACGGTCGGACGGACGGACGAGTGAATGTCCAAGCGGTGAGTTTAAGTATTCCCGTCAGTGCGAACAAAACATATTTTAGCGCGTACATTTTCAATTTAGCAGCATTGTTTCTGCCGATGGATCGAACGTATAATGCTGCTTAATTGAAAATCCACGCGCTAAAATCTGTTTGGTTCGCTCTGACGGGACTACCTAAACTTGCCGCTGCGATTTCGCTCGATCGTCCGCCCGTCCGTTGTTTTTGAGAGAATAACACCCCTGATTTTCTAGCTGTATTAATACTGATGGCTGCGTAATTGTAACAAATGCTATTTTTATTAAACTGATGTAATGGATGGACGGGAAAGTTTATTGGTTAATATTTTACATCAACATAAATTTAATGAAACGCTTCGTCTCTTTAAAAAGACTACCCAAGTATTCGAAACAGGCATGGGCAACTAAACTAACGAACCTCTCAACATTACCAAACCAAACGAACCTAATCCCGAGCGCTCCCACTCAATATCCAAAAACCGATATTCTCACGGCAATCGTAATTAAGTGACAACTGCAGTAACGCGAGCCCGCGGGAACGGTAACTCATAATTTACGATTCGGCACCGGTTTTCGGCTTCCGTCGCGCTCATACGGATACACCTTTATTTGATTTATACCCGGCTTTTTATGGAACACTGGCTGGAAAGAATTAAATTAAATTTAAAAAGAAAAAAATGTTTGACTTTCCCGCCTTTCTTGGTGACATATTCCGCCATTTATAAGTGTAACTATCTACTTATTATTTATAGATATAAGATTTAATAAGTGAATAAACCGAAATATACCAAATGATATGAAGACGTTAACAAACGCTATGACTAAGTTATCTGAGAATGGACGAGCCACGGAAATCTTATCACATTATCGTGATAGTGACGTATATATATATAATAACGATTTATCTTTTCTTCGAATTAATTGGCTGTATCATAGGCTACGTTGGTATTCCCTGGCTATCAGAAGTATTACGGTAGAATGTTATTGTATTTTGGAAACTGTATAACGGAAAGTCCAAGTACATTAAGTATGACACATAAAATAGTGTGAGCGTTGAAAATTGTGGTCTTAAATAATATTTTAGCAATTATTAGCGGCGAATGCCAGTACAAAAATGTTCTTAACAATGTGTCACTTTGTGTTTAACATCTATAAATGCTCAATTTCATTGGTCGATAACCCGCATGCTTGTAGCAATCCATTGCCGAGTTGTTTTAACGCTATCGGGCCGGGAGCTGTTGCAGCGATGCAATGTATCACGATAAGCATGCGGGCTATCGAATATCGACCAGTAAAACTGAGCTTTAAATCTTCGAATAAGTACTTTTAATTTTTAAAACGTGTTTATTATTTAAATAGGAAAAGGCTAAAAAACGTAAACGTAAACTTGCTTTATTTTGTCTTTATATTTTCATACAATACACCAAGGAGATTTAAATATCTACTTTTTATTTCCAAATCTTTCGTGTAATAATACACGAAATACATGCACAAAAAGACGTCCTAATTCTATAGTGACCATAGAGACTACCTGAGCGTGCCATAAAAAAGAGGTCATCAACCCCACCAGCTGCTCCAATTCAAAATGGCCGACTTTTTAATGTCAAAAATTAATAAATGCAAGCGGGTTGTGATGGATGCATTGAGACCGATTTACTTGGCTGCTCGTTTTGAAAACCGGCTGGTTATAAATCATTTTAGTTTAATTAAAATAAAATAAAAACTGACGGTGAAAATATGACGTGAATTTATGACTATTTAATGCGACGTTGTTAATTAGAATGAGTTAATTTGTATAAGTTTATTTCAGTATCGGTTTAATATTGACATAGATCGTTATTCAATGCTACTTTCATGCGAATAAATATGCAAGAGTTAATTTTATTCGAAAATAATAATTGAATTTATTTGTTATAATTTTACAAGTATCTCCATAATAGTGTATGCTAATAGTATGCTTCAGAGGTTTTCTTTGCATGGATATAAAATTTATGAATAAATATGATTATGATTATGATGTTTTTTTTTTATTGTGAATTGCGACTGTCAAGTCGTGTGCGTTTGTCGCGCGGCAGCTGAATAGTGCACAGGATGCCCGCGCCGCCGGCGCAAGCGCAGATGACGCGTAGACAATAATGACACGACAGATGTGTGTCAAATTACAACAAATTTAGTTTTACTGTGTTCGGAAAATCGATAAAACTTGTTCATGCAATTGGACTTTGACTGTAGTACTTTGTTAGGTTAGGTTAGGTTTTGCTGATTTTTTAATTTAGAATAGTGACCAAACTAACGAGTCTGTATAAAAGTAAAGTCGAAAACAGTAGGTTGTCTCAAAATTTCCTGTTTGACAATATACTAAAACGCACCGTCTCGGTATTCTTGTCATCAGTCAGTCACAATCACAAAATTCACTAAAAAAAAAATCAGTAATGGAAACTCAGAAATCGGTAAAATCCATAATCACTACATAGTATAAAACAAAGTCGCTTTCCGCTGTCTGACCCTATGTATGCTTAGATATTTAAAACTACGCAACGGATTTTAATGCGGTTTTTTTAATAGATAGAGTGATTTAAGAGGAAGGTATATGTATAATATTTTTTTATTTTATGCACAGGTGTTACAGAAAACTCATATAAACCGAAGCGAAGCGAGGGCGGGTCGCTAGTAATATTATAAATGCGAAAGTGTATCTGTCTGTCAGTCTGTCCGTTACCTCTTCACGATTAAACCGCGGAACCGATTTAAATGAAATTTGGAGCAAAGATAGTTTGAATCCTGGGAAAGGACATAGGATAGTTTATTCCCAAAATTCATTCCCTAAGGGGGTGAAAATTGGTATGGAGCTACGATATAAACGAGTTCGACGCGGACGGAGTCGCGGGCCGAAGTTAGTGTTACTAATAAAGCTATTTTTAAAACAGGCTTAGGTTTAATACTAACTAGTAAATGTAAATAATTTATCAAGTATATCAAACAGAACACGGAAGTCACTTATCGTGTTATTAACTTGTCAAAAGAAAATACGTCAAGTTTTTATTCTTTTACGTCGTTATAAAAGGCTTCTACTACTTACCCTCATTTTATAAAATAAACTACATGAGGTGTATGGAATCTAAGGGCCTGTTGTTTGATCAGTAGTTAAACTAACTAATTGTTAAAATTCGAAAAAGGAACTAAAAATTTGACACATTTCCTTGAGATTCCTTCAAATTTTCGATTCCTTTTTCAAATTTTAACAATTAGTTAGTTTAACTACTGATCAAACAACAGGCCCTAAGACAGCTAAATCCATACTGAAATAAGTGGATTTAACTGTCTTTGTGGTTGCCGGGTTAGAATAGTGCCACTCCATGTCCTCCCGTGGATGTCGTAAGAGACGGCTAAGGGAATAAAGGCGTATATTTAGTACCTACTGTTAGGCGATGGGCTTGCAACCTGTCACTAATACACTGGTAAACATCTTAGCCTAAGAGTGCAAAATGTGGTTACAGAATTATCAACAAGTTTTTAGAGTTGTTGGTAATTCTGTAGCTCTGCCTACCCCACTCTGGGAATAAAGGCGTGAGTTTATGTATGTATGTGTATGTATGATTTTATACACACATGAAAATTTCCTTTATAACGTTTTTATGGTAGTTAGTTTCAAGGTTATAGAGAAATACATACTTAAATACAACATTCAAGACCCAGGAACAAATACTCTCGCTCATCACACAAATATTTGCCTATACTGGGAATCGAATCCCGGGCCGCTAGCTTCGTAAGCAGGGTCACTACTCATTACCAGCTAGGCTAGCGTCGACAAAAGCCAGCGGACCTAGCATCGCTGCGTCTACACGGTGATTTTTTTTGGGTGATCAGGAACCAAACTTTCTAATTCAGTTATTAATGGCGATCACGTTTAAGTCGCAGTTACATAAAACAAAACTTATTTTTTTATGTTAAAAAAAATATTTTGATACTAACTTTTAATTGAAATTAATTGTCACACTACTAATTGTTTAGTCTATGAGTTAACAACACTTAACTAATAAGTTTATTGACGTAATAGGTATCTGTCAAATTTCCCGCCAAAGCGATGGCACTTGACGTATCTACTTCACTTCAATAATTAATGTAGGATGTCCATGTATCCAGTGGTGATTGGTTTTAACAATATCATTAACTTAAATAAAATAAACAGTGAGTTAATTCTTTGAGACATCAACCATTAAATTCCATTTATGTTGCTTATTAATAATTTTCAACTCCTGATCACCGATAAAAAATCACCGTGTATATCGCGTGTCAAAAATGGATAAAGCATCCGTCACTCTCGTACTTATATACGTGTCAGAAGGTGACGGATGCGTTATCCAAACTTTGTCACGCGACCAACGCAACCATATTAGGCCCCCAGTATATATGTACTTACTACACCACGTTTTTGCTGATCCAGCTTAAAAATATAGATGTTTTTTGAAGCATGCAGTTGGCAACACATTAGTGACACGTGTCTATGGGCGGGCTGACCACTTACCGTTACGGTAGGGGAGCGTTTTAAAAAAACAAAACGAATTGATGACGTCATATTTCATAGTGGATAACGTTTCTTATTTTAATGCTATTTGGACGAGAAAAATTTAACGGGTTCATTATTAAGTTAACTATAAGTTGTTACATTTCTAAAGTAATAACAATTGCAAATATTGTAACGCGCCATGCATATCACACTAACTAATGCCTGCGACTCGCGACGCGTCTTCATAGAAGTCGTGTATTATCTAGCTGCGATAAGAAAGGGATTAGAGGTGACAGTCTTACCATATATTTACGTCAAAGTGCATATGAATTGACAGCTTTTCCAATCCCAAACTAATTCCGGTTTTATAATATCGCTGCTCCTTCGAGAACTGTTCAATTTTCCAGGATCAAAACTATTCTATGCCCTATTCTAGGACATAATCTATATGTGTGCCAAGTTTCATCGTGATCCGTTCAGTGGTTGAAGCGTGATTGAGTAACAAACATCCAGACATCCAAACTTTCACTTTTATAATATTAGGAAGGTAAAATCATGTACGAACTACAATAATTTTAAACCCGTTATTTAACTAAGTTTTAATACATACCTTACGTCACGTATTATTTACCTTTCTTGGGACAACAAAGCCCATCGTCAGCTCATCGTTATTAAAAATATTTGCTGCATATCTATACTAATGTTATAAAGCTGGAGAGTTTGGTTGTTTTTTTGTTTGATTTGAAAAATTATTTTAGAGCTAGATAGCCCATTTATCGAGTAAGGCTATCATACTCACATAAACCTAAGCGTAGCGAGGGCAGTCGCTAGTGAAAAATATAAGTTCTTACGTTGATCGTAAATCGTGATCGTTTTTTTTTTATTATTATTTATAATAGTCTATAAAGGTTAGTCGGTGGAGATAACGGTAAAAAAAAGCTTACTCATGCATGACATGCAGACATTGATAATAAAAGTATGTAACAACTTGATAATAAAAGTATGTAACAACTATCTTCCCATTGTCAGTCACTAAAATATTAAATAGAATTCTAGATATTTTTTGTTTTTATTACCTACAGTAAAAAAAATATATTTCACGTTACATAAGCTTATCTATTTGACCTTACCTAACACGTCTTTCGTCGTAACCTTTTATCAGCGCAGCTGCGCCGGCGCAGGTACACCAAAACCTCAATATAACAGCACACCTCAAGGATCTTACGCTTAATGTTATAAGGTTTACTATGCTTTGACTGGAGCCATGTTTTTTATGTTCAACTTTAACATACGCGACAGCTGGCAACGGATTTACTGCATTGTTCCATTATACGCGATTAATGACGTAACGTTTAAAATATACTCGTTTTTGTGTTTTTTTTTAAAGTGAGATACTTGGTTTTTGGTTATTAGAATTAGAACGTGTAGGTAGTATATTAAGACTGATTTAGTTTTATAAATGAAATTATGTTTAGATAAATATAAAAATACTTGAATCAGAATATATTCGGAGACACACTTTCATTATTCCCGAAATGCATGAAACAATATTGTTAGGGCAACACATTGTTATAAATCAGTATAATAATAAAAAGCAATATATTATTATCTCTTCCCGCCATCTGTAGTGGTTAGTTAGCAACGTGGCACTTTAAACTTTATACATAAAGTTTTTAGAATGTCACACCGTTACTAGGGTGGTAACCAGTGTTACCACAAGCTATATGAATACAGGGGGGTTATTATGACGTGGCTATGCCGTTTATTTTACGGTGAGCGTAAAGGACGGAGCTATAGCAGCTATATAGCTTTGTCCTTTTCTCTCAGCGTAAACAGAACTGCATTGCTATGTCATAATAACCCCCCAGGTGACGTAAAGGGTTAAATTATTGCACTGTTCTTTTCTCAAGAGCTTTTAAGGAATAGGTGAATTATGCAGTGTTTAAAAACTGTTCTCTTTCTTTCAGGTAAGTGTGCAGTCATTTCAGAACCAACAGACATGGGCGCGGGATGGCGACCAACAAAGAGGTAACTTAGATAGAATTAAAACAGATTAGTTAATTTTCTTTTAATTTGCTGTTACAACACCACTTTTATTTAGAAGATGGGACCTAAAACTCTACTCAAATAAAATATGTTTTCTTAATTAATTTGTCTTACAATAATTTAGCAAAGAAATTAAAACTTAAACTCATCCCGAGACGGCTTAAATTCGTGTACAACCAACGACAGACCCAAGTAGGCATGTTAAAAGGCCGAATGAGTCATCGGCTGCGGAAAGTCGAGGGTGAAAATGCGATGTTGCATTTTCCCTCGATACAATCTAAACTAAACCCTATTTACTTCCAAATAACGTCGCGATTAGTTAATGCATTAACTTACGTTTTCTGTTATGCCGGTTTCTTGCGAATTCGTTTTTCGAATACTATCGCGGTGATTATTTCAAAAATAGGAGTTTAGAATTAGAACTTAGCGAGTCATTTCAACTTTAACTTAATAGTTCAGGGTTGCCAATAGTATCGAAAATTATGAAATTTATGAAGTTAGTATTTTGTTCGTAGCTACCTCTAGAACCTGACAATAATAATAAAAGTTAAAATAAAACGTATCTAAATATCATACACAAACGCGCTCTAAATTATGAATGCATAATAATAAAAAATACAACTAAGACCGTTATCTGGGAAATTAAAAAGATTGCTTTACTCGTACTAACAGTATAATTTTGACTTGACCACTATATCTCCCATCGCCAGGTGTTCGCAAATTAGCAAATAATTTATCAGGCATTGTGCGCTCACGCATCGAAATGGCAGCTTTTGTTGCGCAAATCTCAAACGCTCCGTTCCACGCACTTTTACCTGAACCTTTTGTATATTTTTTTTACAAACAATACAGGGCAGTGAATACGCTACCTGAATGTTGTCAAATGTCATTTTGATAAAGTTTATTTAAACAAAAACGACGCTTACGTATATATGAATGAAGCCTATTTTGCTGTTAGCTGTGAATCTTTACACGATAGACGCAATGGTGCAGATAAGAATTATTACCTACAGAGGCTGAGAAAATTTATCATGTGGAGAATAATAATAACGAAATTATCGAAGTTCTGTTTGGTGACGTAGCAAAAGTAAACTGCCATATATCCAAATGTAGTTTAACAAAAATGTATACAACGCGTAGACTAAACCGCTGAACTTTCTTGAAATTTGTATCCGTAAAGGGTGAAAGGCAATAAAAATTGCAGAATGTGATTGCTGTCTTACTTTAACTTTAGTTCTAGGATAAGAAGTAAAATTTTGCTGCATTTTTCTAACTTTAAAGTTAGACTAAGACAGTAATCAACTTCAGCAATTTTTCTCGCTAGTCTAAACGTCGCTTTAGAAAGTGTTTTCGTAAATCCTCCTCGAACAACGAGACGAAATAGGGGGAAAAGAGGTAAACTACACGTACGAAGTCACGAGCGTCCTCTAGTATTTCACAAAATTCAAGATCAACATTATTTTGATATATTGGGGCTACACATAATTATGAAAAAAAAAAATACTATGCAACTACGTATCATATCTTGGAAATCCTCCAATTCTTTATAACACAACATTTCAGCAACTAGTCCTCGAAACATCTGTTTTTACCTTTTCTTGCCAACGTATAACGTTAAAGTAACCTCACTTAAATGCGATCGCTAAAAACTAACTTATTAAAACCAAAAAATGCTCTCGTTTTCGAACGCAGCAGAACAAAGCGTGGCAAGATGGCGCGCGTCCGGCGCGCGCGCCGCTTCCGCGCCCACATCCGCCGACACCCGACTCCTGCGCAGCCTGCGCCGATCGATTACCAGCGTGACCACTTACAACTCGCCATTACGTCGACATTTACCTATATTTAAAAAATACTATCAAGCTATAATCACCTTAGAAAAGGAGGACATAGAGAGAAATAATAAAATAATCATTGTTCCGAGGTCAAACTTTGATAATCGAAGTTCGATTTTATGTTAGCTCCGTCATTTGAGACTTACATTAGTCGAGAGAAAAGAATTGAGCTAACGTAATTTCGAACCTCCATGTTCAAAGTACCTCAGATTAATAATTATTTAATTAATTTTCCAAAGTACCTAATGTGTTTATCTCTTTAAGACTGCACCGAGCAAACGTCGAGCGTCCAGTGGCGCCCTCATTACTATTATTGTGTTTTCAAATAACTAAAGAATTTCCTTGCAATCAGACAATACGTTTTTGTAGCGCAAGTAGAACACAATTTATGGGTACCGTACGCACAACAAACTTTAATAACAATTACCCTTTGAGTAGTCAGCTTAACGGGAAAAGGTGGCCACTTTTTTCCTTTAAGTTGATACCTCGAAGGTGAATTGTTATTAAACTATGTGATATACCCTATAAGAGTGTTTTCATTTGTAATACAAAACCTAACCGACTAATTTTAAGAAAATACTTTAGTTTATTAGAAAATACAATAATAGTAATGAGGGCGCCACTGTACTGTACATCCGGCGTACGCTCGGCGCAGTCTTAAATGAGATGCCAGTACCAATAGATCAGCAGATAAATATCTCGCTTTATATATTTTTTCCACAGAGCATAGAAAAGGGAGAATTTAGTCCCGGAAATATGTTATAAATGTATACTATTTAGTTAAAACAAATAATTATCTTCAGTTTTACCGATTCATCAATGAATCTCAAATGTATTCAAAACATAACGTGCAATGAAAGTTCCCAGCTATGAATAGTAAGTAATAATAGTTTGAATATTCCTCACAATTAAACAAAGTAACACAAAAGGCAGATATAAATTATTTATATTCACACAAACCTTGTTAACAGCCGAGCCATTAAAACTTTGCTGGCGACCTTTAAGAATTTAATTGAGATCTTTTTATTTTTATGAAAGCAATTTGAAACACCTAAAAATGTTTCCAAGATATCTAAATTCTAAATTATAATCAACGCTGTTTTAAGGAAGTGTCGCATTTTCCGCGGAAAATAAGGCCTTGGCATTATCTTAATAGATTCACGGAAACAAAGAGTCTAGGTTGTCTAATGAACCAGGCATGACGCCGACGAACCGGGTATTTAGTTATTCTATTTAAATACTTCATTTAAGTTGACAAGCTGAAGTTAAACTGTGTTTATATTTAGAAGGAAATTTTCTGGAATTTATGCAACCGTTGTATTATAATAATGTAGTAGTCTTGTAATGATAAATGTAATTTATAATTATTCTTATCGTGATCATAGAGTAAACATGACTACGAGGAGATAGACGAAACAATACAATACAATACAATACAAATACTCTTTATTGAACACCAAAAGAAAACAAAACATGGAACAGTACATTTTAACTATAGGTATACAACAGGCGGTCTTACCGCTAAATAGCGATCTCTTCCAGACAACCTTGGACAGAGAAATAATAAAAACAAAAATACATGGCAGGCGGTGTAAACTAAATTATTCAGAACTGAAACTAAACTACAAGAAACACTTCTGTTATTAAACATAATTTAATTTAGGTACACTTCAAGCCATTGGTAATTACAGGAGCCCTAATATGACTGCGTTTATCGCGTGATAAGGTTTGGATAAGGTGTCTGTCACCTTCTGACACGTAAATAAGTACGAGAGTGACGAATGCTTTATCCACATTTGACTGACTTTATTTTAGTAAATACTTCCCCTATTCCATACAGCCCACTAAATACTAAACACTTCTTACCTTAACCCAAAGAGGTATTCTGCCAGCTGAATATAACGGTTCCCAGGTATTCCACATCGTGTAAGCGATATGGTATTAATTCTTTTATTTGCATTAATAAGAAGATGGTCCAAATAACGATACGTCAATTAACTATTTATAGCAACATATTGATTTTAAATAAGAAAATAAGACACATGAGTACGTTTAAAATATATTCATTTATAAACTTAAAAAAATATCAAACTTTCTTGACATTCTCCAGAATACTTAATCGCATTGCTCTATCCCATAATTTTCTATTTAACACAGATCGTATTTAAAACTCGAATGAACGAAAAAGAATTCGGCCCGCGTGCCATTCAGTCGATAGTGCAGAGCGAGACGCAAGATACTGTCTCCCTTGGATGACACTTCCGAGAAGCGTCTGAGCTTCCAAACCCCACACACAGTACCGTTACTTTACAACTTGATTTCGGTTTTTTTTCTTCTGCCGTTATGCCAGCCCTCTTGTTATGATACGAGTTTGCAAAAAAGTTTTAGTTGGGTTATTGTACGAATACAAAGACAGTTTAATACGAAATTCACTTTCAATGCATCGCAACATTCGCAACGCAATTTACTCAACTTCAAATAGGTAAATACTTTATATATTTTAAAGCATAATTATGTTGTGGTCGTTTTTATCCAGAATATACTTTAATAATTTATGTTATTGTGCACTGGCAACTTTGGTTTAGAAACTGAAAACGAACGAATCACGGGTGCCAACATTAAAAATGAAAATGTCGGCTTCGGCACTAGCGTGCACCCCCTTTCAAATGTCGACGAACGGGGAGGTGCGACGTTGCCAAAACGGAAAGTGAAATTTCGTCACACTCTCCCTCTCATTCACACACACCAATACACGCGCAGGATAGTTCATTGTGGGTGCGTTGTGTCTGTGTGAATGTATTTCGGCAGACAGTTTTGGGGTGTGCGAGTTTGTTTTGATGGAAATAAGATGGTGGTGTGGGTGGAGTTTGTGGAGCGTTGCAATGTATAGGTACGTTTGCTTCCGCGTTCGATCGACTTGGCAGACGCGGCCGTCGCGGCGGACAATTAAAGTTATCAGGCGACGGTTCTTTTGAGACTACTCAAGTAAATCTTGAATTAAATAAACACAGGGATTCTGGGGGTCTATTCTGCTGCTGGTCAAAACGTGTTATCGTGTTGTTCTTGGCTCGGCTGACATTACTGTCTAATAAGAGTTAACGTAACGTTGATAATACGATAACACTTCAAAGGCAATATGGTTTTACCCAATAGAATAAATGCGCTGATGAATTTTTGAGGACGCTTAAGAAATAAAACGCGTTGTCTGTCATAGTAAAATGTTTTTATTTTTTTCAATATCTTAATTTTCTTGCTCGTTTATTAAGCCAACGGGTCCCTACTAATATGGCTACGCTGTCCGTCCGTCCTAACTTTGAAGAGCTGTATCTTTTAAACCATAGATAGCGGTTTTTTTTTTGGAGTATGTGGATTTACAAACGATAACGAGAAATAATAAGGGGGTACAAGAAACGTGTTTTTTGAACGCATTTTCAACTTTGTTGTATCGTAAAAACAGTACAACATAGAAGTTTACCACGTGGGGCCCTCGTCAAATTTCGATAGTTCGAAAAATAATCTTGTGTCAGTCAACTAAAGTCAAAAGTCACTTTGTCAAATGTCCTAAATTTAGGACGTTGGGCCTTACGAGGTAATTTGGTGTGATTATACTTAGTATAAATATGTTGGGATCGTTTCGCAACTGTTTCTGTGTCTTATTTTTTGTATTTATGTACCTAATGTGGTTTTGTATTGTTGCGAATAAATGTCTCTTCATCTTTATCTAAATGCTCAAGTGTGAGTTGACCTTATACTTCGATTCAAAATCGAATTCAAATCGGATTAACTATTGTGGGGTGATACAGAATCCTCAGTGGGCGAGTCCGGCTTGCAATTTTTACAGTTTCGATATCCGGATTGTTTGAAGTTTGAATAGTTTCGTAATAAACTTCTCCCCCAAAATTACGTTCGGTGAATTGCAATGGCCGACGTGATCGTAAAAGATTTCTGCCGAACTATTATTTCCATTTTGATATTTTCAATGTGCGGTAAATTTATAAGGCATAAAAATGTTGCAAGAGCGTTATAAATCCGTCCGTATATAGTAGTTTGTCTCGCCCTAGCTCTTGAGTAAATATAAATGCTAGTTAGCGTTTGTTTTGATCATTATTTTAAACTTTTTAAATCTAGCATGAACATGACTATAAGAAGATAAAGATTAAAAATTATTTGACCTTAATATAACGGTTAAAATTGCACATCCAAACAACACTAAGTTTTACACAGTTTAGTCGAAATAAAAACTCAAAGAGAATAAAAAAAACAAACACCTAAAAAAATGCACACGTTAAGTACTCATCCTCCCCAAACTTTAACCTCGGATTACTCGACAAATACTTTCTATATTCAAAAAACAATTTCGTGTAAGAAAGCAAATACTCGATTATAGGCTAGACGCTCGCAATTTGTCGGCCTGGCGTAATTTGGGCGGGAAATTGATTTTTTATGCCATTAAAGGAGGTGCGAGCGAGACGGCGATATCGCGCTTCGGGGTATACGAATATTGCAATTTTGAGATTGTAATCGCGGTGAAGACGTTTAGTTACTTCTTGTAACGGCGTTTTTTTTTAAATCGAGTTCTTTCTAAACGAAACTACCATGGCTTTCTTCAATTACTCCAAATACATACTAAACTAATTAAAATTTGCATTAAGATTCAAAGAACTTTCTTACCATTAAATCTTTTCCCACGCACCCTTGCCAGAATATCTCGAGTTATTATCGTATTGGTAGAGAAAGTACATTTTATCTGAATTATCTTCGACTACATTGAGCTTGTGGCTATGCTTAACTATTACTTCAACATTTGGCTGAGTAGACACCATTTTTGTTACGTAGATATAAGCTAACTCATCATACAAATCATGACGTTGCTTATATTCTAACATTCTGTCAGAAATATAGTTTCGGGAATTTCAAATTTCGAAAGCATGATATATACCAGAAATTTCAAATATAGAATAGTGAAACAGTTCCATTTCGAGTTTTTAACCTATGATCCTTCATGGTAGGCGCACATTATTTCTAGCCAGTACCCAACACCATTTGCATTGTCCACCTACAAATGATTCCTAACTCGAAATACGCAGCCCTAATCACCAATACAGATACAGTAACACGCACACCGCGCTGCAAGTCCGCGTGACCTTGGTCGAGGGTGAAAGTCCCCCCGACACGTGCCTTCCGCTATTTGGAGGTCTTGCCTGCCATTTCGATCGGCGTTGTCTATGCGTTCGAAATTTGAATTTATCGCGGTATTTTCGGCCTGATACTCGATTTGTTGCAATTTCAAATTATAGGTAAGTTATGTAAGTGTAATAATATTGGGTGCGTATCTGCTCACATAAATTTTTAAGTCCTATTATCGGAAGCCCGAAAATGTTTCTCATACTATTTTACATCATAATGATCACTCTTCATACTCTTCAAAAAAATATCTTACGTGTTATAAGTTTAGGTTAGATTAGATTTATAATAGTTCTCGAAAAGTAACAGTTTCTTTAAAAAAAAGAGCACTATGAATTGCTATAATTATGACTTAAAAAGTATGAACAAAAAGTATGAGGAAAAAAATCATGAAGAGTGATTATTATGAACACAAAAAATAGGAATAAGAATTTTACGTGAATCAATATGGACCCATAACATTGCATATTTCGAACCTTAGCCCAGAGGTTTTATTCTACTTTGTAGAAACACGTATTGTTATCGTATTGTTCGTAACTCGGCCGTTATTACTATCAAGTAAATGAGAGCTATCTACATGTCAATAGTAATATACCTACCGAGTAGGTAGAATATACCCCCAGAAATGAGGTAATTATGTATACGACTTATAAAAAGATGATCGTATTTTAATAATATCAGTATTTCAAAACGGCATGTTATATACGTAGTTTTAAAGGAACTAAACCTACATTGAAATTATTTAAAAACCAAATATATCTACGTTTAATTTTTGCAAAATTATGTTTAGGTTACTGTCAATTGTATACTACCCAATTGTAAAATCATAGCAATTTAAATGTTAATTGCTAGATGAATTAAATTTCCTGAAATTACTACGAACACAATAGAAGTGCTACGACGTAGGCGCGTAGCGGGGCTACGCGCTCTCTATGATTAGTATGAAATTAATATTTTCAATCTTAAACTGTTTATCAATTGAGATTAATAAATATCTAGTCATAAAAAAATTGCATTTCTTACGCGTTTTGACGTGGGTATCTCACTTTAGATTAGTTTATTAATACGACCCCAAGTTTCATCAAATCATAAAAAAAATACACAAAGTATGTGTTTTATTACTAATATGTTGTATTTGTATGTAAAACAAAATTTGTCGTGTCATGAGTGTACCAAGTTTCATCAAATATTTAGACTTTTTAGTAATTGTGCTGAAACCAAATAAATGCTCTGTCCTATTGTGTAGGTAGTTTATTTATATTTGAGGTACTTTAAAATTCGTAGGGAAGTAAATCAAAATGAAGAATAATATGATATCTTAAAATAACTTTTTAATAACAACGCTCAAGTTTATTACTTAAAACCATTTTTAATATTTCCCTATTCTAGGAATGCCGGTCGAAGTTTATATTAAAAAGGTAAGTTATTTGCGCTTTGAGCGCCTTTGAGTTATTTATTTTAGTGACGACGAAGAGTACAGATACCAGACTATAATATTAAGTTTAATGTTTTAATGAATTTTATTAGAATAAAATAAATAAACGGTATATTCAATTTGATATGGATTTAATCTTCCATTGATAAATTTCAATAATGACGTTTACTCACCTATTGTTGCCGAGCTTCATAAAGTACCAGCCCAAAACAGATAACAGCAAAACACTGGCCGGAAAACATCATAAATAAGGCTAAAATTCGAATACCGAACACTAATTGGACATCACCTTTGAATATCAGCACAGATAACACACACCGGGTAACTGGCCGAATAAAAAACAAACAATGACCAAAAACCGAATCGAAATTCAAATTCAGAACACCGCTTGACCTTGTAACGGTACAATATACGGGCACAGATAAGGCATTAATCCCGATAACCGGCAGACACCCGCCAGACGGTCCCCTCCGAGGACCCGGAGGGATGACGCCATCGGAGGGTCGTGAAGACCTGTGTCGCAGAATTTGTATAAACAAAACGCATGGAAAACGGTTGAGTGTGACACCAAATTTCGACACGTGTTTTTCGTGTAATTAACCCTTAAAACATCGCTACTTAATTTTTAAAAAAGGTCAAAACAGATATTCGTTTGTTAATAAATAATATATAATTATGCAGCATAGCAGAGAAGCATGTTTCAAGCAATTAGGAAACACTACTTAGTTGGTGTTTCACTCTGTTACTGCATATCGACCATCGTGGTTTCATCAAAAAACATGGTTTTTATTTCAACCAACTAAAGTTAAAATAAACTTGTCTATATTCAATAAAACAGAATTAACTTTCATCTGAAAATGTAATTCTAAAGTTCTATCTTGATATGATAAAATATAATATTTTTTAGTTTAACTGATTCACAGATCCTTACTAATATTATGAATGTGAAAGTGTGTCTGCTTATTCGTTCCTTTGCTCACGGTTCAACGCCTCAATCCACTGATGTGAAATTTCATACAAAGATAAAAAGTATCTATCCCCTAAGATGGACAAAGTGTACTTTTTATCCCAGAATAAACAGACCCCAAAGGAATACTGGGATATGACTTTTAAGCTCCAATCACCGCGTAATCTCTACGATCGCGATCGGTAAAATGCAACTTGCGATAGCCTTACATTGTAAACTGTATCACCACGCATTTCCCTTTTCACCCATAACAACATTGGCCTTCAGCAACCCCGTACCCCGGCAATTTGGGGCCCACACGTCTGCCCCGCGTCTAGAGCCCCGCATTAAGGGCCGGACCCGACCCCGGATCTTTACAACGTAGGGTCCGGTGAGATATTTGGAAGAATTCTGAAGATTGGTTGGTCGTGAACTGAAAATGAAAAATAAATTTGATGATTGTGGTACTTCCCGTCCTTAGACACATTTGAATATGCATTATTCTTCATTGACTTGTTGTATTGTCAACGTTATGCTTGCTCTTATTTACTTTACAGTAATGGCGACAGAGTTTAACACAATACGTCTAGAGACAAAGTGATAGTTCCCGGTATTTATAATAAATGGCCCATGACGCATTAGCGGTCGTAGGACTGCAGTCTTAAGATTGAAGTGTTCGGAAATGTCTATGGGTCACAGATCCCCGTTACTATGAGGCCTGTGAGCTCGTTCGCCTTCACCATGCCATAAAAAAACAGTTACGCGATTGTTGTCACATTTACCACTTAATAAAATAAAATAACAAAATTATATACTGATAATACACAATTACACAGAATACACGTTCTTAGGACTACATCGCGGAACAACAACAACCAGTTCTTCAATAAAAATAGAGGTACTAAAGAAATAAGAGGCCGTGTAGGCAATGTCATAAAATAATGAACACTTCTCACTTATCATTTTACTTGCTAGACAAATTCTTAACTATAACATTCAAACCTAACGTTAAAATGATAAGAGACAAGATGCAATCGGCATTCGATATCGTTATCAAAAATGTATGATGTTGACGTAAGCTGTCAGACGGTCGCGTCGAGCGCCTACGGCAATTCCATAAATTATAACAGTTTTCGTAAATCGTTTACGTTAACATTAAGCACATGTCTACCCTCAAAGGTCCACAAGTGATCCCTTAACTGTGACGTCTGAATCTGAACAATCAGTTAAGGTAAGATTGAGGTGGTCGTATGTCGTCGGTCAATGGCATGCCGTAACAAGCTTGTCGCAGTGACGTGGAAGTCGCCCCGGGGGCGGTTCCCCGTCGTGGCACAATCTGACGTCTTGCTGCGATAGATACCATTAAACCTTACGTTACAGAAGAAGAAATACCAGCATACGTATATATTATTGGAAAACAAGGCAGCAGCAAAGTATTTATTAAGAAAGTACGTGAGCAATAGCTTTATTGGCTACTTGGCTAGTTAATTTAATAACGGTCATAGACAAAATATAACTACGGTCATAACTTTCCGGCACCTTAATGAAAACATGCTAACGTAAAGCGGGGTACTCACTAGTGAGCTGTAACTGTTGCATGTAACAGTGATGTGTACGCGGTTCGCGAGCCTGTGGGGTTATTATGACATAGCTATGCAGTTCATTTTACGGTCAGCGTAAAGGACGGAGCTATGGCAGTTACATAACTCTGTCCTTTTCTTTCAGCGTAAAATGAATGGCACAGATAGGTCATAATAACCCCACTGTTCTCCACTACAAGCTTGTTACTGTAACCGTTACGGATACAGTTACAGCTCGCTGGTGAGTACCCGGCTTATGCGAACGCCTTATAAGAGGAATCTGCTTTATACCTTGTTGCACTAAGTTAAGAATAAAATTTATTCACTTTTTTTTTTTACTACTAGTTCAAATTCGCTTGGTGAAGCTGTTTTTACCCGACTGCCGAAGGAGGAGAGGTTTATTTTTTGACCTGTATGTATGTATGTTTGTATGTATGGTGCTTTGTTGCCTTGTAAAGGGTTAACTTGGCTTAAGCGTCGCGGGTGTCACATGGTACTTTATCGTATTTAAAATGTGATATTCGGGATATAAAAAAATATATACATGATAACTAACATTACATTGACGACATCATCCAAACAACAGTTGGGTTTTTTATAGCTCACTTTTTTGTTATAGGTAGATCTATCGTATAAATGTCGGCACGTAATTCTTGAACAAGTCACGTCAAATGCTCAAGCAAAGTTTTAATATTCTTCTTCGATTTGGAATTCTAATCAATCCGCTAAGGTTAAAAACACCGAGATAGGATAAAAGCGTCGATTACTCTTTACTTTGATTCAAAGACCACTTCTTGCCACCTGCTACGATCCTGACAATTATCTTTAACTTCTTCCACATCATACCGCTGTATGAGTCATGCACGCACGCGTCGGTTTCGGGTACTTAAGATTCGGCCCTTTTCCAGTATAAGAAGTGGTCTCTGCCTACCCCTCTGAAAAACAAGCGTGATTTAATGTATGTATGTACTTTGATTCAAATCGAAAACTATATGAACTTTAAAGACGTGATTAGGTTAATATTATTGATAACAATAACAATAGATAAAAATTTGCAATGGAGTCCCCATATATCTGTACTGGCAGGTAATCTAAGCTCGGCAGCTTACGCCGTTAGGAAAATTAGACAATTAACCAATGTTGAGACAGCTCGCTTAGTTTAATATAGTTATTTCCATAGTGTCATGTCGTACGGTATTCTGGTTTGGGGTAAGGCTGCTGACATACAAACTATATTTGTTTTACAAAAAAGGGCAATTCGCTCTATTTACAACTTAAATTCCCGTGACTCCTTAAGAGAACTTTTTAAAGAAATTAATATCTTAACTGTAGCGTCTCAATTTATTTATGAAAATATTATTTATGTTATTAAGAATTTAGATTCTTTCACCAAGAATTCTGATATACATAATTTAAATACTAGAAATAAAAATAAAATCGCTATTCGAAAATTCCGCGTCCGTAAAGTACATAAATCATTTGTTGGTCAATGCATTCATTTCTATAATAAATTACCTGACATAGTTTTAAAGTTACCATTTCCAGCACTTAAAAATTACTTGAAAAAGTCGTTAATGTCAAAAGCGTATTATAGGGTCGAGGACTATCTAACAGACAAAAATGCATGGTCTAAACCCGAAACATAGTCAATAATAATTTGATCAATTGCAAAAGCTTTATCTTGTCTAGGGGACACCATTGATGTAGGAAACCGTATCGAAACTTTTATGTGGTCATCTTGCACCGTGTTATAAGTTATAAACAAATGTAAGTGAGTTTTTTTTTTCTCCTATTTCTTCCTTTATCTCTCACATAACATTTTTGGCATGTTTTCCCGCTGATCTACTCATGTTATTTAATATTATATTTAATTTAATATTTATTGCTTTATATAATGCTAGATTAAGTAGTACCATTGTAATATGTTTAAAAAATGACTGACTGCTGAGTTTCTTGCGGCGTTTCTTCTCAGCAGTGTCTCCTCTTGGGAAGCGCTGGTAGATTCTTGACGTGTAAAAGTGCCCGTGCGGCCTACTTACTGAATAAATATCTTTTATCTTTTATCTTTTATTGAAATGACTAAGACTGAAACAGTGTCGCTGTTACCTATCGCACTCGCAATCTTAATTGGTTTCAAAGCGGAACAATTGTTTTCATTTTGTATGAAGACAAGCCTTCGATTTTCAAAATGAAAACAATTGCGATTGCGAGTGCGTTAAGCAATAGCCCCTCAGTACTATATCCAAATACGTGTCCAAACCGTTTTATTGATGTCATAAAGTTCAATGAAATTTCGTATTTCGTAAAAAAAGTTCACTGAACGTTGGAGTCTTTAATTATTTCGACAAAGATATCGTTAATTTCAGCGAGCCCTTTTAAACTTTTTACAAAAACCGTCCTTAGTATGTATTCACGCGACCGGGAAAACGTTTTCCACGGGTTTAAAACAAAAAAGTACAAATGAAAGTTGCCACAAAAAAAAGCAAGTATGGTTTCGCGACCGCGACGCTTTCGGGGAAAACATCCTTTCATTTCCACGAGAGCTTTTAACTATTACTCACACTTGCTCACTATTCTTGTGAAAGCTCTAAAATATACGGATTTTCAAAATGGCGGTTTAATCAGCGGCGCAAGTTTCGGTGATTAAAACAAAAATACCTATTGTAATGGCTGTTCACTTTTTGTTTACTTTCCCTGTTGTGTATAAACGTACGTCGAGACATTTCATTCCACTTTGTAAAAGGATTTTAAGGATCACGTGGTAGACGCGTAGAACCGACATGATACGAAGATTTAATATTTATTATTTGGTCAGATTTCAACACCTCGTGTATGTATATGTATTTCGTCAGAAACTTTACCTGTAGTTATAGGGCCCGACTCAATCCTGACACTTGTCAGTTTAGTACAAATTGTAACCTCAAACCCAAGAACCTTTTCTTTACATCGTATAAACCGAAGTCGCTTAATTTCCGCTTCTGTCTGTCGGTATACCCGCTAACTACTCCTAACCACGCGACAGATTTTGATTATTTTCGATGCAGTTTTCACAATCAAGCTGTGAAGGTTTTTATGTATCATCAATTCTGGGTTTATGTACGGCTGTTACAGAAAACTCACATAAACCGAAGCGAAGCGAGGGCGGGTCGCTAGTAGGTTATTGTTATTTGACGAGGGAAAGGTCAGAGATAGTAATACACGGCTGTCTTTATCAGAGCCATAATAGCACTATAATACCTACTATAATACCCGGCTCATATGAAGTCTATCCTGACACATTGCACAACCATGACATTTTTGAATATTGATTATATTGACAGCTATAAAACAATGATGATATTACTATTCTTTCACACGGAACAAATAAGTTTGGCATTGTTTTTCTGCTGTCAACAACAACATAGGTACTTATTGAGTTCTTATCTGCTTCACTGTACTCTAAAAATAAAACTCCGTTAGGTTCTTCTCTCGGGACGCTTTAATCGATTTCCCAGTTTTCATGTAGCCGTCTACTTATCCTTTTTCCAACTATCCCAGAGGAGGTTCACGCTACAAGTGCGTGTCCGTATCACGCCCGTATGTAAATCCGATCCTTGGCCGTGAATCCTCGCGGAGGTCCGGAGGGCCGGAGGGACCGCGGGTCGACGGCCCTTGAACTTGCCTGTTTATATCCATTTGCGAACATGTTTAGGTACGGATATAATGAAGGCTTACAAATGTGGCACTGAAACATTTCTTTAAACGTTAATAATTTAGAAAATGCGTGCGTTGTATTTTCTTAAAGCCGACAGTGCAAAGAAATCCAGAACCAAAATATTTTATGTAATGATTCCTTATTTAAATAGGTAACATCTAAAATAAACCGTTAGAAGTCGTTTTAACAAAATACGAAGGCGATTTACAGTCTGCATCTCAACTTAATTGACACTGGTGTAATTTAGTTCATTGTTCCTTGCAGACGATAATTTTATTGTTCGCAATCTTGATACACTTAAATCAAATCAAGCTCGTAACTTACTCAATCATGAAGTTGCAAAAACAACTTTGACTAATGGAACTAAGGTTTAAATAAAACGTAGACGTTAAAAAATAAAACGAGTTTGCAAAAGTAACAAATCGATAAAAGAACGCCATTCCGTCACGTTCGTTAATCAAAAAGAGCTTAAGTTCACTTCAATTTTCAAGGACATAAGTCTTTGTGGAGCTCGGCGGTGTGACTCAGCGCTGAAGTTAGGACAATGACCAGGGCTCGGAAACGTTATTCAAAATAACGTTTTAAAAACGTTTCGAACCGTTCTTCGTTCAACATTTTGTTCGGAACGGAAACGAAACGAGAACGTTATCAAAAACCGGTTTAATCCACGGGACGCGGCCGCGCGCGGCGTTCGGCTACAAAGCGGCGACAAGCATGAACTTGTTTAGTAGGTAATCTTAGATCTGCCCTACCGACCCTAACGTAGCAGAAATACAGTAGAATTATGCAAATCAATCTTTGTTCAATTTAAAATAAAGCCAAAATAAGAAAAAAATTGGTCCTATTTTGACGTGTCCCACACCCTCCACGCCACATTCTGAGTTAGATAAAAAATACTAAATAAGACTGTTTAAAAGTCAGCAGTTGTGTCCTGGTCAGTTTTGAACCGATCTTTAATTTTAAACCGTAAAACAAGTGCGTTTACATAGAAATTTCTTTGAAAAATACAGGTTTTAATCTGTCCCGCGAAATAGCGCATGGGGAATTTCCCGCATACGCGACCGTATTTTTAATATGTTCCTGGCAATAAAACACCACAATACATGAAAATTCTGAATTATGGCAGCATTTTTAGTCTATGATAGTCGTCATTTGGTTTCAAATGACAGCAGTTTGTCCGTGAAATGTGTTTAGAGTGGTCGCGTGGAGTTTGCACCTTAAATAGGTTTCTTCATACGACTCCAATTTTAGCAAGGTAAGATAATCCTGTGTTTTTGATTTTTTATAATGTTATATTTAATAATTAATGCTGATTCGGAATCAAAGGCAATATTTAAAGAAAGTTCAATAGTTTATTTGTAATTTTATGTGAATGTTTGAATGGCATGGATACGTCACCTCCAAACCGCCACGGTTGCGTTAAAAGAACTAAAAAGTGGCGTAATAGAATTCTTAAGCTCGTTTCATAAAGAGATTTAAAGATTATTTTAATAAAATGCTAATTATTTTATTTAACCTACACAAATGATTTTTTGCAAAGTACCTATGTTTGCCTGTCCGTCTGTCTGTGGGTTTGTTTAGGTCAAATCTTGCAATTCAGTTTTGAAGCAGTCTTTTCCGCTACTGGAATGGGCTGAAATTTGGAATATGTATGTAAACCCGATGACGATTCAATATTACGGTTTCATTGAGCTGGTATAAAGATGAAGCCGGAAGGTGCCCACGGGAACTCTGTAATTAAACAATGCAACCCCATCGAGTTTGGGCTCGTTTGTTTCGTCTTGATAAGTACTTTGATCAGAGATAGAATCCGGGGTCTGATGATAAAACAGGAAGGTGATTACTTTATTTTAAACGAATTGAGAACCTCCTTTTCTTGGTCGGTTAAAAATGATGATGATGAGTCAACGATCTCATGAGATTACTTGTTAAAATTCATTAATTTAATTAATTGTTTTAGTATAAAAATATTGCAATATGAACGTAGCCTTATAGTTCCTAAACGCCATTTCGAGCTTCACTATACGTCACTGTCCCGTTATTAATGTGATTGAATTTCTTAAATATTTAATATTACATCAAAGATATTAAGCAGCTATTATTGTTAAACACATTCTATTTAACTAATAAATTCGTTAAAAAAGAACATTTTTAAATAATATTACGCATTCGTCGCTCCAAAGACAATAATATATAGTACAAAGTACTGAAAGGTGGCGTTAAGGAAAGGTTTTGTCATAAAACTTCATAGTATTATAATAATAAAATATTATGATTAATAATTATTTTTTTTAGAACACTTTTTAGTTCAAGTTTTATCAATAAAGCTTCAGAACATTTTAAACCTTTCTAGTTTTCTTTAAAACCCGTTCTAAAATGAGTGGCATAATAGAACTTCTTACGAGCAGAAACGAAATCTAATTGGATTTTTGAAATTTAGTATATTCATGTTGCTCATTTAATATATTATCGATTTTACTACATTTTAAAGTAAACTAAAATATTTTTTTAAGTGGAATTCCTCCAACGTCACCAACAACTTTTTCTGAAAACGCCCAATTATGTACTCCTCTCAGAATAATGGTACTTTCTATGTGTCCAATAATAATCTAAGCTCTAAAGAAACAAGCAAAGAAAACCGCATCGCGTGGCTGCTAAATACTAACTGACTGGATGATATTTGTAATATTCCTACCGAGCCCAGCAAATGGGAAAAAACGGTTAAAAACGTTATTGGATCAAAAAAGATTTCAATTTCGTTCTTGTTCAAAAACGTTTTCTATAACGTTATTTGCGAACGAAACCGAAACAAATCGTTCCTTAGGCATTTAAGACGAAACCGTTTCGAAAAAAATACCGTTTTCCGAGCCCTGACAATGACTGACTCACCAATCGGCTTTTCAGTTCACACGAATTCCAAATTTAAATAATTCGAACACCAAGATTTACGTTTCTTTGTGCTTTTAGAATATATGATTCAATTATTTCGTAAATGTCAAAGAGGTTAAGGACATGTGGATGTTGCTGTTTTGTTTTCTTATCTGTGAAGTATGTAGTAAGTATATAAACTCTTTCTTTGCACAAAATATAACGATTGCAACATTTTATTTAAGTATTGGTGATGTTTCCTGCTAAGATTGCTGAATAAGGTAGTTCACCAATATCTTCCGTACAAATGGTCTGATAAATTAAATTAATTTTATATCCGTATTTTGTACTACTTAGTAATAGTAAGGACGACACACACGCGTGTTGTTTTTACCGTAATTGTGGGCGTGCGTCACGGCGTATCCGGGCACGGCGGATGACGGCCAATTTGTCGAGTTAAGCGATGCACAGATTCACTGCACTGAAAACGTGTCGGTGAATGGGGCACCTATCAAAAATGGCCGGTTCATTCATGAACGCTTTACCTACTTTCAGTTTTCAATTGTCGATATTTGAACGTAATAAGGTTTTGATTAGTGTAATTCTGCTTGAGTTAATTTGTCTGTAGTACTTTGTTGTTGTTTATCCATATCCATACTAATATTTAAAACGCGAAAGTGTGTCTGTCTGTCTGTTACCTTTTTACGCTTAAACCGCTGAACCGTTTTATATGAAATTTGGTATAGAGATAGTTTCAGTCCCGGAGAAGGACATAAAATAGTTTTATCCCGAAAATCATCCCTTGAGGAGGTGAAATAGAGGGTGAAAGTTTGTATGGAGATACGATATAAACGAATTCCACGCGGACGGAATCGCGGGCAGAAGCTAGACATGAATAAATGTTTTACATTAATTTTGTGATATTGTAATGTAACGAATAATGTTATAAGGAGCTTTCTCATTGATATGCTATAGGTATACTACATCCAAATTCAAAATGAAAGCTACTAGATTCATACTAGCCTTATGCAACGAACCGGTTATTAACACCTATATAATATTAACACCTATAGTGTACATGTATAGTCCTAAACACGACACAATAAAAAGAACATAAGTTAGGGGTCATGTCATACACAATCACAAAAACAAAAGTTGCCTCTCCTGTGGTCAATATTTAAGGGCTTGTGTGCATATAAGTTATGTTTTTATTTGATAGGACTAAAGTCGACCTAACGCCGTTTATGCGGATGTGGGTTCAGCCAGGAAATTAGGCCTTGAAAACGTTAACTTCGGGTATGTCCACAGGAAAGACGGGAACCTAAATCTGTGTATGACCCTTAATCACCTTGAATTTGACACTTATTTCGTCACTGAAAAACAATTTCCTCGCGATTTCAGCTAACATAACATTTACAAAAGCAAGACTAATCGCCGACGAGACCTTGGCTTGGTGAACTTTTATGGTGCCTAAATGTCATGATCAACGTGTACACAACTAATGAAGTGTATCTTCGTAGAAAACATTAAGCCTTCCACCAAATTGTTTTCGTGAATAACGCAATTTTGTTTCCAAAACACATTTAAACCGCGAATTGATTTGGATGTTTCATGTTAAATTTTATCTACCAAATATACCTACCGGTTAAATTATCATTCTGTATCTTCATCTGTCAATAAGGCACGAAGATACACAAATGACTGAAGCTAAGATGCAAACGCCTACAAACGGTACATCCTGCCAAGTATAAACATTTGGGATAACACAACATCTCAAAAATACGTCCCAATGCTCCTTATTCCATTGAAAGAACTTCGTAACATACCTACTTATGAAAGGATTCTTCCGATATTTATTTTTGCACTTGACTGTAGTATGACATGTCAAAAGCAATTAGGTTTAGGCCGAGTTCTGTTCGCGTATTTAAATAGATATTATCAGAAATGTAACAAGGATTAAAATTCACCGCGTGGTTCAATCCGATCGACGCTCACTTTCGCTCCACCCTGTATAATCATTTTTTCTGGCCGATTTCCCTCCGATCAGACTCCAGAGGGTATAACGCAGTTATCCTAGCGGTTGAGTAACTTAATTTAGGTATACCCACGTAATAGCCAATTCAGAATCTGATACGATTTAAATATCAATAAATTGTAATTAATAACTGATTGGCTTTAAAATGAGGTTCAGTACGGGACCATATCAAGGGCTTTATTCTACTCTGTAAAACCATTATTGCTTTTGACACGCTCTTGTCGAGAAAGAAGAAACAATAGCTCCTATCTACATTTAGTTGCAGAAATAAATAATCTTAACTATGGCATGTAAAGGTGCATATACACCCTCGTCCACCAGCTCGCGTAGTGTCACTGTGGGCACCTGAGTCCCCTTGTTAAACCGACCTGCGGGCCTATGGCTGCGTCTATATCGCGTGTCAAATGTGGATCTAGCATCCGTCACTCTCGTACTTATTTACGTGTCAGAAGGTGACAGATGCCTTATCCAAACTTTGTCACGCGATAAACACAGCCTACCTCAGTGGGGTTATAGTGCCATAGTTATGCAGTTCGGTTTACGCTGAGAGAAAAGGACAGAGCTATGTAACTTCTATAGCTCTGTCCTTAACGCTCGCCGTAAAATAAACTGCGAAGCCATGTCATAATATGAAGTGTTTCTATTGGTTCATGACAAACACATCCCTCGCAACGCATCCTCGCACATCTCTGGTGGAAACGCAGGCTAATAGAGCCCGTATATTAAACCTAACCTTTAACGTCAACTTTTGTACTTTGTACAAGCTTATTATAGAACTAATCAAACTGCATAAGTGTGATATTCAATTCCATACTGATATTGAACTCCTTGTGTAATCGTATGTGTGTAACCATGGAGATTAGATCTAAAGCTGCACTCACACGGACAACTTCTAACGGTAATTCATAGCTGGCCAAAAATAGCTGTATTTTACGGGTAGTTTTTGCTTGAAAATTGCTTGTGTAAGTGCACCTTTACTAGTAAAGGACGTATCGTGACGAGAATGCATCACCCAAGTGCGAAACTATCTAGGCTTATACTATGGGTACCAGACCAAGATAAGCTTACTTATATATGTATAAAGAAAGAAATACCTACTTAAATATATAGAAAACATGCAAGACTTACATACAAATACTCGCGCTCGTCACACAATTATTTGCTCATCTCGCAAATCGAACCCAGGACCGTTAGCTTCGTAAGGCCACTACCGAATAGCCTAAGGCGTCGTTAGTGGTTGAAAATAAATTGAATTCATAATATGCTACAATTGACAGGCTGTAAATTACTTTAAATCTACACTTAACTCGTTGATTCCCGCGACTCCGTCGATGTAGAATCATATTCATACGCACCCTATGTCGTTCCTTAGGGTTCAAGCTGTTCAACGGTTTACCTCGGGAAAGCGTAACAGAAAAACGGCCAGACTGTTAATTTGGCATTAAGAATATTTGGATAGATGAGTACGTCAATAGTTAATAACATAAATAACCCTTAACGACTTTATACCAATCGCACAAACATTTTCACGTTGGTACAATAATTTGATGTAACGTACTATAAAAAATCATGTTATCATTTCAAATCTCGAACGCCAATTGGCTGGCCAATCAGATCGAACGAAAGTCTATTGTTTAATGCGGCGAGGACAGTTTTTATCCTGTTGCCGACGGAAGCTCAATTCAGCGCAATCACAACACGCGTTCTTTGGTTGTGTGAGCGGCCTCTGGCGGCGAGTAGCTGAACTACGATGAGTTTGTATAAAAATAATATACTTAGTTTTTTTTCAAAAACGAGTTTGGCTGTACATATTTAACTATTATTATTGCGGGCTAAAAAGTGTCTCACGTTACTATGTGCTATAAAACCAAACTGCTGATTGCTATTTACATCGTATTTGTACTTTAGCATAAAACATAACAAATACATCCATGTATGTATTAAGTCAGTCGTTTCTCAGTGGTACTTTAATGTATTTCTTTAATACCCTTTAAATTGTGGTGTAGGTAGGACCGTGTGCAGTGTACGCTACATTCGCTACAACCACCTTTTACCCTGACGTCAAACATTGTCTGCACTATTTACCCGAGTGGGGTAAGACCAACATGAAATGAGTAACATAATATAATGTATAGGTATTTAGTATATATTTCATTTTGTATTATTATTTCATTTCGGTCACTACAGTTGGCAACGCGTTTGTAGAAGGTGATATTTCAAATGTAAAGGAGTTACAGAGCCCACTTACCATCAGGTGGCCATTTTGTATTTGCTTGCCTTCTCCATTCTTAAAAAAAACTTACTTCGTACTTCAAAAGAATGAAATAAGCAAAAACAGCCAAGGAAACTTGACAAAACGAATTTACCTTTAACAAATGAAGGTGGAGTTTTCAAGATTCTAACAGAATGTTCCTTAAAAGTTCAGCGGCGCTTTTATTTCGTTCGGAAACTTCTCAACAGAAACTCAAAGAGTTTGTTTTGTATGGATGACAAAATATTTACTTTGTTTAGTTAAAGATGTCAAGGGCCATAAATTACCTTCGTCGTCGTTATTTCGCAACTGGATACACTAACGTTACCAACTATAAAATGTCTACTCCATTTAAGCAAGTCTAGTCTAGACATGTTGCATTCTTTCACACGTAAAAACAGAAGAAAAAAAAGGTGTATGGCATTAACATAGGGTAGAGAGTTAAACCATTAGCTTACGACAATTCCAAACATTTTTCTGTTGCATAATGAATGTTGCGATCTCCGTTTATGCACTTTTATTGGCTCCAAGTGCAATTTTATGTTCGGCAAGAACGCCACGCGTTGGTTCTTTTAAACAGAGATATTATAATCATGCTAAAAAAACACGCGCACAAGTTATTGCCGTTTATCACAAATATGCTTTCGAAAAGTTTCCAATATCTGTCTATATTTTCCTTGAAGTGCAAAAGTATGCCCTCAAACTACTTGCCCCATTAGAATTCTGCGAAAACAACCAAAAACTATATGCACAATATAATTTACGCGATCAAAGACCCGACT
Source organism: Acleris laterana (assembly GCA_963966035.1). Lineage (NCBI taxonomy): Eukaryota > Metazoa > Arthropoda > Insecta > Lepidoptera > Tortricidae > Acleris > Acleris laterana. The sequence continues at coordinate 5,272,414 of OZ014441.1, forward strand.
ACAGCTAGTGTCGCGTGAAACGCCCGAGGTGGCATCGCAACAAATCGCATTTGACGCTGCTGACGCGATATTTATCGCGACGTGATTGCTTCTCACGCGTGGATTCACCGCACTACAAGGTTGAAACTGAATTTAAACGACATTTTACTATTTGACAAGCATTTGGGTTGTTAAATGTTGTGATTAACTTGGGCGTTTCATTGAAATACATGTTTGTTACTTTCGATTATTTGAAATGCCTTTATATTAATGTGATAATTTTGTATTATTTTGTATTGAACCAAAATCTTGATATTGCCCCACAAAACATTATAATTGTACAAGACGGCAAAATTGATTTCTTTTCCACGGAAATCGATTAGCTACTTTTCTCAATATTGAAAAGTTTTGTTTGGTACATGACCGGTTGAGGAACCATTTTCATTTCCGACTTTTTATAATAGTGATAATATTTTGCCAAAAAGTTAAATTTTTGCTAATCTGTTTCAAATATCTAATGGCTAAATGTACTTATTCTATTGCATTGTTTACCCATATCATTAAGTACGACATACAATTAACAAATAGGTACTTACAACAAAACTACAGCGCACAACTTCAATTCAAAGCAACCGTAGTTCCGCAAATTACTCTGCACGCCATCTGTCACCGAGTAGCGGCACTAAACGCAACGTAAAACTTTGTCAAACCGCAGAAACCCGTGCGTTCAGAAACAAAACACCAATTAAGTAACCTCATTATTTTTACCGTGCAAATTAACGGTAGAGATTATCTTTTATTATCGCCATGCACCTGCCTTAACCGATTTTAAACAACCATTTACATCCATCATGTTCAATGTGTTCAGTTTCTACACTTAAGCTGCATGTCGAACTTAAAATGGCGCTCATTAAAATCTCATTAGTAGTAAAATTTAATACATAGTAAATCTAAAGTAGTATTCAATTAACGGATAGTTTATTGAAAGTAAACGTTTTGGATGCGTAATAAAAGCCAGTAAAAAGCCAAATAAACTAAATTGAACTGTCAAACTATACTTAAGTATTAATCAATTTTGTTATTGGTTAAGGTAACCAAAGAAAGACAACTGAATTCCGACGATTTGACGCGTCCAAGTAGGTAAACCATAATAATATAGTACTAAATGGGATACTACTTAAACTGACAGATGCCCTTTTATTGGAATCTTTATGTAATAAAATTGACTCGTAAATGGCAACAAAGGTCATCATCATGAAATACTCACCTCGCCGAGTTATAGCGCTATATTACGGAGAAGTAAGTCTTAATTTCCTCGTTTCACAGTTATTATCAGACGCTCAACTTTTAACAACGCATTATTCCTTACAAAAGACGGGAAGCATGATTCGAAAATTCTTAACCGCTTCGCCTTTGTTACCAATATTGTCTTGATAAGATTCGCATTTCCTATCAACTTCAGACGTCAAAGAGTTCAGGTTATAGAATAGCGATTTGCGCAGCGTAGGCGTCCTACCGAAGACAATCTAGTAGGTACCTATTATTTAATCAATGGCTCAAACTCGCAATTTTAAATCTGAACTGAAACGGCCATGTTTTCATTAATTCAAATTATCTCTCTCACATTTTAGCTAGAACTAACTTTAAATGTTACTAAAAACATGTCGTTTTACACTTTTGGAACCTTATACCTTGGAATTAACTAAAACAAATTCCGCGTCAACTTTATTTAAAACATCACATGTAGTTATGCAGCAATGTTCCTGGAAATCAAATATGGCATTGTTTGTCCAATTTCGTTCAGTAGCGGTAAACGGGCGGGCCTCTCGTGCGCGACCTGCCCCAACGCCGGCGTGGGAGCTGCAGTAATTGCCCGTAAAATAGTTTTACGGCACACAGCTCGTCGGTGTTATTTTATGTTTACTATTTCACCCGCGATTCTTCGACCATTTTTCTAGAAATAAAGACAAAGGTGACATGTCCACGTCATGAGTTAAATCGATTCACTGAGTTACATTGTTAGTTAACAAATTAACCTTTGACTAACACGTTAAGTTAGTCATAAGAACCTGAAATATTATCAAATTTTAAAACTGACGTTTTTAAGTAACGTAAATCGCCGCAACATCCGATTATGACACTAGACATTTACATTAAAGGATGGACATTTAAAAGACGTTATAATAAATAATGCTCAGTTCAGTAGGTAGTTACTTTCGAACACGAAATTCAATCTCCAAGGTATAGATACTATAGGGTAAGGTTAAGATTACTTCGAGTCCAACTTGTATACACAAAGCTAATTCAATACACTAACGAAGAAGGCCCAAAGTAGAAGTCAACATCATAATTAACTATTACAAACTTAATTAGGAACTTAAAATAATTAAGTCTTACGGAACTGTTTGGGAACCAGCGAGTCTATAAATTATTTGAAAATAACATAAGTAGTTAGGTATACTACTAGATTAAATTAACCACAATACCTAGCCTAGCTGTATTGGTACTGTGCTAACAAATTCCTGCGAAATTTCTTTAAATTACAGTTTTTTTTTTACAATTCACCGTCCTTCCAAAGACGTTTTTACACAAAACTTCTCAATACTGGTCCTTTTCATGTAAAAGTCAAGCCAGCGCGGAATTTACCCATAGGCAGTTAAATTAAAAACAGTAATGTGAAGACCATGTCACTATTTCACACATTAATATTCAATGTATTCCATTTTAAATATACAATGATTAAATTTATTATAATTACAAAACTTGCAATTTGAATAAGAATGGGTAGACAAGGACGACGTGATAGAAAGAGCCAGCGATAGAACAAATGTCGCGTTCTAACACAAAAACAGGAACGCGCACCAGGTGTGCGTGCCATGTGCCGTAACAGAAACTATATTTATTTCTATCTCTCTCCAATTTAATTAGTGGCTAGAATGCTCGTTAGGTTGCTGAACTCCAGCGCATGACAGCTGTCAATAGAATTGACAGTTAACTAAAGTAGGTACGTCGTTTTGGTTAATGCCAAATGTCTACTTTGGCGTTTACTTAAGAAGATTAACGTTAAAAATAGATGCGTTTTCTTACAATAAACTATGCCAACATTTAATTTTATTCGCATAAAAAATGTAAAATTTAATAGATTAGGGGGACATATTTTTTACGATATAGTGGTAGTATTCATATTGAAATGACAACAAACGCTAATAAACTCAAATAAACAGTACCTAGTAATCGACGTAACATTTGTTTACAAAAGTTTTATCGTGACCTAAACTTTAAACCATAACATTAAAATGAAAATCTCGCTTTAAACGAATCGCAAACATGTGTGACTCATAACGCCACCTAGCGGCGAGTAGCGGAACGATTAAGTAAGAAGCGTTCGCAAAAGCGTTGGCTATGCTCCGCTTTACGCCAGGCTATAAAGTTCTGCACCTTTTCCACAGATGGCGCTAAACACGCGTATATTTTCGTGCGTCTTTCGTGATTAACTTTATTCAAATCATTATCATCTAATACTAAAAAAACTAATCTGTCGCCATCTAACCCCTATCCATTGCATGTTATGTCTGTTCATTTCTTTTGTGTTCTTTATTTTTGCTTTATGTTAAGTCCGTGGTGTGTCGTTGTTTTAGCTTATTTTGGGGCCGGACGGGACGTTGCAGACGGTCAAGAGCGAGTCGCGCCGAGGCCGAGGGAGAGGCCGCTCCTCCACCACACCCGTGAGTACCTAACTTTATTTCTTTCTACCCTCATTTTCATTTCATGCCTTTGTGACTAATTACTAATTATTTAACACATTTCAGTCTTGATTGTTTTACGTGTGAAAGTGCAACAATAAACAATGTAATATTCGAATCGATCCAGACTTCAAACAACGCGTTATATTTCATGGTACTTGGGATCATTGTTGCTCCGTATTTTGAGCAACGTGTTGTTTGTGAAATTAGTGATGTGGTCACTCTACGTGTTTGATGGCATTAGAATTTATACAAAACCTACGTCACAATTAGCTTGAACCGTTGTTAGCGTGGTTTGTGATTTATCTTTACAGTATGTTTACTTAATCAATGAATCTAAATTAAAACAAATACTTCGAGTTTCGACAAGCCTAACAAAAACCGGCCAAGTCCGAGTCGTATTAGCACACAGAGGGTTCCGTATCACTCTTGTAACGCCTCCGTTAATTTTAAATATCATTTAGTTTTTGTTATTTATTGGTATAGTGGTAATAGAAGTAATACACTGAAGTTGGTCACAAACAAACGGACACAGAGCAACGTACGGACATACACACACATACTGGCTTAATGTCAAAGAAGGTGGCTAACTGCAATGTAGTAGGTAGTCGAAGCATTGTCAACTCTATTGGTATCAACATTATATTTAAAATGCTTGTGGGTGGTTTTCAAAAAAAGTGTACACAGTTATGAGGATGATAGAAAATATTTCTTGGTAAAAGCAAATAAAAATTAAAACGTACAGAACTAGTTAATTCATAATCTTAAAACTCTAAAATTAAGAATCGGTAACCTTCAGTAGATAAGTATAGATATTAGTGGTTTCGTTGGTGCATTAATCCGACATGGACCCACAAACCCAGTCACTTTTATTCGGCACCGCGATGACGTGTCAAACGAAAACGAACAAATAGGCCGCTCTCACTTTCAGCGGATAAAGGCCATTCGCATCGGCAAATACGCTAATTTGTGTACATTGCTCGGTCAGATAACCCGGTCAGTGGTGGCTGTGGAACACTGGCGGCAGTGGATGGTCATATTTGTTCTTTTGTTTCGAGAATTACGATAAACAATAAACAATAAATTTATTGTTATTTAGTCGGCTTCACTTGTACAAAATATAGATGATTATTATGTTCAATGTGAACTATTAAATAGGGTTTTTACAGTTCAGTTGGTTGATACACAAAAAAATGTCAGCCCACCATTATTTCGCAATTATAAAATACATCAGTATCCACGCCAAATCTATATTACGTTTTTGTTTTCTTTATCCGTTATTAACTTAGACTGTAACTTGTTTAGGTAAACAGGATAGCTTTTTATTAACTTACCCAATTCGAACCATATTGGTGCTTATTTTTAGGCTAAATTAGGGACTAAGTGAAAGTCGATACATTCTAAGAGAGTACATACACTTAAGTAGGTACCTACACAATTGTTACAACATGTTACGATGTAATGCTAATGAACAATCCCCTTATTTAAAAACGCACTATATACCTATTTTAGTTAACGTTTTCGTTTTCCCTTTCTGTCGAAAAACTAAAAAAGTATATATGGTAATGTCATAATGTCAGATAAGAACAAAGCATATATCAAGCACACTTTAGGCGAGCGTACTTAAAATCTGATTTAAAGGCTCTTTGTAAAGGTGCCTAGGTAGCTTGCCTTTAGGTAGAGATACTCACTGATAGTACAATTTAATAGAAGTCTAGACATGCATCTCGTCTCTGCTTGCGTTCTGGTGCGAGTGGGATGGACGAATATCGATCTCTGACCAATATTATAATCCAAACGTTTCCAGCAGTTTCTGGTAAAATTAAAATAGTTTTGTGTCTAACATCACTCTACTGTATACTGTACGTATGTAGGTATTTTATTTTTACTGTGTGACGATCGCTATTCCCTTGGGAATTGTATAGTTTTCTTGGTTGAACATTATTCCGTGTTCCAGCTATTTCCTTTGCTGTGAAAACATTAAATCAATCAGTTACTTTTCATCATTAATAACAGTATGGCTAACAAGTAAACTCATCAAGGAACAAACCAACTTACAAACCACATTACAACTAAAAATTGTCCTTACCCCGTATACATTCAGGCATTGTCTAGATAAAGATAAAACTGGGCCTTTTGACAAAGTAATGAGGTTTTACCTCGTCGAATATCAGCCTGAGGCCCTAGGCAAGATACTTAACGCTATCGAAAACTATTTTCGAAAATGGACAAAGTGTATGGAATTGTCATAAGCGCTTGACACGCCCATCTGGCGATACCTATGTCGCCACGCATCTACTCCCTCTGAAGTGCTTCCCCATGTAAAATTGTAAATGCAAAAGGAAACTAATTGGCAGGTCTCTAGCTACGGCGTAACGCTCGTAGCACTCTACGATAGCATTCGTAGCAATGCTACGCATTTGTTTGCTTTGCGTCGGTGCCTACCGATAGATGGCAGTTGTTGTCTTCTCACTCAAAATATGTATTATCGGATAACTAGAATATTTTTTCATGAACATGACAAACGAGCGCAACATTATAGGAACTGCTAAATTAAGCCAAATAGCAAATCTTCGAGAAGTTTTTCCAACAAAATCATAAGTCAACAAAGCAAATATTACTTTGAAAAAAATAAATCGGTTTGATTTATAATGACTAAACAGCGCCACCTATCGGGGAATCTGAGAACTATAACGGGCAACGCTCCTTAGCGAGCACTCGGCACACACTCGTGCATACTACATATAAAGGCTTATAGTTTGTCCGTCTGGAGTCGAAATACAAAGGGGAGCCGGTTCTAACGAGAAATTGCAGTTGCTTGCTCAAAGGCTATTGAAAAGTTGTGATTTTAAGACAAATTGGTTCTGCTCTTTTACTATGATGGACACTTGATTCTTATCTTACAGAAGATAAGGGTTATTCATTTGTTTTGCAACAATCAATTTACGACCATTATGAAATTTGAATTAAGAGTGAATTAAGTGTCTATTACTAGTGCCTGTTAGCTAAAAGTGTCCATAATTGGTGCCGTCATCCTAGTTATAATGCAGAAATATAGTAGTATAGACCTATTTCCGACCCATGAAAATCAAAACTAGTAACTACGTGAAATCCTAATGGGTTTTTTGAGTACCTAATAATTGTTAAAATCCAATAAAATACTTACCTAATAAACCGACGATCTTTTCATGCCGCCTGATAGTTAGTGGTATCAGAGATCAACATATATTTTGTATCTCAAGACTACAATCTTAAGACTGTAATCCGTAGGGCCGGACTAAGTATTATATAGTTTCAGCTACACAGCGACCGTACGGAATCGAACCATAAAATGTATGTCCGGCACACTCACCCATATTATTATGCAAGCAGTGAATGACTCACACAGACAAAGCCACGCTCTGGGGTGTTATTCTCTCAAAAACAATGGACGGTCGGACGGACGAGCTAAATCGCAGCGGCGAGTTTAAGTAGTCCCGTCAGAGCGAACCAAACACAAGCCATGCTGCCAAATTGAAAATGCTCGCGTTAAAATGTGTTTTGTTCGCTCTGACGGCACTACTTAAATTCGCCGTTGCGATTTCGCTCGTTCGTCCGACCGTCCCTTGTTTTTGAGAGAATAACACCCCTGGTCAATAGTTCAGGACGAGCGGACGGTCCCTGGGCTCAACAGATATAGATCATATTCTGACAGCAACCGTGGTAATTACAGAGACTTTCATATAGCTTGAATATTTCAAAGGAACCTCGGAGCCAATGGACCAATGAGTTTTACTGACTTAACCACATTACCCGATGCTCTTACGGTGAAGGAAAATCATCGTGAGGAAACCTGCACATTCTAACAGCTGACTGCGTAAGAGCGTAATTGCACAAAAGATCCTAAAGATGTCGAAGTGTATCCAAAAGGGTAAGGTAACCAAAAACCTGACGGATTTTTTGATATTGTCGTAGATTATATTATGAAAAAAACTGCTCTCTCGTTACTTTGATTGAAACGATACCTCATATGATAAAATCCAGCGAGCTGTTTAGGCTGCAGAACGTGTCAAGGAAATAGACACACCTGGGTACATACGCATGAAAAACATAATCCTTTTTCTGACGCATTCGGGTAAAAATGATCATAGGACAGACTCATGTATAGGTATTTCTTTTCGTATTAACTCAAAATATAACTGTATTTTACATTCAACTTCAATACAACTTCTATGAACTTGAAAACTTTGGGTTAATACCGTTTTGATCTAGGAGTGCGGTTTGTAATTGGTTCTGTTTAATAGTATATTGGATACGGAACCCTAAACGCTAAACGGGGACATTTATATTGACGCCTGTACTTGTACGAAGTATTCAGAATTGCATCGACTTCTGCAAGTGCAAAAGGTTCCCTTCCGAAACTTCGACGTTTCGCGAGATGTCGCGAAATCGACACCATCTCTATTAAAACGTTCCGCATTCCAATTATTTATTCAAATCTTTAAAAAAAACAAAGTATAAAGAAGCAGTTCCTCTTCCTTAACCTAACCTAACCTAACCAGAGGCCGTATTATGAAATGTCAAATACTAATAAATTCTGCGGGGTTAGAGCTACACGACTGCTATTACTATGACCCTTTCATTTCACTTTGTAATGTTTCTAGAAAGAAAATATGAATAGCGACTAATTCATGTAACTATTAAGTATAATATATAAAGTCACATTGAAACTAAATAGCGCGGTATTAATGTGACATAAATGTAAATTTCTCTTGTGGCGGCCGTGGGGGTTAATTACCTTTTGTACTTCCATTTGAAATTAACCACAATTTTCATTTGGCAAAGTTGGTGTTTTTTTTGTAACTATATAGTGATTCTAATAGGTAGTGAGTAGGTGAGTACAACAAACACAGATAAAAAAAAACTGTTGGCTGAAGTAAAAAACTGTAGACGAGTTTTAAGTAGAAGCACTTTTTCATATTCTTCAGCTGATGATTAAGTTATTCAATTTTCATAGTTACATAAACCCTTAAAAAGTATTCCGCTCCCCCTTTACCACCCCTTAAACTTGACTCGTACCTAAATAAAAATATCTCAAACGTTTCGGTTTCAAAACCTAAAACCAGTTTAAACGATAAACTTTGTTTTAATATCTAACCACAAAATCTTACTGTTTGAGTCTAGTTTCGGTTCATAAATTGAAATCTAGCATAATGAAGACGCATAAAGCTGCAGACGAACTAATCGCAGCCATCTTGCGGTTGCCACGGCAACAGACTGCCCCCCTCCCCCACCCGATGCACTTCCTGGGCCTGGGACGCGGTGCACTGATTAGCAGTTTTAGTGAAATTATACTACGTTATAGAATGCTATGGATTTTATATCAAATATTATTGGTGATTGGAGACGTTCGCTTTTAAAACGAAACTTTTGAAAATATTTTCATAGCGTATCATTTTAACGACGTGAACGTGATAATGATAACAAACAAAAGCTGAAGTGAAGTAAATGTTATCTTTAAGAAAAGCGTTTTCCCTAAACTTATCCCTTATTGATATTTATTTATCCACGGCTTACAGTAACGAGCACAAAAACGGTGAATATTTCGAAAATGCCGCTAACTTAAATTTATTCTCCAAGATGGCGGCCGAGGCGCACGCGATACTCGCCCCTACCGCCTTCCAAATTACGCCAGCTCGGGCGAAATTTCCACGGCACTTTGTAATTGCAAATTTTCCCAATTCGCGCATGCGCCCCGCGGCGATCAATACCAACTTTATTATTGTTTTTTCATCACTTTGCGCGCCAAAATACGAATGAAAAATTCACGTCGCGTAATTAAAAGTTTTCTTTGGAAGAAATCGGACGGAATTTAATTTAATTTTCGTGCGCAATATTAAAGTGGGAGGTGGGAGGCCGCCCGCCGCTATTGGATGTAACTCCAAACTATCGCTTGGAACTTACATTAATGTATTATACCCGTTTGTGCATTTCTAGACGCTCAAATTCGGAATTCGAATTGCGAATAGTTGAAAAACAATACCGGAGGTTTATTATCCACAGAACGGCTTTATTAAAATTTTACAACGGGATCATACGCAAGTCGTAATTTCCTGTAGATTTGAGAATTTCATAACTTTTCTCAATGTTCCAGTCGTTAATATTTTATTCGCTCGCAGATGCGAGGGAATTGCTTTACTGGAACAAACGGGGCTACAATTGATTCTGTAAATACGTAATAACGTTAAGATTTCGCTTTGTTCCAACTCTTAACATTTTTTATAGCAGATAATCACATTCCTCAAAAGCAAGTAAATTGGTTCACATAATGTGCCAGTCTTTGTAATTTAACAAAACAAAAGTAGACGCACTAAATTGAAAAGCTGAAAAGCGGAAGGCAAACTTTCCAAAGTCGCCTTAACTCAAGGCTGCCAATACACAAGACAAAAAAGTACTCACAACAATGCTCTATTGTACCGGCTGTCTGCTCTCACACAAACACATTCCCTCCCTTATCTGCACACATGCATATCCGTGCATTTTCAACTAACGAGCCATTCTAACGGTCACAACCAATAGGTATCCGAAAGACCTTTGAAAATCGAACGCTATTACAATTTTATAGTCGCGCAATCTCTAAAGGAATTTGCTTTGCAATCTTCAGAGAGATTGGTAATATTTCTACGTTATTCGAAATTCGAATGGAATGCGGATTTTTCTTTTTTAATTAATGGCTTTTTATCACGTGGCCATTGGTAGTTGGCTAAGTGGTTGCGGTTGGAATACTGATGGCATGACTGCCGGAATCCGGCGGATATTTCAAGTAATTTACATCAATCAAATAATTGGTCTCCTAACTTATTATCGCTAAGAATGTATCTGCTGATGCATCATAAATACATGCACATAATTACTATACGAATACACTTGTATATTCGCTTAGGATGTATATTGGAGATTTAAGAACATAAGCTAAGCGTAGTATCGCGCCGGCAGAGCCGTTTTATTCCGCTTGAAACAAATTTTAACACGTACAGTTGAGCTCATAAATATGTAGACACTTTAGTACCTTGTCATTTTAATCGCTGTGATAATTCGTATATGGCAGTTTAAACATTACATTAAATAGACAAGGTACTAAAGTGTATACAAATTTATGAACTCGACTGTACCTATAGTCAACATAAAATTGGTATGCGAGTTATTCTTATTCGTGTCATCCACAAAATTTCTGAGTAAAGTATAAAAGTGTATATTCCTAACTGCAACCATCACTTGCATTAATAGTAAAATATCAAATGAAACGGTTGAAATAACGCAAAATGAAGAGTGCAATGGATTGAGCGCTCGTCTTCCTCGTGGTATGCAAATGTTTCTCGTTTGAATTTAATTTCTTATCAGTGTCTATTCGTTTATTTCGAACTCTTTAGGAAAAACCTTTATCCTGCAGACTTGTGTCGTGTAGAAAAAAACATTCCTAATTATGTTGTAAATTTTAGTTTGTAATTAGGCAGGAAATATTTTCGTTTAACATCATGTCATAAAATATAAGTACCTTTCCTCTCGGAAAATAATAATTAGAAAAGATGGTGATAATAGACTTTGCACTATGTAGATAAAATAGGATGCAGAAAGTAGGTAGTCTTTTAATCTGACTTGACTATAAATTGAGGATCTTATAAAAAAACAAAACGTGCTTTAAAAATGAACGGTTAAGGCGGGTTAATACTGTACGGACTCGGCATGTACCTAGGTACTACTCAATTTAATTCATTTATAAGGAGTGTGAATGGGTGAATATTTGGCGTTTCAACCGGCGCGCCGTCATTATTATTTTCGCATATTATTCAATATAAACTCAATAACTTTCTTGTTTTTTAAAATGGAATAGATACTACCCCCTGGTCCGCTGATTTTGACATCAAAAATTGCTGGTAGTTATCATTATTTTCGTCAATGTATTAAAGAGAATAATGACGGCGGTTGGAACGCCCGAATATTCACCCGAATGACAAGGCGCTAAGAATATTGACATTAGGTACATTTGGGTAGGAAAGTTTGGTAAAGTTTGCATGTGCTGGTATCCAGCTTAAACCAAAAGAGAGGTAAAAATAACGCCCCAGGCAATTTTTTCTAAGGTTAGTATAACAAAAGTGGCCAGCATCATGGTGCAAAGAGGCTGAGCCTGGAAAGTATTGCCAGCCTTACAATAAATCCGTCCCGGCGTCAGGACGGCGCAACAAGTGGACCACACATAAATTGGTCACACCCGATACCGCGCGACACCGCACTTAGGCAGCGGAGTCCTTTTATAGAAAAAAGGGAAGAAAATATACTCGTAATTTTCAGTAAAAGTTGCACCGTGTATCAGAATTTTGCGTCGTCGAGCGTTTTACGCTAGCGTGTATAGACCTTCGCAAAAAAGACAACTGACAATTTGACTTGGAGAATTTGACATGATGTAAGAAAAATATTCAAAAATGGGTCCGCTACCGACCAACAAGAGCGGCTTTTGGGTAAAAATAGGTTCATATTGCCAATTTCACTCAAACCTGAGCCATCATTTTGTATAACTTATTTTTGCTTGCTTAAATCTAAGTTTTAACCCGTTTTCAACTTTTTACAAAACATCAGACTTTATTGAATAATCATAAGAAATTTATGCTTGAATACGGTTTCAATTCTGATACATTTTTATTTTAACTCTAGTTCTAAATTTTAAGATGAACCACAACACGCTGGAAGCCATCAAAGTTTTGTAATTTGTTACCAATAAATGTAGCACATTAGGCGTCAAGTTGCGTACATTTTTAGGTTAGGTGGTAGTAAAGGTGTTAAGGGACTATTAAATACTTTTAAGTCATAATAGTGCTCTATCTTGTCTGTGGCGTCTCTGACCACCACGTGCCGGTGTCACCGCGGTGAATTTTCCCGCGGTCGCGCACGACGGCCGTCTGAGTCGTCTGACTAATACTTTGTTGTCGTGCTGTGAAAATAATCGCAATATGCTTTTTAAATTTCGAATTGATCTGAATTTTCTGTGTCTTCTTGGAGTTTTTGACGCCAGAAACGCAAAGTACAAAGAGTTATAAAGATATTTTGGTAAGTTAGGTGGTTTAGATTTATGTTAAATTATTTACTCATAATCCAAAGAAAATGACCTAGTTGTAGAATCTATAAGACCTGACCCAAAAATTTGAAACTTGCCAACATCGTTGATCCCAGGATGTACAATATCTGTGTTCCGAGCTGCAGATATAAAGTGCTACAACCTCTGTTAAGATAACTACTGAAAAAGCAACCACCATCTTAACGTTTTCACCACTACTGGACATTGGCTTTTCCAAAAGATCGCCACCTTGATCGGTCCAGCTACAGGTTACAAAAATCAGGTTCTTATTATATGTTATTTTCAGTCAATGTGTTTTAGGTTATTATTATCTCAAGACATAACATTTTTTTAAGATACTTAACGTTAGATATTTAAGTTATTCAGAATAGTTCACAGTTCCAGCAATACAAAAAATATGGGGACCAAACAGGCTCTGGAAAAAAACTGATTACGAATCATAGGTTGGGAAGCGTCGGTATCTGTCAACCAGCCTTGTTTTATAGCTATTGCATAATTCTTTACATTGTTCAAATCAGAGCCCAAAATAAATATAAAACACAACTAGGCGATGCATAAAACATGGCATAAAACGGTTATGCCCACAATGTAGGGCGCATGAATAAAACATGGCCAATGTCAATTTCAAGACTTTTACGACGACATTTACATGTTATCTAGTACGAAAACTACTTTTTGTTTTAATGTGTGGTTTGGACCACTGAGAATTTTATTGATTTTAAAACTATATTGTATTTGATATTTACAATCGATTTTACCAAAAACTAATTAGTACGGAAAAGGTATATAAAATTGAAAGAATAACCGTCCCGGGATTATCGATATTAATTCTACAATATAACAAAAAACAAAACAATCAATCATCCGTGCTCATCATACGAAGATGTGCCACACCGGGCAGGTTCAGCACGGCCCGTTCTATCAAGTGCAAATCAACGCTGCTCAACGTAACTTAAAACCATCTTACATCCTCCAAATTCTCGCTAATTGCAACCCTATTAAGGCACATAACCCCCCGTACGTACGCTTAAGAGGCTTAGCAGTCGACTTTTAATATATCTCGGATTACCCGAGCGCTCCAAATCTGTTTTATGGCCGGATTACTTCCTGCCTGCGTAAAACCCTCCGTTTTACTGCTCCTCCAATATTTATGTTACCAAATTGTGCTGATATTCCGCAACAGATCTTTCAGGTCATGGCTTTTATGGCTTTACAATGGAAGGCTGCGGATTATGTCCGCTAACTCGATTGCTGACGCGATGTTGCTGGTGGGAGTGGCTATGATGTCGGAGCTTGAGGCGTCAAAGTCCAGTCACGTTTCCTTTTGAGACTTAGATGTGACTTAACCCTTTCAAGGTTCCCTTGATTACGTATCAGAATGCATAAAATTAATAAGCCTAATGTATCATAATACCTAAAAGTTCATAATACCTAATGGTGTTTTTTACAGAAACCGAAAACTTTTCAGGATTTTTTAAAATGCCATTGTATAGAACTCATTAGGTTAGGTTAGGTTAGTTTTATAACAATCCTGAAAAATGTACGGTTTCAATAAAAAAGACCATTAGGTATTATGAACTTTTAGGGATTATGATACATTAGGCTTATTAATTTTAGGCGTTCTGATACGTTACCCCAAAGAAGGCTCGTAACTGCAATGTAGTTGCCAAAGCATTCTATACTCTATTCGTAAGCGCATTAAAATTTATATGCAGTTAGCCGCGTTCTTTGGTAGGACGAAAGCATGGAACCACTCGTTATTGGGATGTGATTATCAAGGCTAAGCGATGCTTAAATCGAAGCTGTCAAAACTCCATAAGAACAACTTTAGCTCCGGGCGATAACGTTTCGGTGAAAATTTCAGGTTCACCAATCTTCTCAAGCGTATCACTTTTCAACTCGATGAAGCTCGTATTAACCGGCGAGTTAAATTTAAAACACATTTTAGCGCGTGTAATTAGATCGCATTTTTGGTTCTTCTTAAGCCAAAGGAGCCAAGGTGTACCGCAAGGAAGCGTTCTTTGCCAGTATCATTAAAACCTTAATAACTCTTTGTTCATTCTTTCAAATAAAAATGTAAATGTGTAAGTATGTTGTCTATTCCAATTCCCGGACGGACTCGGAGCTCTAAGACACACGCCGTCATTTTAACTTTTTCCGGGTGAACGGTAAATTTAATTTTCTTTGGAAATTGGTATCCCGGAGCACGTCGATGCTGCCATGAATCGAGTTTAGCTGATAAAAACTCCTAAGTAGCTATTTTCTGGCGCCGGAGAGGTTAATGGAACGCTAAAGAACAAGAAGATTTAATTGCAATTGCTTGGCTTCAGGGTATTACTACACTATGTAAGATACTAGGTAAAGATAAATTATCGACAGATTTTTTAGAATGAATAAACGGGTTATAATTTGTTAAGTTTTTTTTTAATTTTGGGGCTGCTAGGACCTTTAACCTAGTGTATATAGTTTTCCGGGCTGCCACCATCATCGTACCCGTACACCGTACCAGCAGACTTCTCAGTTTTATGTTTTGGTGTAGGAGTAAGAATGGTGAATTCTATACTCTGCATGAACCTCTTGTGGTTTCTGTGAACTTAGTACTTATGTGTACTTGAAGGTACTTTTTCCTTATTTTTTTTAATCACTCAATGGTTAACTGGAAGAGATCTCTATTCTGTAAATTACAATGAATTCTGTTTTGGGTTTTGTCCAAAGTATTTACATACTTAGGTAGGCACATAGTACAAGTTTATTGTGTTATTTTGGTAGGAAAGGATAATGTCTGTGTGTAAGGTTTCACACTCGGTATAGTAAAGAATTTTAAATACATAAAATACGAGTATTGTAGGTAATGATCTAGAATATAGTAACGAGCGGCACCCTTTGATTGTAAGTTAAACTACCCACGCTACTACATCGATACCTGTGCTAGGTACAGTCAACTGTAACATATGGCAGAACGCAAAATCTCAATAATATGTCCCAATGCACCTTATTCCTGTGTTATAAGAACTTCGTAACCAATTTATAAGAGGGTATTTTCGCACTTGACCGTACTAGAAATATCCCCTAAATACATTTTGAACAACTTATTACCTACCTACTCTATGTTTTAATTAAACACTGGAGAACCCCCGCTGTTCGGGGGAATAGGGGTATTCCCCCCCCCCTCTTTTAGCAGAATTTCAAAATATCTTCCCTTAGTGAACCACTACATCACTACAGAAACAGTTTCATAAGTATTCTAAATTGTTTATTCTTACTAATATTGTGAGAGTGTCTTTATTCCGTCTTCATGTTTTAACTCCTCAACTGATCGATGTGAAATTTGGTAAAAAGATAGTTTACCTTTTTTAACTTCTGGGCTTCTGCCAGAAGTATGCAAAGTAATTAAAAAAATAAATCGTGTTTAATACGTAGCCTTGTACCGATGAGAAACTTCTCAAATTATAAAAGTTTCTTATGAGAAATTCTCTAGTAACTCTCAATGCTCACAAATGTTCTTGAAGCCGAGAATTTTCTCAGTAATTTCTTAGCAGATTTCAAAAGTTTTTGGAATATTAGCAGTCTTCATTTTGTTCGTAGAATGATCTCCCTTTACAGTGGAACTTGAGTTCTATGTACATACTTAGTATGTATGTTATGTCTATGAACCACACACGTTTGATTGGACCTTCCCTTTGTCTTAGACAGTATATTGATGACCTGTGATTGACCCCGAGTCCCTCGAAAGCTTAGACTTACGTTATTCCGCGAGAGCGCTTCCAATATCTAATCTACAGTGCCCTTACCCCCTTACTTATAAACGTGGAATAAGCTTCGAATAGTTTATGCAATGCTTTGTCACTTACTGTCAGATGCAAATGTCACAATTACAGATAAGGACAAATGGCAAATAATCGACATTAACCACGTTTTGTACAGTACCTCAAAGAAAATGTTAAGCACTTTAGTGCACTGTTATAATAAACTTCAAACTGAACATAAAATGACAAGTTTAGTATGACAAGGTTCTAAGTATGCTCAACATTCTTATTGGAAACGGTATTTTTTCTCCTAGCATGCATAAGGTAAACGAGCCTATGCCGACTCAAATCTCAAGACGAAACGTTAGGACCAGGTTAAATATTCAAATTACCCCCAAACCCGAATACGAATTAAAGGGTAAGATAGAGGTAGCCATCAGGATGGACGCACAAAGCTGACCACTGCTGTAAAACCGCAGATGCATCGAACCAGAAACCAGCATATGCGGCCCCAGTCTTTGCACCTTTGTAACGTGTCTAAAGCTCTAGTTAGGCTAGTTTGTCACCGAGGTTGTCCTGTTCCTAAGATCTATTATTATAGACCTAGTACAAGTAGAGTGTTTATTGACCCTGTGGCAACAATGTCATTATCAGTAAACAAACTCGATATAAATCAGCCTTATCGCGAACAAAACCGATAAATTAGCCTTGAACCGGCAATTATCGATCGCCTCTAAATCACTTAAAGATATTTTAATTAAACATCCTCAATATATCAGGCGATAGCGAAATTAATTTAAACTTGGTGATATATCACTGGTAATAATAGAATCATGGAACCGTTTGCATTCTTGCTGAACTAATGAAGCGAGATCGGTTGGATATAATTTTTAATTAAAGGGGCCAAGTAATGTTAGTTAAGTTTTTAAAAATAATTAGGAAATAAGTAATTACGAAATGATAATTAATGTAAGTAAACACATATGTAATTAGTTGCTCTTTTGCGCTAAAAATAGAGCAACGGATTGCAATGATATATTTGATATACCTAAGCGTATAAATACATAGAAAACTAGTGTCTAAGACCAAAAAATTACCATAAATTTGACCCTATTCTCAAAAACCTAACGATTTTTGACGTTGCCTCTATTTTTATTAGGTGGTTATTATAATGTATTTACGAACTTAATATGGAGTGACATAAATGTCTAGCCGTCTACCCATCCTCCCCGAAAGGTCTCGTCGGACCACATACATCTAACAACGTAAAACAATCAATAGCCGTCGGAATTCTGCAATTTGTGCAATGTTAGGCAATCTGCAGGCCTAATGCACGCCCAGATATTTCAGGCCGGTCTGCTAGATTGCCCCCCGGTGGGTGCGTCTACCCCCATCCCCCTCAGCGCTTAATTTCCGTATCGCCATAATGTGTAAGATATTTGGCAGGTTTGCGATAGGTATTATACGTTTAATCTGTTTAATTTTATATGCTTTAGACGGAAATAACATCTACATAAAGGTTGGCAAAGTGAACATGATTTAATTTTTACCTATGTTTACCACTTGAGTATTAAAGTCCACTTGTTATCACATTAAAATAAGTAACTTTAGCCCTTATCAAGTTATTATAATCAACTCATTCTAAACCTTAAGATTCAAAATTATTCGTTTTCTTTTTAATAAAAGTGGTGGCATAGTAACATTAAATTCAGTTGCTTACTTACTACAGTTACAGTTAGTATTACTATTTGATTACTAGCTGTACGGTCACTTACCTTCATTTCAGTTGACGTCGTTTCCAGACCAACATTGTGGTTTTCGACCGATTGCCCACACATCTACGATCGTAGGGGCAAACGGACGAAAGCCTATGTAACCTCCCCACATACGCTCAGGTAACGTTGATATGATTCTACGCTAGTGTGGAGAGGGCATTATACAGTATGCATTAATAATAACGGCGGTACAGGAGATATTTCTGAACTATCGAGCCGTTTTACAGATGAGCATGGAGCAGCGATGGAGGAAAGAGCTGATTGGACGGCATCTGACTTTGCACTCTCCTTTATTGAGTTAGCTGGATTTGATTTAAAAGCTTTCTACCTATTTATTTTCCTAACTGACGTAATGATGTTTACGATGTTCTTACTGTACTGCATTTCACCATAAGATGTAAGAAAATAAGATGTAAAAGTAATAACTACGAGTAAGACTCACCAAACGACGTTTCCGTACCAGAGAACAGACAGACAGACGGACTGATGGCGTAAGCTTAGTAAGTAATAGGGTTCCGTTACATTCGAACTTTCTTTTCAAAACACCGTTCGGCGACAGTTTTTTTTTGTCCACAATCCATATTTTAAGATCAAGGTTGCCAAAACGCATTCGGTATTCGATCTCTAACATTTCTTAATCCGGCCAAGATTATAACCGGATGCTGGATCGAGCCAAAAACAGACTACAGACTATGCAGCCCCGAGATATCGGCGAGGCGCGCCCTCTCCCGACAAAGCGCAAACTTTTAATTACGGCCATTGTGAGAAAAACTCACGACAAAGAAGTTTTTCTAATGAAACTTCGGCGCAGCTATTACTCAGCGGTAAGCTGGAAATTGTCTAGGCTGTTCTAAGAGGGCTAGAAAGGAACACTAAGCACCTTTTAAAATTACTTACATTGTGTTTTCGATACGAACATATTTTTTTTTATGGCATAGAGAAGACAAACAAGCACACAGGCCACCTGATGGTAAGTGGAAACTGTGACCCATAGACATTCGCATTCACAAGACTGCAATGCAATCCTAAGACTGCAAATGCGTTGCCAACCCTGAGGACTAAATTAAGTGCTAGAAATTGTACCTACTTTACTTTTACCTATTTTTTATTCATTCCTGTTTTATGTAAAACTAGCTGCTCGTTTTCTGTCACAAACTTTGAGCTGTCATAACGGACAAAACAAAAAAATACTAACCAATTTGGTGTTGTCGTGCGGAAGTTGTGCGCTTGTACACATGGTATTCACATTCCGGCGATTTATTAGTATTTATATAGATACCTATACATATAATGTTTATAAGAACTATGTTCTGAATCATTTATTGTTCGTCAGATATAACTGACAGAATTAACCAGATAGACCTTAGAGCAGAAATATATATTAGTTATACTTAAGGTAGGTTCGAATAGAAACGATAAAGTAGAGTGTAGAGTCAGCTTTATTTTACACGTGTTAATATTACACGATAAAATTCATAGACATAGATTCCTATATTCTCCACGTTCCATAGACGGCCAGAATGTTTACTTAGAAAGCTGAGGCGCTTCCCTGCATAAATTGCAAAGCTCACATAATTAAAAATCAACATTTACATTCAATACGATCCTGTCTACATTATGTAATGCTTTTTCTAGCTTGTATACCAATTAGAAGCTTGTTACTCTGTTATTATTTAATCAAAGATGCATCTCTGTTAATTTTTTTTTAACTTTGCCATGTGTGTCTAAATACATCTCTATACATTCATGACATCAAACAAACAAACGAACTTACTTATACAAAATCCAGCTATTTAACAAAAAAAAGTTATTTAATTAGACAAAATACAAAGGCTATTGGAATAATTAAGCTCTATTCTACCCTTCTAAATGGTTCAATAATATACTACTCTAAACCACCTAGATATTCCATATTTAATTTAAAAAAAAGGGGAGAATGCTGCATTCCCAATTTAGACATTTTTTCTTTTGTTTCATTCACTTATCTATGACTATGATCTAGGCGAGTATAACAACAGTAATTTCCATAATAATAGCTATTTGCCGCGTTCACGCTATTGACCGAAAGGGTTTGTTTCTCTTTTTATTTTTATCTGTGGCGGTCAAGGCTGCTTCCAGCCAGACCGCGAGCGAGAGTGACTGTTCCATTATTAATACCGAATAGAAAAGTAAACTGCACTCCAAATTTGAATTTCAAATAGCACTGGCATGTTTTGTGGTGTATACGTTTTATTAATACAGATATTATCGTGGCCGTTACTCCGATAACGCACGGCTTAGGAAATAAGAACCGTGGCCTAACACTTTCCAACAACAAACATTATTTCCAAGCGATAAAGTACAAAACTTCCAACTTCAACAAATCTATTTGAAGCAAAAGAAACTAACAAAGCAATAAAAGCGAAATAATAGTTATGGAAATAGTCTTTCATTTTCCACGAAAGAAAACTCTGCGGAACTACCGACAATATGAATGAAACTATAATATTAGAAAAGTTTCGCCCGGGGAAATGAGAAAACGTTGTACGAACTCGTTCGTCTAATACACGTAGTTATAAACTTGTTCAATAAATATCGAGTGGTGGGAGTCGTCTTTCTCGCTCGCGCGCGCTGAAACTGCCCCCGTTTAATTGCATATTCAGCTGTATAATGTTGCCCACGGCCATGCCCGTCTACTCCCGTCTGCCACATAACGGCATACACGGCATTTTATATTAATGCCGATGCACTCACAACGTTGTCCTTGAAACAGAAACAAACTGGCTGGCCACTTGGCGGGACAGAAAAAGTTAAAAATTCAAAATTCAAAAAGGAACGTCTCGTTTTGGTGCGTTCAAAGTGTTCGTTCGGATACACTCCCCAGCGGGTCGCGCATCGCGCCGTCTCCGTACGTTGCATCGACTGAGCCTTCATCGGGTCCGTGAGGTCCGTCACTTGCACAATCGATAACTGAACCGATCTATTTGCCTTATATACAGGACGTTCGGATCACAGACTTCAGACTTAGTCTAGATTATATTCCATCGCTAGTCTGTCATGTATATAAAAACATGTAGTAGGTATTCATATTATGCAGCCATTACATAGGCGATTGTTATGATAATATGAGCTGCAATAGACGCAGGAGCGATGAAATATTGGCCTGCTTTGCATAAGTACGATCTCGTAGCGACGCTCGCTGCGGAACTCGCGGCAACTTAATTGCTCATTAGCGGAAGGAAACGGTAAAGAAAACAAACTTGCTGTGTGTCAAAGATTAAAATGGATGCTGTAATTATGTTTTCGGCTGTAATATAACTTTAGAATAATATAATTGGTCACCTAATAGCAGGAAAATGTAAAAAATAACAATAGCATCACCCAAGCTTTGATACGATTGCCGAAATATAAATTAAGAAACAAATCAATGTTAGTTTACTATTTTTAAGATCGGATGAAGTTATATCTATGTACCTAGGTACTTTGTTTTCGAAAAAATAGAAAAGTGAATAGTTAATTCCCTTCGCTTAGTGACAAAACAACTTTTGGTCTTAAGTGATATTACTCGTAAGTACTTATACTTACTTACCTATGTTTTCTCCAAAAGTTAATGACTTGAGGTTTGCGGTTTTTTAAGGTGTTGTCTCCCACATTCTCGCATATAAACACTTTGTCAGAAATTTTATGTCAATTGGGTAAGTAAAGTTTTTGGAAGAGATGTAAATTATATTTGTTTTCGATATTCGTCACCCTGAAGATCATAGAACTGCGGCTCTTTTACTTTTATTTCCACTAATATTTTAGAAATCTTTTTTTTAGTTATGACGTTGACATTTGTAAACTTTAATGACCGACAAGCTTGTTGCCTTCGTATTTAATGAAATAGAAAAAAAAAACTGTCACTTCTATATCTGTCAACGTCAAATCAAATCAAAGTAAACAAACGGTTTAATTCAAATAAGTAAATTCAATTAAATCTTTGTAATACTCCATTTCCACAGTCCGTGTGGGATTGCCAGAATTCATTGCGTGGATTGTACAATTCAAAAGTGCTCTCGTGGCTATCAAAAAGCAGAGCAAGAGTCGTCGAGAAAGGAAGAAATCGGTGTCCAAGAAGAAGTGCCAAAGGGGTCGAAAATAAATCGTAGACCAAATATCGTGCAAAGGTCTTAGAGCAAAGCGGCAAAACGAAAGTCCAGAGTTCGTTCTGAGATCGTTAAAAATATTTCTAAAAACACTGATCACATGAAACACAAGCAAACAGAAAAGAGCCGTTGTATTGAATCGTTTGTTTACTTTGATTTGATTTGACAATGACAGATATAGAAGTGTTTTTTTTTCTTTTTCATTAAGTACGAAGGCAACAAGCTAGTCGGTCATTAAAGTGTACAAATGTCAACTTCATAACTAAAAAAAATATTTCTAAAATATTAGAGGAAATAAAAATAAAAGAGCCGCAATTTCTTGATCTTTAGGATGACGACTATCGAAAATAAATATAATATACATATCTTCCAAAAACTTTACTTAGCCTATTGAGATTGTCAATATTGACATTTATTTATGCATGCTGTGTTGTGGATGCGCATAAGTAGTATTGTCATGTAGTTATATTGATAGTGAGGAGGTATAAGCAAAACGGATCGATATTTAGAATCCCTGTGTTTACTCTATCTACCTCCATAAAATCTTATACCTACCACATGCTTTTATGCTTGTATGTAAAACTAATGCAAATCTATTTAAATACCTGTAGTTATCAAGTATTTCCATCGCGGGTCGCGTGCAGTTCACCTATTTGCTAATAATTTTCTAACAACGTTGAATTTTAATAATGCACTGTTATTTATTACTTTAATATTCGTATGCTGAGATATGTTACGTTAAATAGATTAGTTTAATAATACCATTTTACTTTATAACTTAAAGGCACTTGGTTTTCTGAAGTGGATTTTAATAATTACCATGCGTTTAAATTCTTTTGTTCCTTCCTCATTCTTTACCGTTGCTGAAAACATGTTTTGCCCCATTGTAAATTTTGACTACCTAAGTACCTTAACGATAGATTTTTTTATCTTTTATTTTATCTTAAAAAATATTATGATGTACTTACATTAATGCAAACTTCCACCGAAAATTGGTTTGAACGAGATCTAGTAAGTAGTATTTTTTTTAACACGTCATAAATCGTAAACAACAATTTACCTTTCATTCAATCAACTTAAATATAAAAAATAAAAAAAATCATTTAATTTCATAAACATAAATCTTGTTACTTTGAAGGTTTGTCCGGAACCCTCGGTGTGCTAGTCTGATTCGCACTTGGCCGGTTTTTTCATCGTGTTGTTTGCAATAGACAAGATAGTTCCTCTATACTTATTACTTGTTAAAATGCAAGAAAAATTGTAAGAAAATAATTATTAGTGAGGTTTAATTTAGTTCAATTATCTAGGTACTTACGTTGTTTAAAATTTCATAGCACCTCCTTAAAAGTTACCTGGCACCGCCTGGCTCTACGAGGTCATCGCCTCCTTTTAGGAGGTAGATGCCTACTTAGGCAGATTTTGTGCTAGTTTTATAGGTACTACAAAATAATACTTTTGTTATAAAACTTTTTTTTTTTGTATTGTATGATGAAATTGGTGAAGGAACGTAATCATAATACGAATATCAACGAAAACCTACTTGAAACAAAAACATAAAGCTTGTTTTAGGTTTTCAATATTCACTTTTTGAAATGGAAACGTCGTACCTAACCTACTAGGCATTTCATCACATACCTACCTACTTGCAGTCAGAATTACACAAAAGTAAAAGCGCGCTTTGTATTAAGTCCCTTGAGTATTGAAGTTAATCATCGGCCGTACCGTACCGCGTGCAACAATCACGTGAAATAGGATGTCTTGCTTCTTTTAGGTACCTTGAACGGTGGTAACTAAAGTAAAAAAAAACGAACTTGAATTAACGGGTCGTAAAAAGCTATTTTTAATAAAACGCAAGTAAAAGTTATACTTCTGAAATTCTTGAAAATGCTGGGCATTAAAAAACTTTACTCTCAAACAATATTAAAACTGTGAAGAACAAAAACAAATGTGTTTATACGCTACAAAAGACTTGTAAGAAAACCTATTAAAGCTCTCACGGTAGCTCTCAAATTTGTAATTTGTTTATCAAACGTCTATACAGTATGCGAGTATCGTATCTGTGGCGGGGCGGGGCGCGGGCGGGGGCCGGCGCGCTCCGCCAGCGCCAGTCTTCAGTCACGTGCGACGCCGCAGCAACGCGCTTACGTAATATCGATTCAGCTGCACCTATCGATCGCTCGATGCAAATCGCCACTCGGTTTGCCGCGAAAATTTGTTTTTAAACAAAGTTTCCGAACGCGTGTGTGTGATTTTTTTTGTGTCACCGACTGGCCATAATATTGCGTTGGATTTCACAACATCAGCTGTAAGGTTTGTTTTTTTTTTAATGGAAAATGAAACCGGTTTGGTGCTAAATCGCGTCTAGGCAAGTGAAAAGGTCAATACTCCGCAAGGCACGCGATATAATCGATGGATGTGGAGCGGTGCACGTGCTGCAGCCGGCTGACTGACGTGCGGTGCAGTGCTCTAAAAATTAAAAAGTTTCTTCTCGATACGTTTCGCTGCTGTGTAACGGTTTCTTAAAAAAAACATGAAAGTCATATTATTGAAAGTTTTGAAGAGTTTATTGACTTTGTATTAAAATGACGTGTTTATTGCATAAGTCTTTGTAAAGATTACAATACCGATAACGTTACCAGGATAACATTATAAACATTAAATACCTACCTACCTACTATTTTAAGTATCTTGATAATCTGAGCTTTAAAGGTACTTAGTCACATTTCAAAAATAATTGTAAATGCCATTGTAATAAAATATATCTACCTATAATTTTACATAATCACTATGTATAAACTATAAGTAGGTACCTACTTACTGCGTGTTTGCTGAGGTAAGTAGGTATAAGCTTATGCCATTATTTTTCGAGATAACGTAGGTAACTCTATCGTATAGGCACGAGCCGCAGAGCAAGTTAAGATAGGTTAGTTTTATAACTTTCCTGAAAAGTTAATTCAAACTATATGCCTAGATTAATTAAATAGGTATTTACAAAATAAATTATGACATGATAAGTACCTATTTCATATTCTGAAGTTTGGCAATGTCCGTATAACTTTACAATATCAATATGATAGAGCCAAAAACCTAGTATTCCTCTTTATGAAAGTAGGTACCTACATATCTACCTACCTACCTTCTGAAAAGCACGAAATTTTTGTGGGCAAGAACTAATTTACATAGTCCATACAAAATAATTTTGCCAGTATAAATACCTACATAATATTAATTTGGTCTCTACATTAATAGCGTCCTTTTACAATTCCATTAGAAAAGAGCGTGAAAAGCATTCCATTTTTGAATCATTCCTCGTCGTTATCGCAAGTTTACACAGATACGAGTACACCACAGATAAAGCTTATCTCTCGTCCTCGTTTTTGATTCGAATATTGTGTTTTTTTTAAAGAACGCTTCGTTTTTTCTGTTAACCTTCGATCGATGTTGCCAGTTATTATTTGGGCCTTGAGCGTGTTTACTGTGTAATGAGGAAACTGTTATGATTGTTTCTCTACAATCGTGTTTCCTGGTTTTATTTAAAAAGCGGCTCTAGTGTGTTTGTAATTGAGTTACCTTCGTATCGTATCATTTAGCTACCTTAATGGCAGTATACATTTAATTTAGTTTTAACTCACTTGATTAGGTAACTTAACCAAGGGCTCAGGCCCTTCCCGGTGGGGTGGAAGTTCCTACCTAGAAAACGCTAATGACCTGTCTTGCAGAGACATTTTCATTTTGTTTCTGACGATCTAAGGTTCATGGACCCAGTACAATTATAAGATCACGTTACAATAGGTGGTAGGTACCCTTTCTAACTTATAACTGCATCCCGCTCGTATACGTAATCAGGCACTTTTAAAACTCCTACGGTACCTACGCGTTCCAAATTTAAAATAGAAACGTACGTAGCGTTCGCTTATCGCCGGCCAGTGCGGCCAGTTGGCAACGTGGTGCGTAAAAATGTAGGTCACGCCGATTCATTGAGTGCGATGCGTCGTGATAGTAGTGTAAATAAAAACACGTGGCGAGCAACAGGACTGTTAGCCGGCGTGACAAACCCAACGTCACGCAACACCATAATACATGTACCTATTATGCATGTTACATTTAATTCTGACCAGTCACTTTGATATACCTGCCTACCTAGATCACATCGTACCTACCTGTAATCTAACATGCTCTACCTAGTGTTTCGCTTTCAGCTTCTTTTAGAACGCTTACATTCCTATGCTCGGATTTCATTGCTCGCTTTCCTAAACTACCACTTTCGTGATAACAACAAATTTGGCTCCGGTTCTTTGCCTAGATTAGCAGTCGAGCGGTAATAGAAAACTAGAAGAACCGTACCGCCCCCTCATGCCCTGCCCCCGGTCGATGACCCCTCAAATGTGGTGGCTCTACGTTGATAGATATTGAGCTATGAAAAAATATTTTCAACAAAGTCATCGTAACAATGGGTAGGTAGGTAGGTAGGTAGGTAGGTTCATTGTTTTCAAATAATAAAACCCGCTGCTGTAATAAGTACCTACACTCTTCGCCCCAATATGCCAAAGGAAAACAACTATTAACGAGTAAAATAATAACATTAAACACTTCTCACGCACTTCAGTATTTCGCCGTAAGATCCGTAAAACCAACATCTGCTCTCAAGCGATCTAATTGCGTTTTCTTAGCAAAAGGCCCAAGGCCGTTACCGAAATGCGCCTAACAAAAGTTTGTCAAAATACTCCCTAAATTATGTTAGGTTAACCTCGTAAACCTTAACGAGATTTAGACCCTGCCTACCTCGGTGTTTCGATTTCGTGCCGTCCCTGTCCCTTGCACGTCTTAAGCTATGTCCGTCTCGCGTCTATATGAATACGGACATCGTTCTATGCAGTTAGATAGAGAAGGATTGCTGTCTCGTGCTTTTCATTCGAACTCTAGTATAGGTATGCTTGAAGGCTGCAATCGGTCCGACTTAGGCACATGTAAGGGTTTGTATGCACCCAATCTATATTATGCCGCGCATAGATCTAGATACATGCCTACATGGCTTATGCTGGATACGCTGTTGTTATATTATAAAGCCCGTATTTCGCAAATTGAAAAACCAACTGTACTTACCAATTTAACTGACATAACCTTATAATCCGAAACTACTTATGTGCTTCCCTTTATTCTATTCATAAAATAAATACATAGACAAGAACCTCTGTAAGTTTAGTTAGTTCAGGACCAATAATAAGTTTGCAGGAACTCGATAGAAGTTCCTGTTGAATTTTCGAATTTTGAGCAGTTGAATCACAAAATACAGACCTGACAGACAAAAACCATCAACATCGCGAATTTTACGTTTTAAAAACCGAATTTAAAATTCGCCATCAAAAATGATTGCCTGTATCAACCATCGGCAACGAATTCGCGTCGGAATTTTTAATGTAAGCCCTCTAAAGGCTGTCTGCTGGCAAAAAGCGAAAATCAATATGGTCCGCCGACACCGTAATTGGAAAATGTACGATGAAAGCTATAAATTTTCACTTTCCCTGCATTTCCATGTGCAGCGCGAAAATACACATTTGTTTTACATGATTTATCATGGCAAGTGTGCATCATGGTGTTGATTCGGTCGTGTAATTGTGTTAAACATGTTCAAATTGCGTGATAAACTCTCTATAGACGTAGATTGATTGAATACATACCAGGATAGCAGGAATGCCAAAAGATGATGTCCTATGTACCCTCTCGTTCCAATTGTGTTTTGTATATGTTTGAAGAGCAGGATAATTTAGTGCGAATGCGAGATAACATGTAAAAGCCAAAGAGTCGTAAGATGCAAACCCCCCTTCGGATATATTGGGTTGTCTTTATCTCCGGCCGCGCCCGCGATGACTACACCCTTCGTATTTTGTTACAATTCAATTTGCGATTTGGAAAGGCATAAAACGAACACTCAGCCAAGCAGCAATGCTCGGACTTTTGCGTTCAAGCTACGGTAACCGTTGAGATTACTTTGAGATATTATGTCTTAGGGTTGCATTTGCGGTTATGCATGATATTGCAGATGACTATGTTTAAAGCCTACTAGCCACCAGGCAGTTTGAAGGCTCGTTTACCTTCTCTGCAATTAAAGTATTTTCTTATCTTGCAACATCGATGCATAGTCTCCTTCAATTCAAAACATGAACTCTCTGATATAACTCTCGATGTAATATCCACATGTTTAGACATGTTTGTGTGATCAGGTTTTGTAACTACTGCTTTAATAGGAGACACTAGACGTCAAGTGAGATAATTCCATCGCAAAGTGAATCGTCCACGTCCTTAATTAACGTCAGTAGATCAGCATTAGCGGAACTCGCTAACTGAATTCACTTGTTTTGGTTAGACTTTTGACGGTTTCATCAACTTTAAAATCAGGCATTTAGAGGCTGAAATCATAATGAAAAATACTTTTCAAAAGCATTCGGTCGGTTCTCAAGTTCCGTTTATGAAAGAAGGAATTGAATGCGGTTATTTCTTTGGTTATATGTAGATAGCTTTCGTGTTACAATATAACTACGAACAGCAATTACTTAACATACTAAAAGTGCCATAAATCACTAGTAAAAGAAGTCATTTCCGAAGTAATTTATCACTCGGATCGCCTGGCACACATAAGGGCGCGTATGTAGGCCGGAGTGCTTTCGCCGCTTTCTAATAACGCACGTTTAAGTTTCGACAGAGACAATATCGTCATATTTACTTAGAAATTACTTAACGCGTTTACGCAGGTTTAATTAAATTTAACGTTAAACATTATTTAATTTTCATAGTTTACATTAGAACGGCTGGTACTGTCGAGGAATTTGAATGTTTAGGGGGTTGACACCTTTTGTAAGTTTACCGGGTTGTACATTTTCCACGTGTCATTAGTTGTATCACGTCGGGAAATGTATAGCACGGCTAATTTACGTATTATTCAAACTTTTTAATCCATTGACGTTACATTAACTGTAAGTATAGTTTCTAAACCTGCAAATAACAGAAGATACTTGTAATTCTTTCATGTAGGTTAAAACTCGATAATATATTAATAAGAAGCAACTAAGAACCGACAAATGAAAAGAAAAGTAAGCCCTTTCCAAATCTGAGGGCGTATTATGAGCTGCTAAAGCCTACGAAGTTCCAGTCAGTAAAAGGGTAGGGAAAACGACTGGATCAGCTAAATCCCTTTGATGTGCTTCCTAAACTGAAATCTCTCTGCATGTCATACCTAATACGAAATAGGCACCGAAAGACCAGTCTAAAAGACAAACAGAAACTTGTAAAGGGTTCAATGCTGCAACTGATCTTAATCCATCAAATTCGACACTCTTCAGATTCTATATAAAATTTACTTGTGAAGTTCTTGTTACTGTAGTTTTTTACTAAGAAAATACAATGCAAGCAGAAGTCAACAAATAACCACGTGGTTCTGTAAACGGCGTGGCGTGGGCGGCGTGCCGTCTGCAGCCGTCACGCTGTCACGCCGTCACGCCCCACGTCACGCTCGCAAGGGCAAGGTGACGCAGTTATTACTGCATTAGCAGATGAACTGGGAATTGTTGGGTAAGGCTACTATATACAGGAAAGTCGCGGGGGTGGGATTTCGCTCGCTTTGATCACTTCTGAGCCAATCACTCTGATTTCTGATAAAAAATGACTTGATATGAAGTTCTTGGCTTCAAGGTTATTTTGATTGCAAAACGTTTCTAAGCCGCGATTTATAAATACAATGACATTAACAAAGTGGTACGGACTTCGCCTTGTATAAAAATATTGTCATGCAATATATCGACACCTGCCTAGGCGTGTAGAGTTTTTATCTCGTGCGTATTTGCAGGGTTCGTCTAAACCGCGACAACCATCTTATTCTACCTGCCTAATATTATGTTCCTGTGTAGGAGCCAGATAGCCAGTGAAATTACTAGCATGGAGGCTTCAATCTTAGTCCTCAGGGTCGGCAACGCGAGTGACCATCGGCCTTGGTACTTATCAATTACTTACAGATGGCATTTGTACTTGTTTGTTTTCTTCACAGAATAGAAAAGGCATTGTTAATGTAAAACTGGGATTGAGGACATGGCATGATTTTTGCCAAGAATTCCTAGCAGAATATTAGTGTTAACTATGTAGCGCTGGTGTCCAGCATTTAATCCTTTAATCGTACGTTATTCATCGCGTAGGTTACGCTGCATGGCTTCTTTGACACTTCCATATATTTAATGCCAGCGTTCCGGGGGCTTCAGTTTAAAATTTAACGGAGTATAGTAAAATTACTCACGTGTTTGCGTTTGTAATCCACTAAGCATTGCTCTTTGGTGAAATTTCAAAGCCTGATATGGCGACTCCTGAATTAAAATGTGATCTCGCACCGTTTGGCACAATCACGGGCCGATAGCTCACTAATTTAATTTAGTGATTAGGTTCAGGACAACTCATTTTATTGATAAACGTGATGGTAAGTAAGACGAATCCATGAATGAAAAGTGCGCTCAAAGAACCCAGAGATTAGTAATTTATTCGGTACCACAGATCCAGAAATTCCGTCCCGAATTCCGGAGGGCGAACATTGATTAAGGTAAGCCCTGCGTGACGGGTTCAAGGGCGATCCGGGTATCTTGCGATCCCCCGGGAAGTGGCGTGAATGGGCTGTTTGTAAACACCGGGGTGAAAGTTCGATTGACGTTCGCTAATTCGGTTGTGGCCTAAACGTTAGGTGGCCACTGTTTCTTAAACTGAAAGTGAAATAAATAGTCCGTTTGAAATACAGAAAACATTTGGAATGTGGGGTATGATGCCGGTATGAAATAAATTTTTGATGTTGTTCAAGCCTTAAAAGCCTCTTTTTTATGCTTTAAGTCAGCCTATATTTGCATTTCAAGATGTTGATTAGGAAAATTTAAGAAAGGAATCTATACTACTTAATATTATAAAACTGAAGAATTTGTTTGTTTGTTTGCTTGAACGAGCTAATTTCAGGAACTACTGGTCCGATTTGAAAAATTCTTTCAGTGATAGATAGCCCATTTATCGTGGAAGGCTATAGGCTATATATCATACTCACATAAACCGAAACGAAGCGAGGGCCGGTCGCTAGTGTCTAATATACCTACGCCTGAAAATATTAAAAACATCGCTCCTCTGGCGAAATGCAAATCGTAGAACTCCACATACCTATCTAATAAAATCTTACCATCGTCACCGGGCGTCGTGAGCTCGTGACATCTCTCCCAAGCGGCGTGTGATACGGCTCTGTTTGTCATCGCGACTTTCGCCACGTCCGCGTGGGGTTTGGCAAGCGTGGCATGAAATATGCCACATGACACGCGTGGCTTTAGGGTTCGCGACGATTACTGTTTTGTTTATTTATCAGTTTCCACGTAAATTAATGGCCAATCTCCCACCCGAACCAGTTTTGATAGAAGGCATGGTTCATCGAAGGCGTTGTGCCGAATTCTATTGTGTAGGACCCATCGTGAAGATTGTTTATTTACATTTATTAACGAACATACTTAGCTTGGACGTATTGTTCAAATTCATTTAAATCGCAATTTTTTCAATGTGAAAATTATTTAATGTCTCCTAAACGTTACGAAATCTTTATATAAATGGCGTAAATTCGCAGGGATTAGTGAAATGTTCTCGTTGGTTTCATTGCACACTCGGTAAGTCAGCGCAACCAAATTTTGACAAAATCACTTGTACTTGTACGTACTAGCTTTATTGTGCAAAATGTGGTTACAGAATTATCAACAAACTTTTAGAGGTTTTTTCCATTCTGTAGCTCTGTCTACGCCACTCTGGGAATGAGGGCGTAAAGGTATGTATGGATAGTCTGGCAAAAAAGTCTTTTTTTTTTTGCCAGACTATATTGATGAAATTCGTAATTTTTCATACGTCTATCACGCGAGGCAAGGAGGCAACCCTACTGCAGACAGGGACTAGACACAGCCCCGGACTGATCGGCCCGCGTGAACGTTTGAAGAGGCCATTTGCGTGCGTACGCGAGATCGTGATCTCTGGTGGGTAACGCACTGCCCGACAAGATTGGCGCGTCAATAGGCTACTTTATTTGGCCAATATAAAGACTCTGTGCCTTGTGTCGTTCAGTAAAAGTTTAAAATCACTTCGGGGCTCTCTCAATTGGACATTGAGTGAAGGAAATTGAAAGATGATCTCTTACAATGGATTAAAGTGGCCGCGTTAGTAGACGATAAGATAAGACGATCAAAATGGTCTCAAAGTTGGAATGTCAAAGATATTGTCCAGAGATTTTTGAAAGAAAATTGTTAGGATTCACTTTGAAATATGTTGGATTTATTCTTGCGGGATTTCTAGGTTTGAGTTAAATGCAGGGGTATTTAGCATTTGTAAAAATATCATAATCTTGGATAATCGAGCTAAAATAATGCTTGTAATGGTTTTTCAATAACTTCTACATATCGTATATAACGCAAACGGCTTCGGACTTTCGAGGCTGAGCCACCTTAGAACGTAATTAATCTCGTGTAATTTCACGTTATTCCGCAAGCCTGCCGTTTGGTTGAAATGTAATACAACTTCCCAAAAAGCTATTTAATTTTGTTTTATTGTTATTTTGTATCTACAACACAAAAATCTTATAACATCGGTTATTATAGGTTAGACTTGTCACAGCAAGATAATTTTAACTTCTTTGCGGAAAACACCTTTTGAGACCAATTTCTTTAATGTACCTCTACTACCTATTCACTATTCAACATTGCGCTCAAAGATATCTGACACACTTTATGCCACAAGTAATACTAATATTTTGTGTCCAGTGGATGACACGTGACCACGTGGTCAAGTGTCATCCCATACGTTTTGGGCAATAGAATAGAAAAACGTTAGTTAGCGTTTGCAGCTTGGCTAGGGCCCACTGTGATATTAAATATATTTATAACTGACCTAATCTAACCATACATTGACCCAACATTTCGCCCAAACAGCAGCAGCCGTTAGGTACCTAAGTGAGCCCAACAATTGAAGTGAACCCGTACAAGTAAAACCCAGTTTGTGAAATTGCCGCAATTCAATGGAAATGAAGCAAAGAAAAACCTTTAAAGCGAACAATGGATATTGTTAGATACAGCTTTCCTTTGCAGCGGTAAAGCTCTGGTAAGCCGAAAATCTCCTCGATAGCGAAGTAAAAGCTTCTTTGCACTTTCCGACCAACAATATTATTAAGGAATGGATGCAAAGTTTCGAAATGCAAATAGAAAGATCGATAGAACGAGTGTAGCGAGGAGGGTCAATTTAATTGCTAGTTAAAATTGTTAAGAAGCATTCACGAGTTAGTTTCAAATAATATAGCATATTCTACAGCAATGAATACAGCATAGATAAAATTAATAAAAACAACCCTATTCTCTTAATTTATCCTTCAGAGACCACCAGAAAACAAAGGACGGCTTTGTTTTCTGGTGCTCTATGAAGGAACACCTTTACCTATTGAATACCATAGAATAAACCAAAATATTTACATCAATAAAACCCGGGCCAATTAAAACCTATAAATCACATTTTGACGGGATCTTATTACAGCGATCGAACCGGATCGTAATCCGGATGACGGATAGTAAACATCCCTGACCTACCGCTCGTTACCCGGGTACCCGGGACTGGCCGCTGCCCGGGTCAGTTCGGTCAATAACCCCGGAGATCGAGGTTTTCTCCAGAGAAATAGCGGCTGTTTTTTCTCGATGGACTTATTTTTTCACTGGTTAAAACACTTTATATTTCGAAATCTGCCCGGACTCGAACCAAGAGGGAAGGTTACTTGTTGAACTCGATTTGAATATGTTTGATATTGGTTTGTTTCCAACATCAGGCGTTGCGATGTTAGTTTATAAGTTCAACAAGTACCTAATTATTCTTCCGAAATTCTTTTTCGAAATTTGGTTGTTTATTGAACTAGAGCTGTCTAACGTGGCTGACAATTTATGATCAAAGCCCCTACAATATTGTAGAGTGTGTTTAAATAAATAAATATCTCAAAATTTCACTGGAAAAAAAGAAGTACTGAAACAAAATGGTCTTGGAGTTAAATGTTGCCATCATTTCCATATCGGTACCTAAACGATTGTGAACAGCGTCGGACTTTCTTCTCATCTTTAAATGGAATCTGTGAAAATTGCAAAACTTGTCACATCAATCACTCATGTGATATGCTTGGATGCATCACTCGTGAAGCCGTGACTCCACGCCAAGTTGGCTGACCTTCAAAAAACACGTAGAAAAGTTCCAACCAATTCGGTTGCTGTGATCACGCGTTGATAACACTACGGTGCTTATCAATGAGCAACCGTCATAATAAATAATAGGACCTAGCACTGATTAAACTCAACCGTACGCTTATCTTATTTTAAAAATATTTTCCTGTTGCCCTGTCATTTTGAGCAAAATTCGGTGATATGCTAAATCATTCTTAGGCGTGAACCCGCTCTGGGTAGTGATTCTCTCAACAACGACGATCTGACGGACGAACGAGTGAATGCCCAAGCGGCGAGTTTAAGTAGTCCCGTCGCGTCAGTGCGAACAAAACGTATTTTAGCGCGTGCATTTTCTTTTAGCAGCATGGTTTCTGCCGATGGCTCGAACGTATAAGGCTGCTTAATTGAAAATGCACGCGCTAAAATGTGTTTGGTTCGCTCTGACGGGACTACTTAAACTCGCCTCTGCGATTTCGCTCGTTCGTCCGACTGTCCGTTGTTTTTGAGAGAATCACTACCCTGGAGGCATCTTTGTAAAAACAGGGTTTCTACAAACCTGTGTCTACAAAACACCTGAGTTTAAAAACATTCAACCCAAACATCAGATCGTTATTCGTATCAACAGTGTTCTTCGCCACGTGGTTTCAGTGGTCATCGTCACGTGGTTAAAGGTTTTTATTTAATTTATCTTAATTGTGTTCTTGAGACTGTTTTTTTTTTATCGAGCTCTTATCTTCGTTTCTAAACTCAATGTATATTAACGAAATATTGTTTCTATGCCATGTACCCCAGTTGCTTCAACTTGTGTTCTTCGATTGTACTGATAATATTCTCAAGTACTGTTCTTTCTTAAAGTTAAAGTCTTCTTCGAACAAAATAACTAATTCTATTTTAATTATTGTTTACAGGTCTTACAAGACATCAAGGTAAATATGTCCTGCCGTGCTTCGCTACTTTACTGTTCTTTTGCGTTCTTGCATTTTCCAATTTACTTTCGTTCCTTTGAGTTGGTTCTTTTAAAGTTTTCAATCGGAGCGATTGCTTCGAACTGCTTTCTTTATTTATTTTATTTTGTCCTTTGCTTTAACTATATGGAGAGCACCGGGAGCTGTGGTAAGTTTAGATTTTAC
This sequence comes from Acleris laterana, assembly GCA_963966035.1. Classification (NCBI taxonomy): domain Eukaryota; kingdom Metazoa; phylum Arthropoda; class Insecta; order Lepidoptera; family Tortricidae; genus Acleris; species Acleris laterana. The sequence continues at coordinate 5,308,253 of OZ014441.1, forward strand.
TACGTATTTGATTGACGAAGCGTTTTCTTTTAAAAGGTGGCCTTTTAAAGCATTGAATTTTATACTTCATAGGGAGTGGTCTAATATCAGATGCAATAAAAAGATGTACAAGATAAAGTATCCTAGGTTTATTATTCCTGACATTATTAACAACTAGGTACAACCCCTACAAAATTTAAATCTAAGATCTAACCTTTCCCTTTAATTCGTGCGTCAGACGATTGTATTGTAGCTAAGGAATGCATTTCAACCGGTTATTAGACGTTTTTATGTGAAAATAACCGGTTATAACCAGTTAAAACGGATTATTTGCATTCCCTATGCGTCTATCTATATTAACCACATCGGAAAATACTAACTAGAATAAACCAACAATCTAAACTTAACTTTACCCCATCTACCTCCAAACAAACCGACCAGCTTGCTGTTACTTACTTATATTAATCAGCTCGTATTTCTCCCTCACCCTGTAACTGTATAAATACTTCGCTTTTAAAAAAAACTTGTGTGTATGTGTATACGTATGTGCACCCGAGGTTCGATACGGCGGGCGGCAGCGGGTCGATGGGCGGCCCCGCCCAACCCGCCCTTCTCATTTATTTATTAAATTCCCTATTGTTTCCTATTAATTATTAGTTTAGAAACTTTAGACGTTATAAAGGATGATGCTGTTGTTGTGTTTTAATATTTATCTGAACCGTTAGTGCAACATGCTGTGTAACTGTAACATTTGAAAAGTTAGACTCATTTACGATAAGGTAAGGATCTAATTGTGGTTATCTTTATGCTTTCCAAACACAATAAAATCTTTCCCTACATGACTTCACAATCCTTGATAGTAGGTACAGTCAAGTAAATTGATTCTTAGACCACTTTGAACTATGTCAAAGTGACACTATAAATAAAATCATAAGAAGTCTCTTATGTTTTGATTGATTACGTCATTACGACACAGTCCAAAGTGGACTAGGAAACCTTTTACTGTACCTACCTAATGCCTATTGCTAAACATTACGTAATAGATGTCGGTGCATTACAAATGGGGAATAATGTAAACAAACAAACTAGGTAACCAATTAACCATTATTAATCTATAATAATGTACTTTTAAAGATAGAGTGAAATATTTCTGATTATTTTTACACTTTGCTCATCCAAATAAATGAAACCCTGAAAATATTTTAAACATGTTGAAACAGGGAGGAATGTATTTACATTCCTTATACCTAACGTCCTATTTACATTTTTATTCATGAAAAACCCGTGGTAACATAACAGGGGTACTGAATTTTTAGTGGCCAGTTTTCATCGCTCTCTCGGATTGGTTTTCCAAATTGAAGAAAGCAAATTAGAACATTCGGGAAAGCCCTTTATTTTGCGGAATAGGAAAAAGAGTACAAAAAAATGGTTTTGATTAAAATTAAATTTAGATAGGTATTTGGTATACTATTCAAGTTGAATGTGGTTTTGTGATTTAGACAGCTTACCTATAGGCAATATTTTAAAAGGCTATTTATTAGGAGAAACACAAGTTAAGTATCGAGCATACAATGCCGCCAAAAGGAAACTTCTAGAGACAACTTTTATCTGTCAAACGCGATAGGGATGTGTTCCAAAATTAGTGATCGAATCGATATTTTCCATCTAACAGTAGTTCAATAACTAAATATCTGGGGGCAATGTCACACAAATTGAACTAGTTTCAAACTAAGCTTTAGTTTTGTACTATGGATACTAGACGATTAACCTAGTTTTATAGAGAAGTGCCTACATAGTTAAATACATAGAAAGCATTCAAGACTCTGGATCAAATAGGTATCTACTCGTGCTCATCACACAGATAAATTTTAATTTGATTTATTTTGCATTATTCTCATTAAATAAATACATCGTTACATCCTGAGAGTCCCCAACTTGAAATTAGATTTACTGAAATAACAAAACTTGTTATGCAGTTTACACGGGCTTAGTTCTTGCTGTTAGTACTTACGCTTAGTACTAAGCTGCTTAGCGACAAGGAATTGTTTATACGCATATTAATGAAACTAAGCGACTCGACCGAACACTCCTTGTACAGTGAAACAATTTGATTCCTAGGGGACCATGATGGGACCGAGTCAAAGTGACGTTACGTGACGTAATCATGAAAATCAAAAGACACTTTTAAAGATGACATAGTTCCATTGTTTCCTATGAATCAAACTGGTTGACTGTACAATCTAACTACCTAGGTATATTTTCCTCTTCTCTGTATCAACTGCCATTTCCTTTACCTTCTTTCGAATATTACTTTACTTACTTAATCTAATAAAGAGGCAAGATTGTGTTTTTTTTTGTATGTTGGTGGTATTTACAGGAAGCTACTTTATCCCAGACTCAAGGTTGCATACTGAGGTTGTGTTTTTTTATACATAATACATTTTCGGCTTTAAATCACAAACTAACATTAACCAAAGTGAAACGAGGACGGATGAGACGCAACTTTTTAAAATAGGTAAGTAGGTGCGATGGTAGAGATCGACTCTATTATTTGTCACTACGCGCCCTGTTTAAACTACTCGACAAGAGACAAGTGTTAAGTTAGGATCGAGTAGGGGTTGCTCAAGTCGCTTAGTAAAACAGTCGTCTTCTATTCCCTTGCAATTGACTTGATAGATGCTAATAACGCTCCAGTAGTTTGATAACACAGGTGCCAAGTCAAGTACAAGTGCAAACAACAAGCAATAATGACAATAGCTTAACTAGTCTAAACAAGGCATCGTACTTATAAAGACAGTAATTTATTGGCCTATCAAAACCTTAATTTATCAACAAATTTTTACATTTCCGTCATTCCTTCCATAACAGTCCGAATGTAAATGTAATATCGGAAATCATATAACTCATACAAACATGCTAACAAAATTCCAAAATCCGTAGTTAGACGAAATAGAGTCCAAATTGATAATGTTTTTCAATTTGGCTATCCTACTCTCACACTAGCTGCTTCGCTCACACAACAATCGCCAACGGGGATTCTATTTACAAAACATTCGAAGCGACGTTGCCGCGCTGCGCGGGAGTCGCTGACGTCAGTCTCCCCGTCTCTCTCTACACGTCTCTTTCTACGCAGAGGTCATTTTCCAGACTACGTTTAACGAAGGACGACACTCGAAAAGTTATGAGTTTAAAATGTAAATTAGTTCAAGTTTGGAATTGATGGCAGTTACGTTTGGATACAAGTTTTACCCAATTCAATGCACGTGTTGCTTAATTAATAATTTTATCCACATTTTGAATATTTTCAAACTAGTATCAATCACGATTCAACCTGGGTCATTCATGATCACTGTTACTGTGAACACTATGATGTGCCGTCTGTCACTTTAGTACCTTGTCGCTTCAACACCTTTATCAGATTAGTGCAGCAGATCAAACATGACGCTAAAGTGACAAAGCACTAAAGTATTCAGCTACTTAAAAGGCCCACGATAGAAATCTTGCGACGAGACGTTCAGAAGTTACAATGATTGATCAACTTTTATTACCTAGGTATATGATTTACTCGTACACATACATACATACATACATTAGGGGGGTAGGCAGAGACCACTTCTTTCCATTTGCTACGATCTTGACGAATTTCTTTCGCTTCTTTCACATTAATTCATCGAGTCTGCACGCACGTCGGTTTCGGGTACTTAAGATTCGGCCCTTTCCAGTATTTCTCCGATTGATTTACTCGTAGTTGTTTTAAATTACGAGATACATCCTACTTTGGCCAAGAGTTCCATTCTTCAAACGCTAACTCTAGGTACTGTTTAATCTGTCACAATGTAAGTAGGTGTGTAAATGACACTCGATTGATTGTTGATTCCGGCAGTTCCTACTTAGCTTGTCTAGGCTCAATGACTATACAGTATACCCAGCTTCTTAATAGCTTTTGGTTGGCTATTGCTATCTATCACACAAGCACTCGGACAGTATATTTGTCACTCGTGTGTCAATGAAAAACTAAGATTACAAATCCGAAGTAAGCCTGACTGTCCGCGGTTTGAATAAAGGGTTCGGCCATAAGAATGGTAGCACTGTACATTTGCCATTCGTGTTAAGAACTAGACAGGGACTAGATAGGGCCTGTTATTTGATCAGTAGTTAACTAACTAATAAAACCTAATTAATTACCTATAGTGGTTGAATCTCAAGGAAATGTGTCAAATTTTCGATTCATTTTTCGAATTTTAACAATTAGTTTTGTTGAAACTACGGGCCCTTACAGATGTAGTGAATAATCCTTTCCCATCGTTTTTCATCGGATATGTTCGTATTTATATAGCTTTCTCAATTAGCTTCAGTACCCATATCAATATGCCAACTGAGAGAGCAAGATAAATACGAAGTTATCCGACCTAAAACGATGGGATAGGATTATTCACTACATCTGTACTGTGTTTTTGTATGAATAAACAACCCGTGTCGTGATCTAATTCACCAGAAAGAAACGCTGCTGCTTTACCCATTCATTTGAGATGCCACCTTTTGGCTTAGGAGAGTAATCCACCCGGTGCACACTGCAGATGAATCCTACTTGTTTCAGATTTTGATTCGATATGCAAAACCAATTTTAGTTTTTCATATAAAAGTCGCGACCCAGGAATTAACCTTAGAATTGCCAGTTCTTCTTGGTATTGAGATCGAATTGGTTATGAGACCGATTTCTTCTGTAAAAGGATCGTCTGAATTGACATTTTCAAAATGTTTTAGGAGTACAATTTTCGGGATGCGGTTGTTTCCTATGATCTTGGTCATAACGTCAATTCACTGCTTCTATTTTCTTAATGTAGTTCGGCAATCTTCGTTTTTGTATGAACAGATATACTGTCAGTTGCGAGTGCAAGGGTGATAGCGATAGCCAGCCGAATTTTGTTAAGAAGCCAGTAGTACTGTTACAAAATAGCCCTGAAATACATAGTTTCTTAAAATAAAAAAAGTATATCACATTTTAACTAAAAATAAATATGACAGGTGATACAGACCCACAATTTTCAATCCGCATTTACCAAAGTTATTTTGTTTTGAGTATCTACTCCTCATCTGTAGTATTCTATTAATATAGGAAGTCAGTTTCGATAATTAGGAAACTTTCCTATATGACGAATAATGGTATCAGATTTCATAATTACCAAAATGACGTCACTATGTTTGGACACCGCGACGGATGTTTGAGAAATGTCCACGCAAATTATTAGCAGTGTTGCTGCAATGGCCACTATTTTATAAACATTAACTTCTATTGTCATTGTGTAACATAACATAATAGACCGTAGGAAAGTAATGTTGATCCGGAACGTTTCGTCTAGGCTCGGCCAACGTGTCTAGTCTACGCTTGTATTTATCTTTGCTAGCATGACTTCGATAATATTTCCAAACACCTTAGCTTATTTAATTTCTGCTATCTTAAACATCATCTGTAAATTAAGTTAAAGTCGAGGACATTATTCTCATAAGCACTCATTGCCGGCTTAGAATAGTGCCACTCCATGTCTTCCGTGGAAGTCGTAAGAGGCGACTAAGGGAATAAAGGCTTGTAGTACTATTAGGCGATGGGCTTGCAACCTGTCACTAATACACACATGGTAAACATCTTAGCCTGTTGTGCAAAATGTGGTTATAGAATTAACAACAAAATATATAGAGTTGTTGGTAATTCTGTAGCTCTGCCTACCCCGCTCTGAGAATGAAGCCGTGAAGGTATGATGATGATGATGCACTCATTATTTTCGGTTTAAAAATTTACACATGTTGTGTTGTGGTTATTATTAAATTTTAATCCGATGTTACCAGGTCCAAAATGTTGCCAAAAAATAGTAAAAAAGTTACAAAAACACAATCAACTGCGACAACAACTTAACAACCAACAACGTTATTTCTGCCGTTAAAATAACGATGACTTATTCTGGTCTTCAAAGAAACAGCATGTGGCCCTATTCGTTTCGTAATTTATGCCACTGCTGTTTGTGCTGTAAGAGTCGCGGAAGCAATCCATTCCAACGCAATAGATAACCAGGAAGGCAAAGGTCCTGAGTTTATTCGTCCACAATGGACGGCCTTCACGTCACTCGATCTAATGGCTGCAATTGTAGCAATACAACTGGCCGTTTTGAGCTGGACTCTATGCTTAATTCGTTTTTTTACGCGTTTGTAAAAGACAAAACAGATAAGAGATTTTATTCAGTCACTTTGACACTTCAAAAATCTACCACGCTTCCTAAGAGGAGACCAAAGCAAAAAAGAAACGCCAAAACTCATGGAGATCCTCTTTAGCAGCTATTTTGTTTTAATGCAGTCAGATTATCGGAATTTTTGGAGTAACCCACGAGTATTGTACTTATTCTGTGACATACTCGTAGAATTAAATTTCCAATACTTGTTAATGTCTACTCAGTCCAGTTAGAACGAAAAGCACAAAACTGACCGTCTGTTCAGAGTTCAGAATCATTTAAAAATTATTAATTATGCAGGGTAAACCATTATTTTTATATCCTGAAGAGCTTGGCAAGTTAGGGATTTTTATATGGTCCTGTACAAACCTTAGATTTGGACGAAAGAAGATTCGACGCGTCTTGGGTATCTTGGGATGATAATGATGATGTAGCATACACAGTACCTATAGCGAGATCAAACGCCATCTTGGTTGTGTTTTCTCATTCACTTGCAACGTGGGATTGTCTTGTTCTTATTCAAATGTTTAAATATAACGACCAAACGGCTAAAACGATCAAAACATTTGCTTAAAAAACTCATGATTCATTGACTTTGGTTATTATAAAAAATACAAAATGAACAATAAATCCTCAGAGTGGAATTTGAAGCTGACATTTTCGTTGGTGAGCCGGAGTAAAAAGTGGCTTTGGACCTTGTGTTATGGATCAATTTGGATTGTAAAGATCTATGTGTCAGTTTAATTTGAAGCAATTTGTCTTGTATTCAGTATGTTTTTCTATTAAGAGTACAGAAGGTGTCGTTTAGTGTAATGGCGGTCATTAGAGCGTCTTGTATGGTTTAAACTTTAAATCAACCTCTCGGCCCGTTACGAGCTTTTAAAAGGACATTATATATTTATGACGACATTATGGTGTTTGGAAGTCAAACGGTTCTTAGTTAAATTTTGAATTTAAAGTTACATTTATTTGACGTTTATTAAATTTATGGAAATGAGTGACTGAGTTTTAAAGTATCATTCTAATTATTAGCTGTTTTTCTGAACCCAGCTATTACTATATTAAAACACTAAATATTTAACTACAGAACTTCAGAAAACGCGGAGGTTCTTAATTTCCTTCGCTTTTCGCTTTTGTGTGTATGTTATTCGATTTCAACCGATTTAAATGTTTATTTTTCCATGAGTATGGTATACCTCTAGGGTTATTCTTATTCGGGTTATCCCATTGAAATTACTTCAACATCTGGACATGGGATGCATGGAAGGTCAACGGAATCCCTTGATTATTTGGAGTTAGATCGGTTAATTGTTTTGAAAACATTTAATTATCTTTGAGATCTGCTATATCTAAATATTTTCGGTCTAGATTAGCTTAATATTTATATATTCGTAAGGTTTTCAGAACGCGGGTCAGTTTTATTTTCATAATAACGCAACTCATAATAATCACCTATCGGTTCAACTATACGAACGTTTGGTCATAGTTCTCTTTATTTTGGTCCATATAGCGCCAGAAGTTGATCTCTTCTTAATTTTAACCATTACAAATAACTATGGCAGACGATGGGTATTTAGAAAGTTTTGTTATAAGCGATTTCGATGATTCGATTTTCGATTTCGATTTGCAAAGTGAAATAATGATGAAGATGTATAAATCTTAAGAGTGACGTCCCCACCCGCCTCGTCCTAAAATAGCGGCCACCGCGGCGCACGTGGTTCGTTACAACACCTTACCTACGTCATGTTAAGCCGATGCGACGTCAGTCATCGCTTATCACGAGAAGTCTTCTCTTTGAGTCTATTTTCAGCCCGATTACACTACTAGCCAGATAAGAGGTCAATCCGGAAACATTGCTTGACCATGAAGACCTGACTGTCAACATTGTTGATAACAGTAAAACAATGCTAAACTTATTTGATGCGTGTCAAGGAATAACAGCATTGTTTGACTGCTGTTAACATTATCCATATTAAGAAACTTCATCGTTGTGCAATGTGTCAGGAATGTCAGGGTAGACTTCTTATCGGCCAGGCACTATACAGGGTGTAATCTAAGACGTGAATCAAATGATCACCTCTGTGTTCCACCCACGAATATGAACAACTTTCACTATGGGAACAAGTCTGAAATAACGAAAAAAAATCAGCTGTTTCATAGAAAAGTTCAATACGTACTCGACCAAAATGTATGAAGCAGCTGTTTTTTTTCGTGGTTTCAGTGTTGGTCCCATAGTGAAAGATGTTCATATTCGTGGGTAGAATACAAAGGTGAGCATTGGATTCACGACTTAGATTTCACTCTGTAGTTAAATTAAGTCCATGGTTAAGTTAGCGTAGTGGTTTTAACACGGTTTAACGATATAGGAGCAAATTCGCTACATGTCTTTATCTTTACATAGTACAAAACAAAGTCGCTTTTTCCGTCAGTTCGCTTAGATCTTCTAAACAGCGCAACTGATTTTAATGCGGTTTTCATCAATAGGTAGACTGATTCAAGAGAAAGAGATACATAATAAATTCTAATATATGCAGGGGTGTTACAGAATTCTCACATACACCGAAGCGAAGCGAGGGCGGGTCGCTAGTATATCATAAAACAAAGTCCCCCGCCAGGTATGTCTGTATCTTCGCGGTAATCTCAAAAACGACAACGGATTTTCATTCAATTTTCACCATCAGTTAGTTAATTTTTACGGAAGTTTTTTTTCGTGTAATCAATTCTGGCTTGTGTACGGGTGTTACAGAGAACTGACATAAACCGAAGCGAGTCGAGGGCGAGTCGCTAGTTGGTCTATTTAAACATTACATTATAGGGCTAACTGCAGACACGAACGATGTGGTAGGTAACTTAAAACTAAGAACAATTAGGAACCCACTATAGATGTATACTGACTGCCATGTGGCACAACCGTTTATAGCATTAGTTCCTACCGCAAAACACGCCATTGCACCAGAATTTATTAATATTGCACTGAAAGGATCACCACATGTTCAAGATAAAATCTTACCGAAAAAACAGGCACGTTGTGCTTGAAGCTATTAAAATTCGAATTTTTGGAATAACAGCTGAAATTCCTCGTAGGTAAAGCATTTGCGACCTTCGCGGTCGTGCGTTTAAAATCCGAATGTTGTATGTCACTCTTGTGCTTTATTTTTATTTAAACTTTGCGTAGCGTTCTTAAGGTTGCGTTTACACTAACATGATTGTGTAAGATGTGATATATTTAAGAAAGTATATAGTAGTAGTCGATATGACCGGCATATTTACATATCTTTTACTGGCGGAGTTTTTATTGCGATGTATTTTATTGGCGACGTCGGAGACGTATGACCTACTTGACTATTTTGGTCAATAAAAGCCATATCTAGATTTATTTATATGTTCGTACTTGTATATAAGAAGTAAATAGGGAGATAAATCTTCAAAATTTCTTCAATTAAGTATAGCTGTTGCCCGCGACTCTGTCCGCGCATAAAAATAAAACATTTATTTTACTCGGGGATGATGATTCTAATATTCTAATGGTGAAAGAATTTTTGAAATCGGTTTGTAGTTTTACAGTTTATTCGTTACAAACACACAACATTACAAAAATAAAAATCTTTCCTCCTTATAATATTAGTGTAGATACAGATAAAAATAATAACTTTCTAAATTTTGTATTAATTTAAAGCTACTGTATATCTTCATTTAAATTTCCCAAGAATTGGATAAAATAAAATGTGGTAGGTACTTACTTACCTAATTATTCTAATAAAAATAACACTTAAGTTAATCGACGTATCAAAATAAACATATCTAACGCTGCTAAACATAAATATGCCAGTAACAAAACAAAAGAGTTCCAATTTTAAAACCAACGTCATTTATACCGCCGTGTTTTCAATTTTCAGCCAGTAGGTAAAGCATAGATAATAAAACTTTTTTTACCATAGACACCGTGTTTACGGCCTGTTTGTTATTTTATCGCGCCCTATATCGGTTGATTAATTAGTCGACCGCCCCCTATCCGATAGCGCTATCTAATGAGGCCTTCATTTTCTTTATCTAACTAGTTAAAAATTAACCTGAAAGCGTCTTTGTTGTCGTAGTTAACTGACGAACATTTTGTGTGTAATCTATAATAGGTATATTTTAGTATATTTCTTTACAAATTTCCTCCTAATTAAGCATGAGCAATTATAGGGCGTATGAATGAGACTATGGCATTTTTTTTCAAGTGAATATCATCTGGTTAAAACTGATTCCATTAAACATTTGTAATACAAACCGAGTCCTTTTCTACTGCTACGATTGTTTTATTTCGTTCTAAGTAATTTTCTTATAATATCCATACCCATAATAATATTAATAATCCTAAAGCTAATGAAAAAAACGCAGCGTATGGCAAGCGGTCATCAATATAGATGCATTAAGCAAAGGTTGTAAATGTATTCCTTGACCAAAGCTCGATTTGATTCGCATTTCCTTCACGCCAACTCGAGCAACTAGCTAGCTACTCGAGTTATCCTAAACCGCCGGCGACTCGAGTGAGTCGAGCCGAGCCCATCTCTAAATCGAATGAATTTCGCGAATAGCTTTTGTTATTGTTACGAGTCCATTTATAAAGCATGCCGTTATTCTGTCAGAATTATTGCCGTTAAATGTTTTAATCGCAGTTCGGGGTTTGTTTGGGGAATTAAATGAATGTTATATGGAACAGTTGTATTGTCAAAATGTTTTTATGAGACACTGGTTTTTTTACATCAATTTTCAAGGAAAACATTAGAATGGGTTTTAAACAAAGGCACAGAACTAAAAAAATATATTTTCTGGCGTTTTCTTTTTAAATTGATATCTTTTAGACTCATTAGCTAAATTAATTAATAATTATCTTACTTTGTAAGATTTTAGTTCAACTGCTGTCCACGTAAAAGTCGATTATTGTGATTCCTTTGGGAACTATCCAATTTAAATAGACTTACCATTGCGTTAATAATATCAGTATGCATTAAATATAAATACATCAAGTGTAATTTAATACCTAGTCGAATTTAAGTCAGGTTTCCAAACAAAACCTAGTTCTGAATCCTAAATCACGGTTGACCGCATCTACATTTCACGTTCGAGTCGCAAAACTCGTGAATATACGTTTTGACACCGAGCCAAAAAGATCAAAGATACCGCGGCCTTGGCCGAAAAACTACCATTACGTGTGCCTATGGACATTCGTTATCGCTATTTAATGACATTTAGATAGAGTTGAGACAGCCAAAGGGATGGCAACCTGGGATTTTTGCATCAGTTTGACGGTTTCTTTAATCACACGTGCATGCGTACACTTTAACTAAGATATCAAAAGGGTTTTGTAAAATTTATTATAAACAGTTTGAATGCGCATCAAGAGTGAAATTGCCATCAGCAAGGAATATTAATCTAGGTATACTAATATTATAAAGCTGAAGACTTTGTTTGTTTATTTGCCTGAAAGCGCTAATCTCAGGGACCGAGTTGAAAAAATATTTCAGTGTTAGATAGCCCATTTATCGAGGAAGGCTATAGGATATATATAATACTCACATAAACGGAAGCGAAGCTAGGGCGGTCACTAGTAATTGATATAATGTCATCATTCAAACTATTCAAAGTGAGATAGGTTTGAAGGTGGTAGGTATATTCAATTCTTAGTATCCAACCTGGGGTGGATGGCTGTTGTAAGATTGCAAGTAGACTTTATTATACCCTCGCGACCCGCCCTCGCTTCGCTTCGGTTTATATGATTTTTCTGTAACACTGAACTCGTACTCTTATGTATTTAACTATACTTACATAGTATAGCGACACTAGCGACATCCAGTATCAAGTAGAAGGCAACTATAATGTAATAAGCGCCTCTAGTGTTAACTAGCGAAACTAAATCTGACCGAGAAAGCGCTAAAACTGATAGATCGCTTAAAATTTTTCTTCTTATCAGGATTAATTACGAAGGAATATTTACTTGTAAGTCTCCACATTCATATAATAATTATGTAAGAGACGTACGGTTTTGTACGTATCTTATCCATTAAGATATGGAACAACGTATAAAACACTGGGATATCAAAACAGACGTTTTTCATACGCTTATCTAGCTTGATAAATAAGATACTTACCCTGCGAGATAAAGGATCGTACTAAAAGTTACGTCATTAACGATTGTGCGTCTTTAGATCAAGTGCGTCGTATCTGATGAACAGGAAATATGTCAGTTTTCAATACTATATTAGCATTATGAGGAAAAACATATATTTTAATTACTTTGCTCTTAAAAATCACCTTGGATTAAAGGTAGACGCACACAGTGCACACTATTTTACGCAAAAGTATCCAAATCCTTTTCCTTTTTGGGCGAAGGATGCTCTTAGATTCTATTATGGTCGTGTTTATCGATGAGGATAAACGGGGATAAAATATCTGTCACTTTCTAACCAGTATGTCTGTGCGAAAGTGACGGATACCTTATCTACCGCGATAAAAGCGACCATCTAACGAGGATACTGGTGCAATAAATACAGTGAAATTTAACCTTGTTTTACACTTTTAACCTCTACTTTTTGCTGTAAATATTTCGTAGCAACCGTAACCAACCATCATAACAACATCAAGACATTAAATTATATTAATGAAATACTTACCCCATTTGAAATCCTTGACAGTATTTCATAATAACAGTGTCATTTCCTGACCTAATATAATTTGTAGCGGCCTATATTTTATGTTGAACAAATCCGGAAGACCGGGAACAAAGGCGGGACAAAGCCTTTGTTAGTAAATAGATGGCCTTTGTCGACACAATTTTGAACTTACTTGGGGCCTATACATAACACAAAGTTGGGAGCCTGTTAACGTTAGAAAACCAGAATAGTAAAACAGTTTTTTTTTCATTGTTAATAGTGGTCTCCTTGCTAATATAGGTATATTAGCATTGAAAGCCATTCAAAAAAATTACGTTACTCAGTTTAATGTGAAAGATAAACAAGGAATTTTATAGTTCTGAAAACTACAAACCTTTTGGTATTACTTGTTTCAGTTACGTATTCCGACCTTGAATGCATACTTAATTTAAAAATATCTTTTTTAATTATGTTACCAGTAACATCGATGTAATATTTCTTACTACATTTTTTGGGTAATTGTGTGCACAGGTAAATAATATCTAGTTGCAAGAACTTAAAACATCTGCCTCTTCTCACGAAACCCAATGAAGCGAGAAATAGTTTGAATGGCATAACCTTTCATAACTATATCTCGTTGTGAGTGATTATTTAATAAAAGGTAATATTATACGGGTTCATCCTATTTCTTTTATGAAGTGCAGTGAGGCGCAAAAGTTATGATTGGCAAATATTTTATAATACCACGGTTTTGTAGAATTTGGTTGTGATGAAATGGGATAAAAAAGGTACCTTTACACTTTTTATACGTTTATTAAATATTATTGTTATATTACTATTAGCGTAGCATGCTTGCATTAGGTTAGAAATAAGCTTGGCTAGCTGGTGTTTACAGTTGTATATTCGTAATCGGCCAAAAATGTGGTCTACCACCCTACGGTTGAAGTTCATTTGCATGTCGTGATACAACAAGTTCGGTTTTCCCTTGCAATAATATTATGACAGTGACAAGTGTCAACTTTAGCGACAATTAGATCTAACAGAAACTTTTGTCAAAACTGGTAGATCACTTTCTTGGCCAACCGTAAAGTACATTAACAGTTACTACTGGTAACCACCCCATCTTACTCTTCGACACGCCGATGCTCTGGGTTAAACAACTGGTGAAATAACAAGCATTCAGGCATTCATCAAGGCCTCAAGGTTTGCAGCGCATTTGCCATTTTTATTCTCAAAAATAAACTTAATATTGTTTTAATCACACAAACGTAGCAAAGTCGTCCACGTATAGGTATCTACATATATTTTCATTGTTCCTTACATCCTTATTAAGACTATTCTACCTCTATATCATTACCTTATTGACCGTCACATCCGTGCTATTAACTTCAAAGTAGCTGCCTATTACAATATGTGTCATGTCATTTAATAATTTAATAGAATGTTCATTCGAATTTCATCCGCATCCAACCCTGAATAATGATCTCACGGTATCTGAGCACGCACTCGTACTCGTACCTAGTCCTGTTGTGTCATTAGTAGATATAATGGGAATTTTATTTGTATTATTATAAACTGTTTAAATAGAATCAAAGTCCGCTTCAAGAAACACGAAAGGACAAATATTTTTAAATTAGCAATAAGCTTTTTGTGGACTCGAATATCAACTCCAAAAAAGGTTCTATAATCTAAGTTAAAAATTCAATTAGTTTATAGTAAATTAATATAATGTGTAAGCAAGTACCTAATCCAATCACCTAGAGTCTAGTGTTTATTAAACAATAACCGTAGAACTTGTAATTGAAAGCAAAAATAGAAAACCATTTTCATTCCATAATAATTTCCTGTACCTAATCCAATCACCATCGGACCAATTTCAATTCCTTTAAAAAATCTATTTTCAATTTCAAATAACGATGCGATCGTGCAAGGCTTCCGAGTCGCTGGCTGGTCGGCTTCCGCCAATCAGAGCGCTGGATTCATAAAAGGAAGAGGCCATTGAGATAGATGGGCCGTATTACCGTTAATACCGAATGGCCATTCGTTATTACCGGCCAGTATCATATTGGTTTAATAGACAATTTTAATATGTGACGTAACGGCATAGCGTAATAATCGTACTTTGTGGGAAATGGGTTAACGATTATTTGCTTTTATGCGGCATTTTTGAATGTAATTATTTAACTAAAATGGTACGAACCTTTGCCGGCAAGTATTGCATCTTAAATTTAAAAAACTCATGTCCTTTATATTTCAAAAATCCCACATAAACACATATATTTATGCAAACCCACAAAAGAATACCAAGTTTTAAGTCACACGCTTTCTTCGCACCTTCAGAGTCGGTACTCCGAAAGGTTCCACTGTTGCAGAGCTACCGAGGCCACAAACAACCACCTGGTTTGTCCGTGGTTCACCAAAAGCAAAGCGCTAACCAGCACTTTGGTCTTACTACTGTATAGTCAGTAATCTGAAACGAAAGATCCCATTGTTGCAGAGCTACCGACCTGCCTAGTCCCTGGCTAACATATTTTTTTAACCAGGGTTGCTCCTGTTGCTCACCTACTGACTAATAACTCTTGGTGTCCCACATTACCGTCGTACGAATCCATGTGCATTCTTTCAAAACTCCACTGGCGAATATCCGCCACCGGAGTCTACTCTTCTAACCTCACCAGCTTATGTAGGTCGTGTCTTCATAGCCAGGTCTTCACAAGTCTCTCATTGTTGCAGAGCTACCGAGGCCGCAAGCCGCTGGTCGGCTCCGTCC